>OX384045.1:3045000-3654000 GCA_947534325.1 Agonum fuliginosum | reverse complement strand
ATATATTAAAATGTCAGTTCGCCATCTTGAATCTTAAATGGCGGACTGATATCTCAAAATGTACTGTAACTATTGCGTTCAAATTTGGTACAGTAATAGTTAAGAATCTGTCTTGAAACATAGGTATATTAAAATGTTAGTCCGCCATCTTGAAACAAAATGGCAGCTAGCTATGTTAAAATGTACTGCACCGATCTGGTTCAAAAACAAAAATTTAAATAAATATCGATCGATTCTTATATAAATAAAAAATTTGTTTTTACGGGTTCGTTTTTTTACAATTTAACGACAATCACACACTGCCGGCCGAGAAACATGAACCATGGAACTCCGGGTTCGTACGTCATCGCATGCAGAGAGCTGTGCTTAATCCCGTACAGCTACTGCCTCGATTAAATGAATTAATCATGATTCTACAGTCCAGAATCTAAATTCACAATATACATGATGATTCACAACTTCGTGCATATATTTTGATGGCTTTTTGGCCACTGTTTTACTATTCTTGCCATTGCGCAATTAATAGTAGGAATCTGTGAAAATCTGTAGTTGCTACAGATCTATAAAACAAAACCGAAATGAAATTTATAAGCATATGAACACTTTTATATTTGTCAACAAACATTGATGTGATTTTGTTCAATATTTAAAGATTTACAAATTTGTAAAACTTAGAGATTTACACAGAATCCCACATAAATAACATTTAATTTTATTCCATTACTATACAATAACCAATTCAGTGGTTTAAAAAATGTACTACTTGTGAAATCTGCCTTAAATTTACGAATTTAAAAAGATTGTCACAAACTTCTTTCTAATAGAATTTTTAATTATTATTTCGATACTTTCAGATTTTTGAATTGATTTTTTAGTGACAAATTTATACGTTTTTGAATTCATAAAAATACGATCTTTACGAATCTAAAATAAATATAATAATTATTAATTATTAGATTAGTACAATAAGCAGAATTAGGCGCGAGGTCATGTGCTGGCCACATCGGATTTTTTATTTAAAATTAGCAGGATTTTGTTCTACAGCAAAAATAACCATATTTTCCACTGACTCCGGCCAAAACTCTGCAAAATTTTAATCCAGCAATGGCTTATCTATGAAAAAGAGTCCAATTACGATTATTAGAAAACACAGAATATCAATTTGAGTTACCTTGGTCCCAGTTGGGACCGTGGACCGCGAACTGAAATTAAAATGGAAACAAAGACTCATTGTGCCGCGCCTGGACATACTTAACTGTACTATTCATTATAGTCGCGCGGCTAAAAAGGGTAGAAAAGGAAAAATATCGCTCGGTCGCTTGAAAAGTGAATTAGAACAATGAGAGAACACCGCCATTGCAGGGAAATTCGCTGAAGAAATTACAGATATAGTTTTAGCTAAATCTTTTCTCTTTTTACCCCTCGACACAACATACAGACTGGTTTGGTTTTCAGTGTCCAGCTTATATTTCGTAAACTGATAACAATTTAGAAAAAAATTTCATGTGAACTTATTCAGAATTATAATATTCTAGAATATAGCACGAAAAAAATTTTCGTAACGCACTTTTCATGTATTTTTTTTTAATGAGAACATAATTATTATACCTACATTTTAATAGTATCATGTTCATGTAATATTCAAACGATAATGTAAACCAAGATGCAAAAATGTCACTGTACTGTCACTGTCATAATTATTCAAAGTTTTTGTAGAATTTTTTTTTATAACACTAAAGGTGCGTTCGTTTATTCAATTCTGTGCACTTTGTACTGCACAGGATGCGTTCGAAAAATACTCGGCTGTGTGCACTGCGTGCAATGTGCATGCACAACAAGCCCAAGCTCGAACTGTTAGGCACGAAGCGTGCATGTCACTTTTGGAGGTTAAAACAATCATAATTATGAACAGAACGAAGATTGAACTGTGAACTAATTAGGACTTCTGACTGGAGTAGACAATGAAAAACGTGACCAGTTGTTAAACCTAATAGGGTACTTTACCATAGTAGCAAATTAGCAATCCGGTCAATTATATTGAAAGGAGACCTCAAAAATGAGTTATTGTCATGATAAAAGTTTTCAAAAAGTTAATAGTTCTTTAAAGTTTAAATATTAAATACGTCATAATAATGCGTTTACGTGTATTCTTACTTACAGTAACAAAGAAACCATCAAATTGTATTTTATATTTTGTAACATTTAGAAACAGTTGATTTTACATAAGTAGATTTTAATTCCAGCCCCATGGTTTGAGAAGATTTTTAGCTATACATCTACGTCACACAAACTTTAAAGTTAATTACAGCTTTATTAAGAACAATTAAGGCTTATCAGTACTCTCAATCGCTTTCATATAACATGAACAAACTTTTAAAAAAATGGTAAACTAGGTACCCTATTATTATTTAACCGTGTTATGAACTTAATACATTAGATACAACCAAAATAATATCAAAACCACCCATAATATGCTAATTAATTAAAAAAACTAATACAATTGTTGATTTTTTTAACTTCGTCGTCGTCGATGATACGATGAAGCTTTAAATATAATGCCCTGTTCATTCGAGGAGCTGTCATCTAATAAAATTGTCAATACCGTTCGTACGGGGAATGTAATTATTTTTATTCAATAGATTTAAGATCACTCGTTTTAATATATTTTAAAGAAATAATTAGTTTCCTCCACGGTTTCTCCGTATGACCGGTATTGGCAGTTTTTTCCCCCAGCTCCTAGCACTTGCTTTACTTTCAATAAACTTTTTAGCAAAACTTTTCCCCTGTGAACGGAATATTGCGATTTAAGCCCTCTTGGATGTTCAAAAAGACTCGGTTTCACCTCGTCGCATAGCAACATCCTCAATACAACACAAAAGAACAATATATTGACTATTTCCCTCATTATATTTTAACCAATTAAAATGCACTATTTTTCACAAAAACCGTAGAAACTATCTATATAAACAACGATTCCAGTGCACATTTTTGAATATTGACATAGTATGCGTATTCACCGTAACCATGACACAACAAACAATAATACATGTTTGTTTATTTTGCACCAAACGTCAAGTTACTTAAAATTAATTAAATAATTATGCTAATAAATAAAATGGTGTTATTTAAAATTGTTAAATTTATTTTATTCATGAAATAGTCAATGTGTATTTATACCACTCGATCATAAAAAATAATAGAAAATACTTTTGCCTCTTAGTTCGACGTATTTCCGCAAAACACCTCTCGACCTCCGGTCTCGATTTGTTTCTATGGATATACGTCTCATCGGCAGTATTTTCGATTATTTTCGAAGCTCTTGTGGTATAATAACTGAGTATTTGTCATGTTTCTATATCTTCACCAATACTCCTAAAAAATCCTCTCCAACTTTATCTATTTCTAGAAAGAAACCAAATATGCTGAATTTGAAATAACACAAATATTATTATTTCCATACTCGTATTGAGTATTTCAACCCGTCTCCCGCCTTTCCATTTCATGTCCAGTGCTCCCGTCATTCATCGAGTTCATGTTGATATCGCTACTCCGGAGTTGTGTGGCTCCGGGCTCCGGGTTAGCGGATTTTTCCGGGTTCCGGGTAACGAGGACTGACGCACGAGAGGTTGAAAGTGATACTGTCAAACCCCGGACCATCGGATGGGATTTCACGATGAGAGGCTTCGATATGCTTTGAATGAATCAAATGAATTTGAGGAAGATGGCGAGGTAGAAAGGTTCTGGTTTTGAATACGTGGCTCGTAAAATGTAATTGAATTTTTTCTAATCACATGTTTTAATTTTAAATAGAATTAGGTGAGGTTAGACACTCAATTTGAGTAAAAGGATTTGTATTTTATTGACTTTAATAAGGTCCGCCGCCATAACAGCAACTTATATTGAAAAGGAGACCCCAAAAAATTATAATTGCGATGAATATTAATATCTTAATTATCATTTATTATAATTACAGTAGCTCTCTGCATGTAAAGCTTCAAGCTGACTACTTGATCGTCTTAAATGTATAGTACGAAGACCGAAGACAGCGATTAGGAAATTCTGGTAATATTTTGGCAGAAACAACTTCGCTACCTTGAAATAGTGTATATAGAAGTCGTCCAGCTCGGTTTTTATCTTGGTTCAGTTGCGTTCAGACAAGTAATAAGTTGGCGAACTGTGACTCAGCTCTGTGTAGATCATTGGCACGAGCTTCCTCTCTTTTACTGTAACAGTCAACTTTCGATTCACGGACTTGGTTGCAAAAAGAATCTCCGTTGACGCTTTGAATACTACTACGGCTGCCCGAAACTCGTACTTTCCCGCATCCTAGCTATGCAATGTCATTTTGAAGTTGAAAAATACTGTAAACATGGCTCCAGATTCCCATAATTACTTGTGTATTTTTTAAAGAAATTAAGTAAAACAAAAATTATTCGAAAAAAGAAGCTTATATGCATGCTTCTTGTTTTTTTAAATTTTTCTTGCCGTTTATAGTTACCGAGGAAAATATTATCAAATAATGACAAAAAACCGCAAAAAACGTCATTTTAAATATTTTTTTACTTCAAATTCCTAGGCCAAAGAAAAAAATAAAAATATAGAAGCATTAAGACATCCTTTGTTAATATACTGATATGTAAAAGCATCATATATTTCAATTATAATTAAAGTAAACGTGGGAGGCGTACACCTCTGTAACGCTGTAAAATTTTAGGGTAGACGAACACCTTAAACGAAAATTGATATTAAGGTACAAGCAAGTTGTTTAAAGTCGACGAAGGTAAAGAAATAACTAATAATAATCTATTAAAAAATGATGAGGTAAATCAAAGATTTAGTTTAGCACCTTCAAATTCATTGGTAAAGAATGATGTCTCGTTCGCGATAAAATAATTATGGGCAACAAAAATATATTGATCTCCATTTTATTCAAGTCATAAATTCAAAACAAACGTTTTAATGTCAGCCTTTAAAATACTTCAGCAGCAGCGCAATGAAACTGAAAGAGGTATTTTACATGAGAAAATAAAAGATACGGATTTAAATGGAAACAAAAAAGGCTTAGAATTTACAGCTTGCATCGAGCTCCGTCCTTTCTTAAGCTAATTGCTATTCTAATTAACCAATTATGTAATCTTCTTATCTTTGTAATGAAAGTAATTTTATGAAGGGCTTCTGACCTAGTAGTACATCCCCTTTAAGGGACGAGCGTTGTATATGACAGGAAACAAAAACAATCACATTAAAAGTAAATCAATAAAGCTATTATTATCTCAAAAGCTCAAATCACTACAAAGTTAAAACTATTTTGTTTTTTACTTTCAATTGGAAATTAATTTATTTAGCAGCATAATTTATACAAAACATAAATAAAACCATAGTTTGATTGGGTTTTTTTGTTTTATTTTTTAATTAGGTTATTCCAGCGTGTTAGTTTGACATAATACATTCTGACAGTTAGTTAAAAATAAACAAACATTTATTATTGTTTGTTGTGTCATGGTTGCGGTCAATATACGCATACTATGTCAATATTCAAAAATATGCACTGGAATAGTTGTTTATATAAATAGTTTCTATGGTTTTTGTGAAAAATAGTGCATTTTAATTGGTTAAAATATAATGAGGGAAATAGTCAGTTATTGTTATTATACCACAAGAGCTTCGAAAATAATTGAAAATACTGCCGACTGATGAGACGTATTTCCATAGAAACAACTCGAGACCGGAGGTCGAGAGGTGTTTTGCGGAAATACGTCGAACCAGGAGGCAAAAGTATTTTCTATTATTTTTGATGATCGAGTGGTATACGCATTGACTATTTCATGAATAAATCAAATTTAACAATTTTAAATAAAGCAATTTTATTTATTAGCATAATTTTTAATTTCATTTTAAATATTTTGACATTTGGTGAAAAATAAACAAACATTTATTATTGATTGTTGTGTCATGGTTAGGGTTGAATATACGCATACTATGTCAATATTCAAAAATATGCACTGGAATAGTTGTTTATATAGATAGTTTCTATGGTTTTTGTAAAAAATAGTGCATTTTAATTTGTTAAAATATAATGAGGGAAATAGTCATATATTATATCACTAGACTATAGAAAATTCTCGATTACATGAGAGCATGAGACGTATTGAATATCGAGTGGTGTTTCCATATGGCAATACGTCGAATTTCGAGAATTTTCTATTGTCGAGTGGTATACGTCTGGACTATATCTTGAATGATGGTATTTTATTTATAAACCGAAATATTATATTCAAAATTGACAAATTTTGTTACTCAAGTGACGTCAGCGGGAAAACAAATGTTTGTGTTATCGATAATACAAAGTTTTGTATAATCGATATTGTCATGGTTACTGCAAATAATAAATATATGAGGGAGTAACTTAAATATCACTTTAAAGATGTAGGATTTTTAATTCTATTAAAGAGTCTTGTTATTTATATAAATAATATTCAACAATTTCCGTAATATTTTTGCAGATTTAAAAACTAATTAATTTTCGAGAAGCCCACAAAAACTCATGTCTGTATGAAAAATAATTTTAATTAATATCAAGTTCTACAGTTGACACATTCATTAAAATCCAGTCAACATTATTATAAACCTTACAAAAATCTCTTCTTTTATTTTGAACAAATTGTAAACGTTTACAGTCCAAGTGCTGAGCATAAATTAATTGCAACTAGCCAACTAGTAGTTTAACAAGCTGTGAAACGGCAGATAATCCAAACTTTTCGTTTTTCCAGGGGGGGGGTATAGAACCAACAGCTAATAATACAGAAATGGCGCATTACACAGCGAGTTCATCTGGCTGGGATACACAAACTGGTGCTGAGGGTGTAATAACTAGAGTTATATAGTTGTAGATGTTACACAGGTATATGAGGTTGAGGGATCATTTAATTAAGTACTGTCGGGGGAAGGCTACACGGAACTGTTGTTCAAAAGTTCAGATAAACAAGGAATCGTACACTTTGTGGACGGAAAATTATTCTAATAAAATATATCAATATTAAGAGCCTAATGTAGTGAAGTTGCGCGCAGCAAAAACATGCTTTTGAATGGGGAATGAAATTGAGACTAATTTTGGTCTGATCGATTTAATTTTTTTTTTTAAAGATAAAGATTAACTCCACATCCGCTTAGTGTTTCAATTTTACAATGCCATAAACTTGTCATAACTTGCCTAACTTCACATAACTGTTACTCAGTATATCAACAAAAATTGCAAATTTCAACACTAGACGGATCTAGATTGAACTTTTATCTTTCAAATGAACCCTTGTTTGTGATGATACGTTCAAATTTAGTACCAATTTTAATCCCTTTACGAGAGCGCGTTCCCTATTGCTGCCTTTGTTCGACACACTAAATCTGTATAAATCTATTCTTTTCTCGCAGACAGCTACATTCGGGCCTTAATTCTGTTCACGAACAACCACGTGTGTGCGGTTACAAGCCGTCAACTGCCTCAAGGTTGTTAATAGAATTACACCGTAGGGAAGATTTTTGTGCAGTTAAATTGGAATGTGTATCTGCCTGAACACTAATAGAATAAGAATTACATCAAATATACTATACGAGTGCAGGCTAGTTCTTATAACTTCGTACATAATATTTTATAGCATATTGTATTCATCTTACTGATCACGGAATTGGAAGTATATTTCAAAAGTTTTCTCCAGGGTTTTGATTTAAACAGTTTTGGGCCACTGTTTCCATGGAATTTCATATATTTACGTAATTTTTGCGGATGCTTATTGCATAATTGGAAAATAAGTAATTTCATGCTATTCAGAGTAAGTTGAAAGTCAGATATTCATTCTATAATCTTCAATCTAGTGGTTGCGAAATCTGCTTTTACATTTACGAATTTTAAAAAAATCCTTTTTGTTTCATCATCAGCAAGTTTAGTAGTACATATCCGATATGTTTGAAGACCGAGTCGAGGATTCCAATATTATCCGAAACCAGTACAAAATGCACTGAACGTCCGTGATGCTTATAATATATTTGCACGATCGATACAATAATAAAATCTGCTGCTAGCACACGACCTCTCGCCTAATAATTCTACTTATTCTATTAATCTAATAAATAGTTTTACTTACATTTTAATAGTAATGTAAACCAAGATATCAACTGTACTGTCACTGTCATAATAATTCAAATTTTGTGCAGAAACAAATTTCATATCATGGACAAACAACAAGATACTGGAAGTTCAAAAAAGTAGATTTAAATTGTCCTATAGTTTATAAATTGTACAGAAAATATTGTAATGTATTACCAAACATATTATTTTATTCAAAATAGGTATTTGTGTATTAAGAGCGTAAAGCGACTCTTTGTTACTCGCGTCTTCGGCTCGCGCTGCAATAGTGCAAGAGGAACACAGACACTTTACGCTCGTAATACACACATAATTTTATCTACGACTAAAATTATTTGTTATAATAATAATAGTATGCAGTTAGTTCAATCTGCGTTCAATCAATTTATGTTTTATTTGTAACCATGACGATACCAACAATATCGAAAAAAATTTGTTTGATTCTGTCATTTTCTTTTATTTTATGTAATCAAAAAGTAATTTATTGCGCGTTGTCATAGGAGACGCACAATAAAATGTTTTTTTGCTTGGTCCTTAGTAACAATCAACTTTACGTTGACAATTGAAAGCATAAATATAAACTTTTCATAGTAGTCGTAGATAAACAATTTTACTGAAGTCAGCCATACTCAGTATAAAACCACTGTCACATACTTCACTCTTTTCCAACATATAGCAAGCAAGTCCTATTTGTTCTTAGTTGATCTTTGTTTACATTTTGATGATTTCACTACAATATAAACAATGCAGATCCAACTATGTAACTTTCAACAAACGGATCCATTTCTGACAGTTATAAAAAAGGTTATGTCGTCAAGTTAGCAGATTACTGAAATGATTATGAACCACACACTTCTCATTCACATCAAACATCTTACAGAATACAGAAGAAGTAACCGATTACATCCATTATAAACCAGCGCGAAAACAGCCCACTTGATAAAGTAAAATCTCCAGAACATTTCAAGAATGTGAACATCCCGGCTTGTTACTTGCTATATTTGCCCATTAACATCCTAATAATATCTTGACGATTGCTAATGTCCGCCCTTGGTAACATTATCTATGTTACATCCCAATGTTGTAATTTGGTAATAATATCACAATTATGCATTCCATGTAATTCTCTGAGATGTTTGTATTGAGTATGTAATTTTTGATCGTACTCAGGATGTGGCTGGGATAGACTTACGTAACATCACTTAAGGAGGTTGGTGACCATTTATTAAAATGATGATGAGATTTATACAGTGCCTTCATTTCACTATTTAGATTCTAAAATTATTATTTTTAAATTTTCGTCTATCCGGTTTTTGAGTAATTAAATGTTGAAATTCGCTCGTTTTACATGGACTCTTATGGCAATTCACTAAATTTTTGTTTAAACTATATGATAAAATGATGAAAGATTCACAGAACTTGTATGAATATTTCCAATAAACCTTGAAAAATAAGTTCTTGAAGATTTTGTGTACTTTGTCTAAACCATTTGCAAGTTATTTAAAAAAACATGTAAGCATGCCAAGCATTTTTGATTAGGGAATTAGTAATTATTGTAAAAATAAATATCACAGCAATGCAATGACATCAGCCAACGTGCGTTGAGGCGTTGAGCTAATTTTGTTTTACATTATCAAAAATATTTTTACGTCACTCGGGGGAGGAAAGCAGTGTTTTCCTCTTGCTAATGGAGGGAGGGAAGCGAGTTTTCCCGCCCGCTCGGGAGGACCGTACTTGTTTTCCTCCCGAGCGGGAGGAAAACACTGTTTTCTTCCCGGTACTGGCGGGAGGAAAACATTGCAAGAAAGGTGATTTCGAGGCCCTCCCCAGCAAACACAGTTAGATAACTATGATGTGGCATACATAAAACACGTACACCATTCATGTCTACTGCCATATGGCATGCAACATATATGGAGCTTGCATGCGCTTTCCTATGTCAGCCATTCTCACCATGTATGCCACATGGGAGTTACGTTTGAAAGACAACCGTACTGCTATATGGCCACGGCAGGTTACCGCCATATGGCATATAGAAATGGCAGATACATTTCTGTATTACGTACTATATAAAATGTAGCAAAATTATTTTATTTATATTAAAAAACACATGTTTAAGCAACATTTTATAACTAAAAGTTGAATCCATCGAGAATCCATAGAACCGGAGAGAGATACAAATTTGATATTTGCTGGATCGTGTTGGATTTGAACCATGGACCTGGACCTTCGGGACGATGTTCCTATACGCTTCAAACCGCTCGGCTAATCTGACATATCGTATAGTTTATATGAAATATCAATTTAAAGTGTACAGTATAGTAGTGTAAATAATACTTAATAATTTAAAACTAATACTTTTAATAATATTGTGAATAATATGGTTTTAACAAGCCCAGAGTGCTGCAACAAAATCCATAGCACAAGAAGTATACATTTCAAAAAGACAAATGCTTATGCGAACAAAACCTTCTATTTAAATACATTCTTTTTTGTTGTAGTGGCTAATGGCTATGGATGTATTTTGATATTTCATAGAATCGAATTACTTAGTTGTTTGTTGGTGTCAAACTCATACATATTTTGGATGTGTATATAATAATCTAGTTTCATATTCACAGCTACTGAATTAAAGTTGATTATATTTTCAATAAACTAGTTATCTCTTAAAATGTGATTCATACCTAAAAAAAATAATAATGAACAATTAGGCGGAGTAATATATCATTTTATAACGAATCTGAATACACAAATATTAACATAAGTACTACAATCCATTTAAAGAAATCTACATTTCTCAGCTTGCATAATATTAATGGTTAATTTAGTGCATCCAGTAAAACAAATAAACTAAAATCGAATGCTTTAAGTACAAAATACGCAGACATGCCAAGCTCCTGTCAACATGAAAGTGGCAAAGTGAGGTTATCTCTTGATCGATAAGATAGATTTCTTAAGCCTAGTTCACACGAGGAAAGTTTGTCTTAATATGTTTCTTTTTTCTATTTATTATATTAAAGATCACTACCTTTAATATATTTTATAGAAATAATTAGTTTCTATAAAATATAACCGGTATTAACAGTTTCTTTTATAATGCTCCTAGCACTTGTTTTACTTGCATGAAACTTTTTACGTAAATATTTCCTAGTGTGAACAGACCATTTGAGCTTATTTTATTTAAATACAAATTATTATTTTAAAATTTTGTAAAATGGTATATTTTCTCAGGTGTCAGTTGTTATTTGTGGTTTGTAAATAATTTGCTTCAAAATAAAATGTGTTTAAATGAAGGCAAAAATGAATCTAAAGAAATCTTAGTATGTTGACCAATGAGATGAAAGTATTCATTGAATGTTGGATTGGATGTACATTGAACAGGTGATTCGTTTCCATTTCCATCTTACTATGCACTGTCAGTAAATATGAGATTATTTATTATAATTTCTCTCATTTTTCAAATTATTATTCATGTCTGTAAAGTGATGTCATGCAGATATGGCTACAAAAAGTTATAATCAGATGGCAGTGCAATGTGGCAAGTATGTAAGATATAAGTTCTAATGCCATGTGACTTCTGATCCATTAACTATTACGTGCCTGCCATATAAATGTTGGTTTCATGTCTGTAAAGTTATGTCATGGAGATATGGTTACAAAATGTTACATTCATATGGCAGTGCCATGTAAAATATGCCATGCGATAACTGATCCGTATCTGTTACGTACCTGCCACATATATATTGGTTTTATGTCTATAGTGTTATGTCATGGAGATATGGTTTCAAAATGTGTCATCCATATGGCAATTTTATGCATCATTTATGCAATATTTAGGTTCGTCAACGATGTTCTCTAAATATTACATAATAGTTACGTATATGTCAACACTGTGTTTGCTGGGTCGTGACGTAAAATATTGTGTGTCCCACAGGAGGGAAGGCTATTCCTCCCTTGGGCGAAGCCGGCGCCCTCGCTCGGGCCGCCGCTTGGCCCGCGGGAGTAATAGCACGCTTCCCTCCCTAGGTGCACAAAATACTATTATTTTCATATCCTCCCTCTAAGGCTAATGTCTGGGTACGCCACTGCAGGCGTCCCCAACCTCCTTAAAGTACAAGAATAAGATATTTTTAAACATCCCATGGACGATTCATGTCAAGTGGGAGGACACGGCGTAAAAACTGCATGAAACTAGCGAGTGTAAGTGTGCCGTGCAAGAATATCAGGCTTGTTTTATATGTAAAACCGGGCGGGAAACTCTTATACACTTGTAAGCTAAACTGACGAGCGATTCAAATGAGTTGTGTCACCTACAAATGCACGCTACGCCCGCGGTTCCAGCCGCTACGAGCCCGGAATACAAATTCCCGGAGAAATGAGAACATGAATAAAAAATTCTGACAAACTTGATAAACGCTCTCAGATGATAAAAGTATCGTTTACCGGTCCGCTGTTCGCTCAGGACTGTAATGGACCCTAATGCAAATTTCATCAAATTGTATTTTTAAAATATTGTGTTTCCAAAAACAATAGAAGCTTCCCGTAAAGACCACGTAACACGGCGCCAATAATCGCTCGAACGACAACCAGAATGAAAATTTCAACCAACAGAATCATTTCTGTTTGACATTTCGTACGATTGTCCCAATTGTGTAATTGAATTTTTGTACTTATGACATATGAAGCACGCAATTGACAATCGGAAATGTCAATTTCCCAGTGTAGGCAATCAGGAAAAATGCAAAGAACACTGGCTTTCTTGAGCATTCTACAATAAAATAATCTTTAAAATAACATAATATATTTTAATGAATGTTACTTCCCACGATTTTAATGTATTAAAACCCATAAACACCATCGATATATAAAAATTTTGAAATAAATATGTGCGACTAGCGCGCCATCTCTCGGTAGTAGTGAGTAGAAACAACATCGTAACCTCAAATTTAATGATCAGACTACAACTTGAATGTATTCAATTATAGTTTTATTCGTTACAAAAAATATTGTACAAATCTCTTGTGGGAAGACACCATCCCAGCATTCGCGTAAATGAAACCCTCGCTTCGCTCGTGTGGGATAAAAATCTTCCCGCATTTGGTTCGTAAATAACTATTTTACCTCTCGCCTCATATTCTAAGAGAGGTATTGCGACGAGTCAAAATTTTCGAGTGTGCATAAGTTTTCAGTGGATAAGCACTGTTTAGGGTCTCTATAGTAAGAATTTAACATTTTCGAGATGTTGTGTGTGTGCGTTCGTTTGTTACGTAGTATATTTCAACTTTTTCGGACACGATAACTCAAACAATATCAAACATTAAAATTCCGAATTTTATATTTAAAAAGATTGGTGACCATATACTAAAATGATGATTTGAGGCTGAAATATATACAGTATCTTTATTACAACTATTGAGATTCTAAAAAGTAATTAAATTTTCCTCTATCCGGTTTTTGAGTAATTGAATGTTAAAATTACGCTGGTTTTACATGGACTCTTATACGGCAATTCACTAAATCTTTGTTTTGAATGCTTTAAACTATGATAAATTGATGAAAAATTCATAGAACTTGTATTAATATTTCCTATAAATCTTTAAAAATATGTTCGTAAAGATTTGGTGTACTTTTTCTAAACCATTTGCAAGTTATTTAAAAGAAAATGTAAACATTCCAAGCATTTTTTGATTAGTGAATTAGTAATTATTGTAAAAATATATCACCGTAACTAAACGAATTGCGTTCGTTAAGCGAATTTTGTTCTACATTATCGAAATATTTTTATTTTCATATCCGCCCCAAGAATGATATCTGGGTACGCCACTGCATGGATCACCAACCTCTTAACATCCTATTAATATCCTAGCGATTGCTAATGTCCGCCCTTAGTAACATTATCTATGTATCATCCCAGTGTTCATAATTTGGTAATAATTATCCCAATTACATGTTCCATGTAATTCTCTAAGATGTTTGTATTGAGTACGTAATTTTTAATGGTGCCCATTATGTGACTTACGTAATATCCCTAAGATTATAATAATAAGATATTATTAAACATTCCACGGACGATTCATGTCAAGTGGGCAGGTTTAGTTAACAGGATAGTGCCACTTGTTCCAGTAAATTGCTTTCTATTCACTTGACTGGAATCATTTCTAAAACCAGTGATGGAATTTAGTGCTAAAATATTTGTACCTATACATCAAGCAAGTAGGTACTTAAATCCAGTCCTTAAGAGTCCCGTCTCCTCCTAAAATCCTGCATAAAACGTACTAACGTAGCGAGTGTTTTGTGGCCAGTACAAGAATGGTAAAATTGTATTTCAAGAAGGGTTATATACTTAAAGGATCAATTAACAGTTTTTAAAATTTAATAACAAAATTGTACTTTATTCCGAATTTATGCAAACTTTACACGGTTGAATCACATCTGTAGATCCATTCTTTCTCTATTAAATGTTTATAAAAACATGACCTTGAAGTTAATAATAAACTAACAGTTTACTCGCAACGAAAACAATTTTACAGTACTTCTTAACTTCAAAATGCGGTAAAGTACGAATTTCGGGCTGGTTTCAGGCAGTCGTAGTTGTGGGGAAAAGAGTGCAAAAAAGTAAAATCGAGAGTATTATAGGAATTCGAGAAAAACGTAAACTTAAGTCCATAAGTTCAGTCATTAATGTGTTCTCTGATTTAAAGAATGAAATAAAAATAGTTGATGAGCTCATTTGGCCAACAATATTATAGCACTTTATGTGCAATGTGAATAGATTTACATAATAAATCTGGTACATATTCTGACAGTAATTAACTATGCCTATAGCCACGCAATTAATCCCTAATGTATTTAAAATTAGATAAAATTTTAAATTAAACTATTTATAACTTTTATCTTTGCCGTATAAAATTTACGCGAATAATATTGACACCAAAAATCCTCTTTATGTTTAACATTTTCTGTGTGGCATACACAATTCCAATTATTAATTTCAAAATTGGCTAATTATGGCATTAAAACATTTCAAATTCAACGATATTACGATTGAAATAAAATAATATTTAAATTATACATGAATTGTTTATTTGTTCATTTCGTGATTATTATGTTATGTACAATAATTACAACTCTGTATCGCTGTAATTTAATTAAATTCTGCAAATTATTTTATTCATAACAACGTGAAAATATTTTAGTTTTAATTTCATTAAATCATTAAAATAAAACAGCTGGTGTTGCCAGCATAATTGTTTATGAAACAAGTGACAATTATTGGAAAACTGCAGCCGTTCATTAATTAGGACGAATTAATTAATTATTTTCACAAAAACTTTCTTAATGATGAAGATTATTCGAAAACTTTTCTCAAAATGTTATTAAGTAACAAAATATCGTTACAAAAAATCTGACGTGGACACCACATGACTTCCTTGTACGCCTATTAAACTGTTCATACTTTTCTTAATAACTAAAATGTAGAATAATATAAAAAAATCTGACGTGGCCACCACAAGACCTCCCGTCATATACCTACTTTATTCTTTTAACTTATTATACAAATATATTAATATATAAGTACTACTACTACTGCTACTATACTCACAAATATATTCATTTTATTTAAACTGCAGAAGAAGATATAAAGCAAATTTTACTATTGTCACTGTCATGTCATAATAATTTAAATTTTACGTAGTAACAAATGTTAATCGATCATGGACTACAAGATGCCGAAATACTAAATTATAAAGATATACTTTAATTATTCTTAAATGATAGCAGATACAAAAATATTTATAAAATACCGATTGTAGGTAATAATCACATAATCTTTCATTTAAAATAAAAGATTTGTCTTAAATTAAATATTTATCGAAATATTTGAAAAAAGTACTACTTCCGGTTTGTAGATTGAAACCAAAAATAGGAGGTGCACAACTAGATGCTATAACAGTCCTAAATACAAAATTTCAACTTTCTACGTCTAACCGTATTTGTGTTATGCGACACACATACGTCCGTCCGTACGTCCGTCCGTACGTACAGACGTCACGACGAAACTAGTCATAATGAATTCAGAAAAGGTCAAAACGGATATTTCCGTCAAAATCTGAGAACCAAAATATTTCGCGATTACAATACTTCCTTTACTCCGTACAAGGAAGTAAAAAGCAAAATAGGCATACCTACAGTGGGAGAGAGTGTTGTACCTTGGGACGCATGTACTACCTTTGGACAACATCAATTGCAGCCACATCTAGAGTTAATATACTAATTTCAAGTAGAATTTGACAACACTGTTGAAAATAAAGTGATACGCGTTGTTTCAAGACTCATGCAGTTATTGTTCAGTTACTGAAGATGAATGTTTTTTTTAGAGGGAACTGTATTTTTTATCGTATGTTGCATTTTGTATTATTAAGTACCTATTTGGTACCTTTCATTGTCTGATAGTCCAGTTAGTATATAATATACATAGTTACTTCTTCGAAAACTTCTTGCATTGATATATTTAAAAGTTAATCAAACAAATACTGCGTTATATTTAATAAAAATATTTGCTTAGTTGTACCTTTGGACAATAATTTGCTTGTACCTTGGGACATGGTTTCAAGGCACAGGTACATGTCTTCGAGGATATGTAAACTTCAAATTTAATTTTCAAGGATAATAGAAATTATAATTGCGTACATTTAGTGCTAAACTAAAATTTGAAGTATCGCGCTACAGTGAAGATTTAAATTGTATAAAATGGGATCATTTTATTTCTCTTCCCAAACTCAATTATATTTCTTTGAATAAATTATTGTGTAACATATAAAATTTATAAATATAGTTGATTCCACGTAAGTTTGTGATTGCGCAACATTATATCGTTTACACAGATATAATTTGTGACAAACCTCAATTTTATTTAAAAATATTTACTTCCCTACTTGCAGAATTAGGAATTGTGCGTCCATTATTTGCATTTTAGAAATCTATACATTTACGTTTGTCGTACAAAATCATTCGTTTATTATTGCGCAATCACAAACTTACGTGGAATATATACAATCGTTTAAAATTAAAATTACTATAGTTAACGGTTACCTATGAGTTATAATTTTTATGCAAATTCTACGACTTGTAATGGATGTTGTATATTAATTTGAGTCATATTTTGGGTTGTGACCATCTACCTAACTACCTTAAGATAATGTTCCAATAGAAATTCGCGAATTAATACAATTTCTGCAGAAAAAGATAAAATCAAACAACTATAAACGTCTCAGAAACTAGAACTTGGAACATTTATAGTGTAATTCTCTTCTACTGTTAAATGTACGATTGGATTTCTCTTAGTTTATTTTTTGTAATTGCGATGAAGCTCGGACTAAAAATTCTAGTTTGATTAAAGAAAATTTCCAATGGAATTTAAATCTGTTCTGGATAGTTTCATGCTGAGAATTTCTTTCATATTTTATGTACAACAAGAAAAATTAGACAAGAAGAAATAAATTCAATGCTGAAGGAATTAAATTAAAAGTTTTTTTCTGGAAATATTCGAATTCTACCTACATTATGATCAGTATTATTAATTATACTCTGTTTTAAATAAAGAAAGAATTTTGACAGAGATTATTGGTTGCTACGTGTTATGTTATGAGCGGTTTACGTTTACATAAACACAATTCAAATGTTATGTCAATAATTATTGTCAATTATTCCGATTTCATTTTTTGTAAGTGCTCTGCGATATTTGTTGTTGTTTTGTCGTTTTTAAATTTAACCTCATTATTCACATCATCTGCCATCTGTCAATAAAAGTCCAATAAAAATGCAAAATATAAATTTCACAGCCAATCAAAATAAGTTGGAATGGTAATTTCGTACTAGTTAGGTTGTGTGTCGACTATTCACTACTAGTACTTTTAGGTGACTACCTATTTAACAAATGAATGTTTTTATTATAATCTATATTCTCATTTTATTGCACAATTTCTAAATTCTAGAACATTTTTCACTTGAAATTCACTTATTTGACGTTGACCGTTGACGTCTGAAATTTATCAAAATATTTGTTTTCTGAATGTACCACCCAAACTGGGCTGACAACAGATTCCACCGTTGCCACCAATATGTAACACCCTAATTGGGTTGACAATCGGTTGTCAGCCCAATTTGGGTGGTACACTGAAATCATGGATAACTGAATTTTTTGGCATTTTAATTTAAAACTGGATCTGATTCAATGAATCTTGAATACCATTCTTAGTCATTGTTAAGTAGATTATTTTTTCTGCTTGCGAATATTACCGTCCGTGCAACCAGAGTTGTTCGGTACGTTAAAAGAGAGAAAGAATGTGCCTATGTTCTACACAAAGTTGAGCCAAAGTTCGCCAACTTCTTACTTGCCTGAACGCAACTGAGTCAAAAGAAAAACCGAACTGGACGACTTCTATATTCTTCAAGGTAGCGAAACGGTTTCTGTCAAAATTTTTGCTGATAATCTATGTCCGCTCGATTAATATTGTTTACCAATTAAAAATTCCTCAACCAGCCATCTCTTATTTCGCGTACTGTACTCGTGCTACGCACTCGTAATATTCATATCCAAGTACAAGAAACATTCGTAATATTATCTAAAAATAATCGACGTAACTATGACTACTTACGGTATTACATGTAATAATTCCACTCCTGTATAAAGTAAGCCATAAACAAAACTCAATTTTATCGCTTTGACAACGGATAAAAAGGAAGGTAATTTTCTGCAAGTGTTAAAACCTTATTTACCTTTTTCTTAGCAACCAAACAATAAACAAAACACTAAAATCTCATTTGCTACATATTTCTAATATTTGTTAGTGAAATGATTAGATTTTGGGAATATTTGTGACGAAGAACCAAAGGAGTCGTTAAATTATTTCGTTGAATTACACTCGAGCATTTTATTTCCTCCGAATAAATTTCTGTTTGACATCTCAACCTTGTCACCTGACAGCAATTTGACTCGAAAAATTGTTTTAAAATAAAATCACTGCACCTACGTTGTCGTGCTTTTATTAAACAATTTTTCTTTTAAAATTGCTAGGCAACAAGGTTTCAATACAAACAGAAATTTATCCAACGAAATAAAAAGCTTTTGTGCAATTCCAGTTGATAATTTCTATGTATTATTCTCTGACGGATTTGTGAACTGTTTGATTTTTTGTTTGGTGAAAGACTGAGTGCTGACCGCTTTAGTTTTTTTGTATAAATCATATTATAGTGTCCGCAGCTTCAAGGGCTATTGGCTATTGTGGCTGTAGCACTTTTAGGGTAGCAACGACATCGAGGGTGGAAAATTGGTTGCGAGATGTACGGGAACCGTAAAGGATTTGATCGAATTTATTCTTGAAATTGTGTGGTGATAATCCGAGCAAAAATCACGCCTCCTTACGTTTCGGGGTGGGACATTTCAACCTTTGCTATGTAGTTAGAACTTTTCCTCGAATAAACACATAACAAACCATATAAACAGCAGAAATTAATATTTCTACAGGGTGAGTCAGCTAAGTGTTCCCTATTTCATTTGTTTGTAAAGTCTCAAGTTTTTGTGTAAAGTCCGCCAAATTTTTGCTGTAAATACAGTAGCCACTTGAGTTTTTGTTCGCAAAGTTATTATTGCTCTATTGCTTCCTAATTGGTGACTGAAATAATGATTATTCAAACGACTATTTGTAGGATTTTAAAGGACCTTAAGTGGCATCCTTATAAGATTCAAATTCTGCAGGCAATTTCTGAAGAGGATAAAGCAAACCGATTGAAATTTGCAGAAGACGAAATTGAACGAATGAATGAAAACCCTGGTCATCTGAATAACATCATGTTTTCTGATGAGGCACATTTTCATCTTGATGGTGGATTTAATAGACACAATCATTGGTATTGGTCAGATGAAAATCCCCACTGGATTGCTGAACAATCCTTGCACTCTCCTAGAACCACTGTTTGGGCTGCAATTGGAGATTTTGGATTAATTGGTCCAATTTTCACATTGAAGTGAATCACTCGTGAAGTTTTTGTCTGATCGATTTGAAATTTCGGCAGTAAAAATTCCTTTAGATAGTTCATGTTTTGCAAAAATTTCGTCACTTTCTGATAAAAATTGCCTAAGTTATAAAAAATCCAAATAGGGAATAGTTAGCTGACTCACCCTGTACATTAAATTCATTGGCATGATTGGATTCGAACTTGTTTTATCGTTGTCATAACCACTGTCGTTTACATGGCATTCTCAGCTGTTCATCGTATGACAAAACAATCTCTAATTAAATTGTTAATTACTACTGAACATTGCCAATGCAGTTTTAAAACAATATTGAGCGCGCATAAATAAGTAATTGAAGAAATTTCAATCAAACAGGCTTCTATATTTATTATGTAAATTTAAATTCTATAGTTATTATCAGCTATTGCTAATTTATTACGGATTAATTTTGTGACATTCCGAAAGCACGTTGCTTGGTAACCTAAAAGCAACGTGCTTGAGGTAGCAGTCACAAAATTATAAGTATTTATCAATGGTCGAGGATTATTCGGACAGATAATTTTATTAATTGAAGTATCATTTTCATTACCAAAACGTGCAAATGACATTTTTATTTAATTATTATTATAAACATAAAAATGAACATAAATAATTGTAACCTAGCAACATATTTGACATAAGTGAAAATGTCCCGGGTTGCTGTCAGTTAAATGTTGTATTCATTGGTCAATTTCGTACACGTGATCAGAAATGAAAGAAATTCATTGGATATTTAGTTAACCTAAAAATTTTCTTTTAAGTAAGACTATTTAAATCGGCGTTGATTTGGCTTTTATCTGGCAGAAATCTTTACCCAGAGGTTTATCTCACCAATATTTTTTCCTAGGATTGCGTTACTGATAATCTTCATTTCTGTGATGGTTTAAACATGCTTCCTAAACCTTATATTTTTTACTTACCCTTATACTAGAATTTTTTTGAAAAAAATGTCAAAACTGTTATAAAGTTAATTTCACCATAACAAAAAATTTCTGGTATAAGGGTACTAAGATTTTATGTCATCGAAAAGAGAAAAAAATCTCTATCAATTGAGCCTAATGAAAGGGTACATTTCTATTTTAAAAAATTAAAGTGTTATTCGTTACTCATTTGTTTTCTGAAATACAAAAAAATTAATGCTGTCTTATTATGAAAAATAAAATGTTAAACAACTTTTATATACATTTTTTTTATAAAGTTGATATTTACCGAGATATATTATACTATATTCCATACATAGTAGGCACCCTGTATATTCTTCACTTGTTTGTCAGTGAACTTATCTGCAACTTTGCCCAGAAGTGTCCCCACTGTCTGTGTCAAACCGGAATGACACAAACCTTCCAGAGCCTTTTTCTGCGTTAGCTGGGCACAATTCTTGATTTCTGTGATCGTCCATTGGGGACAATAAACTATGATAGGAACATCGCTCTGTTGGGTCATGACGTCACGAGTCGGTTTCCGGGCCCGGAATCGCCGCCCGGAGCGATGCGACGACCGGAGCAATACTTTGTTGACTGGCCGGCGTTTTATAGCCGCCTTTGTTTTCACAGAGAGAAAAGTCACGGGAAGAACTCATTTAAATTACTACGGTGGTGACGGCTTGTAATTGCTATATTGTAAGGCTGCATATAATAGTTATTTATGTATCAAGGACAAAAAGTGAAACATTAAGGTACAAGCAAGTTGTTTACGGCCGATGCGGGATTACTTGCGTTCAAAGTGATTTATTCGTAAAATTTTAAAAACTATTGCATATTTACTGTTTTCAAAATCATACTCAACATAAATTACAAATAAATTAAACAAATTTTCATTTGTATAAATATTAGCCACATTGTCACATAATAATCTTAAACACACAAAAAATAACAATTTACATCAATTAGTACGACAATTATTATTACTTGACAGCAGTTATATTTTGTTCTTGTTTTTCATCCATTCATCCATAGCATACTGCGTTTACTGCATATTAATATTAAAAATAAAAAATTATTTCAATTTCAATTGAATTTTTGTCAATATTTTTATTATGTAAGGATATAAAACGAATACATGGTTGAATTCAGAAAAAAATACTCTATCGAATAGGCCTACAAAACATGTATATTCCCATTTGACAAAATATAACTTTGTGTTGTAACTTGAGAACCACTGGTTTAAAAAATTATTTTATTTTTAAGCAGATGTCCCCCTTGATCTCCTACAATTTTGGTTTATAATATTTGTTTGTAACTATAATAATAAAGAAAATATAGGTAGTGGTTGGTTTCGCTGTTACCCTGTATACAACTATTTATGCTCTTTGTCAAGAGAACCTTTGTTTTTGTAATACTCGAGTAACTTAATTATTATTACTAAAAAAATAAACAATAAAAATGTTTACATAATTATAGACATAGATATTTTAATACTAAATACATATTTGAAAACCGTATAACTCTCTAAATTCAATAGTTTCCAACACTTTGAACGCAGTCTTAATTATAATTTCTTCAGCTGTCTGAAATATGTACAAAATTTTATTTCATATTATTCCTTTCGAGTGCTTTGCTTCATTGAATCATATTTACGAGTGGTTGTTAGTGGGCATTATACAGGAAGATTTTTGTGCAATAATATGCCTGGTCAGAACAACTCGCAGTCAGAATATTGTAACACGAAATGAAGCTTTGTATATCATCTAAATTCAATTATTTAATTTCAAGTTATTCATAATTATAACAAAACGTGCAAAGATGACACAAAGGAACCTGAATATATTTATAAAAACACTATTTTGCTATTTATAGTAAAATTTAAACCTAATTATAATAAACAAATCAAGTTTGGTTTGATTAGTACTTCGTCCTCCGCTAGAGTTCGTCTCGATGCCTCCCACTCCCACGTGTCGTCCTCCTGACAGTTGTAAAAAAATGTCGGCAATTTTTAATCGTTTGCAAAATTTGCAACAATTTAAACAAATATCAGTGCTTACAATTTGGTTCGCGTATAGATCTATATTTCATTAGATTCTTCAGTTGCTAGTACACGTTACTGAAGTGATATTTTTAGTGTATCAGTGTTTTAATGTTTTTGTGATGAATAAATCATGTGCTTTTAAAAACTGGATGTGATTTGTGACACATTTTGAACGGGACTTCGGATGGGGAACTATTTGACAATGGATAAGGTAGAAATTTGCAAGAATTTTTAATATTACAAGATATGTGCATATTTGCAGTGCATATGTGCATAATATTTCATCGTGTTATGCGTATTTCAATAACCATATTGGGTTGCATTACATTATATCAGACATTTTACGAAGATACAAAAAATAAAATTTAAACTTAACTATTTTGAATATACCTACAGTCTTTTGAAAACTAATTTGCATATTCTTAAAATTTTGCAGGTGTGAATAACAGGTACAGATTTGGTTTTAATATACTTGTCTACCTATTTATTCCTTAAATATTCTTGGAATAAATCAGCTTTGAATTACTGTCCCATAATAAATAATTTATAAACGAATAATTAATAAATATCACGTATAAACTGACAAATTAAAAATTTGTTTGAAAATAAAACTGACAGGATGTTCTGTTTTCGAACAAATTGTATGTACCCTGTTGCTTTGATTTTAAATAAAAATTATAGAAACTGACATCTATCAATTATTGTCAAAATATATAATTTTTAAAATTTCAAATCTGACGTTTAAACAAAAATATCAATTTTTAAAAATTTTGACCAGTCGTGGACAAAATTTTGTATATTACATGTGGGCTAAAGCCGGCTAAAGCATATTACAGCACCCATGTGATTACACGACTCGGTCTACGACCTCGTCGTGCAATTCTTTACATCCAACTGCTGTAATAATGCTCTTATCCCATTTGTAATATAAATATCTATTACATCTTTTTGTTGTCGTTAAAAATCTATTTTTAAATTAAATTAATATAAACCACTGATAATCCCAATAAATTAATCTTCTTTTAATCATACAAAAAATGTTGTGTATAGTTCTGGATGAAAAAACCTTTGCAGATCATGCTTCAATCTCTAGCCTTAGTCTACAAAATGATACTTTAAGCCCTAGGTATACAAATAACTAATAAAACCACCTATGTCGCCTACAAAAATGTCAATATAATTGATGAACACACAGACCAAAGAATATAATTAATCAGTTTAACACTGAATCCTTTGAAGGATACCCGATGCGTTTGAAACACATAGCTTTGTTCAAAACAATCACGACTAGCTTGCCACAGTGATCGAGGATCGTGGAATTCACACATATCTTCAGAGTATTGAATGCAATTCCATTGTAAATTCTATGATTGCGCTTTGCACCGCTAGAGCTAACCTCAAAGAGAACTGGCGACAAAGATTAACAAAAACACGAGGATTCAATCATTACATGAGTAGTGGTTCAGTGGATTCAATATTAGCTAGAGGAATTTACCCTTGATATTTTAAATTAAATCATTACATTCAACATTACAGTATTCCATATCAATAGTATATTATAATATATTAAACAATAAGGGACTAAAGTGCATGTTTTAATCCTGAGGGTAAAGTTTATTTCACGAGCCGAAGGTGAACAAAATAGTCAAAAACATTGATTCCGCACGCTATAGCGTTTATTGTTTTGTTAAGGTCGCGCTCAAAACCGTTTCCATATAGTCATTTTTATGCACTATATCTGCATACATTTCTTCAAATAGGAACAAGCAATAGGCATAAATAATATATCAATAAAACCATTCGAGTTTCTAGATTGTCTTAAGAGGCTCGTCTACCATATTTTCGAATTCCTAGAATACTCTCGATATAACTTTTTTTTCTATTTCCCCGAAACCAGCCCGAAACTCGTACTTTCCCGCATCCTAGCTATGCAATGTCATTTTGAAGTTGGAAAATACTGTAAACATGGCTCCAGATTCCCATAATAACTTGTATATTTTTTAAAGAAATTAAGTCAAACAAAAATTATTCGAAAAAGGAAGCCTAGCTGCATGATTCTTGTTTTTTACATTTTTCTTGCCATTTATAGTAACCGAGGAAAATATTATCAAATAATTCCAAAAAAACCGCAAAAAACGTTATTTTAAATATTTTTTACTTGAAATTCCTAGGCTAAAGAAAAAAAATAAAAATATAAAAGCATTAAGACATCCTTTGTTAATACACTCATATGTAAAAGCATCATATATTTCAATTATAATTAAAGTAACCGTGGAGGCGTACACCTCTGTAACGCTGTAAAATTTTAGGGTAGACGAACACCTTAAGCTAAATAAGAATATCTGAAAATAAATATAATTTGCAGTAGAAGTGAAAGAAGATGGAGCAAAATTCATTAAATTGCAATGAATTTTATGCAAAGTGAACTATTATTACAGACTTAATAATTGTTAGAATAAGGCAATTAGGAAAGAATAAATTTTCATTGTGTAACATAATTTTAATTGTAGGTTACGTCGTTCATTAGAAACAAAATGAGCCATATAAAAGTTTTAAAGTAACGCTGACGTTGCATTCTAGTAGTTACAAAAAAAAACATTTAAAAAAAATCAAATTATTACCTATAATATGATTTTAACTATTATCGGGTTAAAAACATTACCATTTTAGACTTCGTGTTACGGTTTTTTCTTTTAAATGCGCCCTTAAACATAAAAATAATAAATAATTTGTGTTTGAGGAGAAAAAATAATTTCGGCACTCATATTTGTAAAAGAACTGCAATATTTGTAAAAAAGAGAGTTTGCGCGCATTTATTTATAAGTGAATTAACTTTAAATTTTAATATGTTGTCAACAAAGCTTGGATCTGCGAAATAACCGATCGAATTTTTGAAATTATTATATATTTGTGTTCAAAAAATAACAAAAATTGTCAAAATTCAAATTAACATATTTCGATTTTAAAGCTAAATTGTAAAATTCTGCATCGACCATTTTGTAGATTATATTTTTATCTTCAACAATATCTTTCGATTATTATATTTAACAAAACAATAAACGCTGTTCCAATAAAGCCATGTTTTTTTGCTGTTTTATAGCGCGGTAGAGAGAATAGTCTTAAGAAAGTGGAAAATATCATGAACTAGCATGACATGAATATCGTGCTAGCAAAAAATTCAGCCAAGTACATATTCCAAAACTGTACAAATATCTCGCCTGTTCTGAATTTTCCTGTAACAAGCAAGAATTGACGGCTGGTAACCGCACACACTGTAGACAGTGGCTTCAGTATGAGACTGACAGTCTCAAGTAGACTAAAAGATTCCTTTCTGTAAATTCTTCCAAAATCTCAAAGTAAACTAACCCCAACTATTTCTATTATTATTCTGTCTGTTCTTTCGTCTCTCAGGCGCTAATTTTCCGCTGAATTTATAAACAGAGTGCGCTGGGAACAAATGAAACAATGTACAGAAGACAGAAGTCATAGCCACCACAGTCTCTAAAATCTCTGTCTCTTGATACACCTACATCAAAAGAGGCTTATCAAAGACTCTGAAACATCCATTGTCTACCGCCAAACATAGGCGCCGAAACAGGGGCAAAAGACATAATGAAATGAGCTTAAATTATGTAGAATGGTAGCTGAATAGCTGCGTTCAATGAAGCTAGCAAACAGGATGTGATGTCATTAATGACGTCATAATTTTTGGCTTGCTAGTACTTGCTAGCTAGCACAGCTAGCGCCGATTTTGTCGCTAGATATTTTTGCTACTAGTTACGAACCTAGTGGAAAGCTCAAAATACTATTTGTTAACAATATTGTTGCACTTTGAACTTCTGCAGAAGAGGAATCTGACTACAATTCGCATAAAATAAATTTTTCTATACGACTGTTATAGAATGTTAACATTTTTATATCATTTTCATTTATGAAATGGTTACATTCTATCACTTGTTACGGAATGGAATGGATTCATTCAGTCACTATTCATGGAATTTAATTCGGCAAATTATAATAATTTTAAACTTTATTCAATGTTTTTGGTTAATGCCACTGGTTTCATTACTGTGAAAGAAACAAAATAATTGAAATTAAAGTTCATTACACAATATCAGGGTTGGATTAGATAATTACGTACTATGAAACCAGTGGCACTCAACATGTTTCCTATAAGTAAACCATCCTTAATTTTACGAATTTTTGCAAAATTCTTTTTGTTCAGTTATCAGTAGAACGTGTTACCAGAGATGCACAGGCTTGGCTTGATGCTTAAAAGCTTGGCTTGGCTTGGCTTGAATTTCAAGCCAAGCTTTAAAATTTTCAAGCCAAGCTTTTATAACACCAAGCCAAGCATTAATTTTTTTAAAGCTTGATATTTCAAGCCAAGCCAAACTTTTAATTTCAAGAAGCTTGGTAAAATCAAGCTGTTTGAAATGTAAACCTACTTTATTACCTCTCGCCTAGAGAGGTATAGGGATCGTGAAAAAATTCGATGTCGAGATTTTTGTCAATAAGCACGTTTTAGCACCTTTAGAACCTATTTTGACTATTTTCACGATGATGTCTGTGTGTGTGTCTGTGTGTGTGTCTGTGTGTGTGTATGTGCGCCTACTATGTTCTTTCGTTCTGATTCATTATATCAAATTCTACTGAACAGAAAATTCTAATATTTTGCATTATACATTTATACATGTTAAAGAAGAGCTGAAAAGATTTTGGTAAAAATCTGTCAACCGAAAATGGTACTTTTCTTGAAGCACAATAACATTTTTGCAAAAATCGTATAAAATAATGCGATTGTTACCATTTGGCATACAACACATAAAAGAAGAAATTACATTGTACAATATTTCACTTTACTTTGTGCTATATATTTTACCAATAAAGAAATATTAATTTTTTAAATATATAATTTTACCTACCACGATTTGTGAATCACAAAATAGAAAAAAAATTGAAAACAAAAATAAAATTGTCAATGTGACAGATAAACAGATGTCTATAGCAAGAAGGTTTCTCTGTGGTGTAGGGCATGTGTGGAATGTGGTGTACAGTTTTTGAAATGTTAGATATAGTATAGGTAATATTAATTGGACATATAATGTTATGTAAATACGGTATTTATAAAATAATATTATCTATTAAACAAAGAGCTGATTAGATTTGTGAAATATATAATTTATAACCTTTATAATTCCATTAGGAAGTTGAGAGTAATTCTCCAGAGTTACTATCGACAGTTACTCTCAGTTGCGAGATTTTACTCTTAGATGGTAATCTCAAGAACCGTATCCACTGTTGAATTGTATCTGTGCTCTCGAGAGTGAGTTTAAAAACCTAGCAAACAACTAACAAATAACTATAATTTTTCATTATTTTATATTATTATATCAAATGTTATACGGTGTTGTTGTATTTTATTTAAATTAAAGCTTAATATTTGGTTAAATCCGAGGTTAAATAATAATACTTCAATGTCAAGGCGAGAGGTATTGTAACGGCCACGTCAGATTTTTCATTCTCGTTTGGTATTTGTTGTATAACGTAGATAAAGGCACATATAAAAATATTTAGGAAAACCTACCTTAGAAAAATATTAGAAAATATAATGGAAGCTATGAATAAAAGTAAAATATTTGCATGTGTTAATATGAAGTTTAATTTATTATAATTGCATAGAAAAAATTAAATAATATATTCCATATCATATAAATAAAAGAATTAAAAATATTTTTTTATAGTGAAATATAATAATTATATTCACATTCATGAATTAAGACACATTAATGATCTAACAGATTCATCATTGAGACGGTTTCTTAATTTCGTTGTTATTAAAGCTGCTCGGGAAACATATCATCAATGCAACACGCATGCGCAAAAATGTACCAATCAAGCTTCAAGTAGCTTGAAATTATAAACAAGTAGCTTGGAAAAGCTTGAAATCAAGCCAAGCTTTTTCTTTTCAAACCCAAGCCCAAGCCAAGTAGTAAATTTTAAAAGGCTTGAAAAAACAAGCCAAGCCAAGCTTTTCATTTTCAAGCCAAGCTACTTGGCTTGGTGAATCCCTGCGTGTTACATAATAATACCCTTAAAGTTTGATCCATAAGTACAGAGACACCCGGTATACCGATAGTTCATATACTTTTTTTTAAGAAGATAGAAATTGAAATATGGTTTTACATTTTGTAGGTATATAATGAACAATAATTTAAGAAAATGATCGACAACTAACAGCAGTTCATTACATTTATTTGAATTTGATTATGTTAGGTGACTTTGTTTTACGATTGACCAATAACAGGGAAGCAAAGTTTACAAAGTGTCGTCTTCTTAAAAAATAAGGTATAGGCACAAAATTTACCGTAGATCCTATCGATTTATTTTGGTGATTAATTGGTCGTACAGATATCTAATCTTCGGGATAAGTAATAAAGTATCTCCCTGCTTTTGAAAATCGGTGGTAGTCCGCCTGATGTTTTATAGACACAGCCGTTTAGCGCAATTTGCGCTGCGATAAAGACGGCTCTGGAAATATAAATCCATTCAGACAATAAAGGTTTCCAGGCACATCCTAGTCATTATTCTCAGGTGAGTGTAAGAACAAATGTCTGCGAGGTTGCGCCGAAGAGCGTTTGGCAACGCCGCAGCGCGCGGGAATGAAAAGTGAGCTAATGGCACGTGCTCTAAATTCAAATCACACGAACTTGCCACGTTGCCATGCTGTGCACAAGGATGTTCCAAAGGATTCACACGACTACGAGTTCAATTCCTTCGAATTTGTTAAGTGTTAAGTTTACTATTGTTAATGAAACACTCCACACTCTTTGCCAGTAAACCCAAAATCCCAAGAGACTTAAGTGGTTTAATGTTTAATTTATATTTTTGTACAATAGAAAATCTATCATACATTTTACCTAATGCCCATGTCACACCGGCATGGCACGAAGCACGGTGCTCGATGGAACAAATGAATAACGTAAAAATTTTATCGCCGCTATTCCATCGAGCATTTTGACATATGGAAATTTGTTGCTGATTTCACAGTGAGTCCTCAATATAATTTTCGACATTTGGTGAATAATTGATGTCAAAATAGTAACAGTAAGGCCCGGTTGTACAATTCGAGTTTAGTGTTAGCTTAAACATAAACTCAAGTTTAGTTAAACCGAGTTTTCCCAGCCAATCTCCAGCGTTAAAATAAAACAGTTAACCAATGAGATGCAATAATACAATAGAAAAACTTGGTAACCATGGTTTTGACATAAACGTAGTTTAAGCTGAGATTGAACAACCGGCCCTTAGTATTATATAATAAGAATATAACCCTTTCAGCTTTTGTCAATGTACGAACTAATTATTGATTTAATTACCACAAACAAGTGATGAATTTTAAGTCTCAGCTGTCAAAAATAATTTTCAAAAACCTTCAAAGTACGAAGTGAACATAGAAATATACAAATTTTCGTATGGCATTTTGCTATACCGGTGTGACACCCTTTTGACAGCTTTGAACGAAGCAAAATGCCACATCGAGCACCGTGCTTCATGCCAGGCCGGTGTGACATGGGCATAACGCGGATCCAACTGCATCAGGCTTGTTTTAATTCTGAATTATTTTTAATTTTTCGTCTAGATTCTAGTTCGACATTATTCTGAGAAGTTCCTATATCCCAAGGATTATTATAACGTGCAGCTAGAGTACAATGTATATGTATAAGTATAGGATGATTCATCATAACTTGCTTTTTTAAAATGCGTGCCATTCAGGCTGTAGGGATCGTAGTGAGGAGAGAGTGATCTCATTCGACAGGTGCACTTTTAAAGTTTTGTTCCCCACCCGGTCAGTCGTCATAATGCGTTGGGGCATGGAACAGCATCGATGGCTGTTTTGAGGAAACACTTCCCGGGGCGCCTCATCTCAATAAGAGGCTATTTGAGTTCTTAAAACCTGGAACAGCAATGTCATCTCAAAGCATGTTTTAAATCTAGAAAATTTATGCGCAATATTTACGTCAAAAGATTCATTTACAGGAAAAAATCTATATTGTTCATTTAAGGAAAACTTAAAATTTAAGTGGAAGCGGTGAAACTGGCCATACGTGCTTAAGTAATGGGGTCGTTTACCATTCAGGTATTAATATTCCTAAAAATATATTTTTCACCTTTTAAAAGTGCTAAATATAAGTGAAAACATATTTTTTTATGTCGCTCAGTTTAAAACACCTCAAACTCCTGACGACAAACATTTCGGCGAAGTCTCCGTCTAACGCTGAACAAAACGGCGTGGCCTTGCGAAATGTTTGACGTCACACCTGCAGCCGCTATGTTAAGGCCCGAATGTAGCTGTCTGCGAGAAAAGAATAGATTTATACAGAATTAGTTTTTTGGACAAAGGCAGCAATAGGGAACGCACTCTAAAAGGATTAAAATTGGTACTAAATTTGAACGTATCATCACAAACAAGGGTTCATTTGAAAGATAAAAGTTCAATCTAGATCCGTATAGTGTTGAAATTTGCAATTTTTTGTTGATGTAACAGTTATGGGAAGTTAGGCAAGTTGTGATAAGTTTATGGCATTGTAAAATTGAAACAAAAAATAAGACTAAAATTTCAACACTAAGCGGATGTGGAGTTCATCTTTATCTTTAAATGAAAAAAAATTAAATCTATCCGACCAAAATTAGTCTCAATTTCATTCCCCATTCAAAAGCATGTTTTTGCTGCACGCAACTTCACTACATTAGGCTCTTAATGCGTTCGAAAAAACGCCTATTTCAAAGCTTAAATACTTGCGTATCATTGAATTTTCAAGAATTTTAATTTTACTAATAGTAATTATGTTCTTATTTTCAATATTTGGTAAAAATTATTTTAAAAATTTCCGGAGTAAACGACCCCATTGAAGACAAAGGCTAGTATTTGGCTCATTATTTATTTTATAACATAGAATAATATTCTGCTTTTCAGAAAAGGTGGAATATTCTATAGCATACACCACATAGTTCCTAGCTTTCTGGCGAAGCAAGTGAATGAATATGCATTATTATTTAACCAGGCAACACAATGCTATGTCTGCATAATACCCATGCAAACGTACATACATACCGCAATGTATGCACACACAATTAAGGGATGTAGATTGAAATTTTCCTATCTATACTACATGAGCTGCAGTGTTTGCTCGACTAAGTTTTGTCATCGGTTAGTAAAGTTGGAGAGAACGATCATCATTGTACAGAGCTTAATTTCGCGAATTGAATAGAGTTGAAAACTGAGGGTGAAAAAGTATTACCTCTAGATTTATAGAACAGGTGAAATTGTACATCAATTATGAACGGAGAAGTTTTTTTTGTGTTTGATCATCTGTAGATTCTGAACGGATCAAAATATTTATAGAAAAACTTTCAAGCTACCGAATGCTAGAAGTTTCAACTCAATATTTTGATCTATTGAGAAACTACAGCTGATCAAACACAAAAAATAAAATGAATACTAAAATTTTCATATTTTCTCTAGAAAAACCTCATTAGGTATCGGTTTAACTAAGGCATAAGATCATTTTCTATATAAAGTATCTTATAGAGAATTTTTTGTGTTTAATGCAGGAAACCGCAAATCAATATTTTAATTAGTTCAGAAATGACAGCTCAAAAACCATAAAAAATACTAAAATTTTACTATTGTCTCTAAGATGTTATGTTTGAATTGTGGTCGAACTAGTGCTCCTGAAATAATAATCAAAGAAATTGAATGTTGAAGACCAGAAGTCGATATCTTATTCATTCGAAAATAAAAGCTGGTTTTGTTTGAAAAGACAAAATTACGCTTTCGTTGAAAATGACTAGAAATTGCTAAATATATTTGCACGATTTTCTCGAGAACTGCACTACTTACAGATAAAATAAATATACCACTTTATACCAAATTTTATGCTATATAATATTCTATGTAACAATTTGTCTCGTAATATTAACCATACGATATAAATAAAGAAAACAAAAAATGGTACTTAACATTTTGGCACCACTTTTTATATGAAAGTGAATAGTTAAATTGATATGTATACCAATTTTCACACTTTAATCACAAAATGCATAGTTGATATTATTAAATTTATCCTATATCCGCCGGACTATTTACTCTTGTCACCATTTCAAGTTGGGTACATTTAACTTGGCAACCACAATGCTATCGGGCACCGGCTAGTGGCTGTGACATGGGCTTGCACCGCGTTGGCTTCACATTATGTTGAGTGGATAAACAACGTGGCTTTTGTAAAAGGAAGTAAAATCTATTGTTTGCGGCGAGACAACCTCTAGAAGGTTCAAATCCGGAAAATGATACTAAACTATCAATCTACGAGTAGATTACAACCTGAGTTGTTAAGCCATGTTCACATATGGACAAATTGAAACCACACATCCACACGCAACCGTGTTTGTTGCTTGTGAAATTTTGTGGCTTATATAGGGTCTTTCATTAAGAGTGATAGGGTGTTAATTTTAAATAAAACGTCAACGGTTTGACATATTAATTTAGTTTTTGCTTAATTTGGAAGCTAGGGCAATGCAGTTATGTTTGGAACAAGATATCGTTCAAATGTCCACCACGGCTTTGTTGACACTGATTACAAGGAGGCTCATTTTGGATCCAATTTGGCTCATCCGCAACACTGGCCGCTACAGCTGTGATATTATCCTCGCTTCGAACATTTCGTTGTCTTCTTGGTGGATTATTGTCTTAGTAATGTTAACTCAAACTTTATCACAGTGCGTCTTATAGCCTGCGCAGAGTAACGGCGAGGGCGACCCAATTCTGGGGTGCATAAACGTTGAGCACCCACAACTGAGCTCGAACTTTGGTAATATTTTTTTATTATTTCCAACCGGTCTAGAGGCGTCAAACGCTGCATCATGAAACTGCACACTATACTAAATAATTTGACACCTGGAAGTAAATAAAATAAATATCAGAAACCGAGAAATCTTTATTGAAAAAATCTGACGTGGACACCACATGACTTCCTTGTACGCCTTGTTTGTTCATACTTTTCTTAATAACTAAAATGTAGAATAATATAAAAAATTCTTTTAACTTATTATACTAGTATACTCACAAATATATCTTAGTCATTTTATTTAAAATGCAGAAGAAGATATAAACGATATTTTACTATTGTCACTGCTACTGTCACTGTCATGTCATAATCATTTAAATTTTACGTAGTAACAAATGTTAATCGATCATGGACTACAAGATACCGAAATACTAAATTATAAGTATATACTTTAATTATTCTTAAATGATAGAAGATACAGAAAAATTTATAAAATACCGATTGTAGATAATAATCACATAATTTTTCATTTAAAATAAAAAAAATTGCCTAAAATTAATTATTTATCAAAATATTTTTAAAAAGTACTACTTCCGGTTTGTAGATTGAAACCAAAAATAGGAGGTGCACAACTAGATGCTATAACAGTCCTAAATACAAAATTTCAACTTTCTACGTCTAACCGAATTTGAGTTATGCGACACACATACGTACAGACGTACGTACGTACATACATACGTACAGACGTCACGACGAAACTAGTCATAATGGATTCAGAAAAGGTCAAAACGGATATTTCCGTAAAAATCTGAGAACCGAAATTTTTCGCGATTACAATACTTCCTTATTACTCCGTACAAGGAAGTAAAAACTATCACTCCTATTGAAAGACCCTATATAAGTAAAGAAGAAATCACAAACGTTCCAAACGGTCTTTGTGCTTCTGCTGTTTGTGTGTCGCTTGTGCGTGGCTTCATTGTGTCCGCTGTGTCCATGTGTGAACAGGGCTTTAGACTGGTTCCAGGATTCATGCTCCCCTACTAAAATATTCGGCAACGAATTCTACCACTGCACTGCATCATTGGCTACCTGGTATCACATCCTCGCCCTTTCGTAGCCTATTTAACTTTGTAAACGTTCATGTATCTAAGCTGCGCTATTTGAGAAATTACAATGTACAATGTCAGGAGTTAATTGTTGTAAGTTCGCTGATATTTGCGCTACATTGTGTAAGTTTGCCGTTATCCTGGATACGCCAATTCAAAGGAGTTTCAGGATAATTAGCCAAGAGCGAGGAATCTTCAGATGTGTTCGATAGTTTCGTATGACATACTACAGCACTGAGAATATAAGTATTGAGAGGAATTTCCACTATTTATGTAATCCATTTAGCGAATCAAGCGATACCGTCACAAACTATTCTTAAAGGCATTGGCAAGTTAAAAATTGACTTTACAGAAACTAGTCCAGTAACCTAGTACATCGTAAGTTGCATCAAGTGGTGGTAGTAGGTTTCTATTTTTTTTCTATTTTTACTATATTCTCTCGGGGAAAAAATTTAAATTTCAGCTCAACCAAGGCCACTGAAATTTTTTGACAGAATGTATCTTATAGAAAAAAGTACGAGGAATTCAGTGCTGCAAACCGGAAGTCAATATCATTATTCGTTCAGATATTATAGTTAATTAAACACAATATACAAAAGAATAAACAAAATTTTTACTATATTCTCTCGGGGAAAAACTAACTATAATATCTGAACGAATAATGATATTGACTTCCGGTTTGCAGCACTGTATTCCTCGTACTTTTTTCTATAAGATACATTCTGTCAAAAATTTTCAATGGTCTTTCTTGAGCTGAAATTTAAAGTTCTTCCGCGAGAGAATATAGTAAAATATTTGTAGAGAGAAACGGTTGGTGTTTCAAATCTGTATATTTTGCCAAACTTTGAAAAGCTGTATCTCGGAAACTACTATATCTCGGAGGTATGCGCGTCCTATGATCATTTGGTATTTAGAGGTTTTACCTTTATTTACAACATAATGAACAATGAACATGTCACCAAAAGATGTTAGAAGGTCTGTCTGTTTATATTTTTACCTTCCGCTTACCTGTAAAGGAAGGTATTGGAATCATGCAAAAAATCGGGTTGTGAGTTTTAAGTGGATGAGCACGAATTAGGGTCCTTACAACTCATTTTTGATAGTTTCTCGATGATGTCTGTATGTATGTGTGTGTGTGCGTGTGTGTGTATGTGTGTGGTCCGGGCCGATGCCGTCTGTTGGATAACTCAAATAGGAATTACCCAAAAATTTTGATATTTGGTATTTTACAATTGTATACGAATAGGAAGAGCTCATTAGATTTTGGTACAAATATCTTCACCGGAAGTGATATTTTTGGAAGATTGAAAAGATTAAGTGTCAAAAATTTCTATAAATTTGAATAAATATAATATTTATTTGTAATAATATTAAGAGGAAAAGTTATTTGCAATTTACGTTATAAAAAAATTGTCTTTACCTGGTAGCATTAAAGAACTGCAGTAAAATTTAAAAAATAAATTTATCAAATAAAACGTTGAAATCTTGTAATCCATGTTCGGTTGATTTTTGTTTCTGCATAAAAAATATTGACAGGTGAGACGGGGGACAACTTGGGTGACAAGTTGGCATACTAGCGCTATATAAGTCATAAGTAAGCTATTAAATGTAGTAACTGAACGGAGGATTGCTTCAACACAGAAGAGTTTTCGTGTGAATGAATATTTTGATTCAGGTGGTACTAATTTCTGTGTTTGAATATTTTAGATTTTTATTTCTAGGTATATTTTCAATGGGCACCGGATTGTACGTATACATTTCTGTTTAAAGTCTAGATATGGCGGAAGGTTGTGTGATGGCCACGTCAGATTTTTCTTCTTTAACTTATGGATTTAGGAAAAAAATGACATTTTTCTCGATTTTTAAGATTATTTTTCTGGTGAACAAAAAGCTATTTTAAATTTCTGAAAAGAGAGGGACATAAATTGAACCTTTGTTATAAATTGAATGAGATATGATGGGACAACGATGCTATGTTTTCGCTGTTGAAATTGTAGATTCTCTAGTTAGCCAGTACATTCTACGCTCAGTTTTCTTTACCTACATTTTTTGTTCGATTGACTGCAAAACAACAAAAACCCGCCTCACTTGAAAATGACGACTTACGTTCAGGAGTTCGGTATTTTCCGAACGCCTCTTAAATTTCAGCTCTTAGTGAAGCACTGCAGCTAAGTTTTGAAGACTGTTCGTGTGTCCGTTGGTTGCCACTTAGCTAAGTGTAACAAAGTTGCGGTGTATCTTGTTAAGCTTAACGCGTATTTTAATAAAGTAGGACTTGCGGGCGGTCACGTGGTCACATGGGCGCTAATTAACCGCGACGCAGACGCCGCGCTAATGCGAGTGTCGTGTCGCTTTTGTATTCATTAACACATTAGGTTAGTTCGGCGACAAGCACTATCAACATGGCGGGAATATAGTCTGTAGTTTTTAAATACTACATAAAAGTTGCTAATGTTTATTTATTTACCACCGTCCATTTTTTACCACCGTAATTCTTTTACCAATCCATTTTTTACCAACATTATACTTTTACCAATCCATTTTTTACCACCGTCCCTTTTTACCACTAATTCTTTTTTACCACCAACGTATTTACCAACGTATTCTTTTACCAATCCATTATTACTGCCGTCTCTATTTTTACCACTAATTCTTTTTACCACCAACATATTTACTAACGTGTTTTTTTACCAATCCATTTTTACCACCGTCTCTTTTTTAACAAAGCTAACAAATCGTACTAAAGCCCCACAAACTCGGTTTTGGTATTTACTACACTAACAAAGCTAACAAAACCGTACTAGAGCCCCACAAACTCGGTTTTTGTTTTTACTACACTAACAAAGCTAACAAAACCGTACTAGAGCCCCACAAACTCGGTTTTGGTATTTACTACACTAACAAAGCTAACAAAACCGTACTAGAGCACCACAAACTCGGTTTTGGTATTTACTACACTAACAAAGCTAACAAAACCGTACTAGAGCACCACAAACTCGGTTTTGGTATTTGCTACACTAACAAAGCTAACAAAACCGTACTAGAGCCCCACAAACTCGGTTTTGGTATTTACTACACTAACAAAACCGTACTATAGCCCCACAAACTATTAATGGTAAAACGGAATAGCGGTAAAAAAATATGGTGGTAAAAGTTGTAATAGTAAAAACGGAGTGGTAAAAATGTATTAGTGGTAAAACGAAATAGCGGTAAAGAGTATAGTGGTACAAACGCAGAGGTAAAATTTGGAGTGGTAGAAATTGAGTGGTAAAAAATGGGTTAACGGTAAAACAGGATAGCGGTAAAAAAGAATGGTGGTAAAAATGCTGTGGTAAAAGTTGGAGTGGTAAAAATAGAATGGTAAATATGTAGCACAGCGATTCATATTTCTAATATATGTCAGTGAAATCATTAGATTTTGGGAATATTTCTAAAGAAGAACCAAAGGAGTCGTTAAATTATCTCGTTGAATTACACTCAAGCATTTTATTTCCTCCGAATAAATTTCTGTTTGACATCTCAACCTTGTCACCTGACAGCAATTTGACTCGAAAAATTGTTTTAAAATAAAATCACTCCACCTACGGTGTCGTGATTTTATTAAACAATTTTTCTTTTCAAATTACTAGGCAACAAGGTTTCAATGCAAACAGAAATTTATTCGGCGAATTAAAAAGCTCTTGTGGTTCAATAACAACGCGAGTCAAGCTGGATTTATAACTGCGCACAGCGCACAGAAAATAATTTATCACAACATAACACAGCCCAGCGCACAGCATTTTCGTCACGGGGGTTTTATAAACCGCACAGAAACACAGATTGTTGACGGATTATGACAGCTGTTTGGACATTGGATTTGGAGGAATTGTGTATTTCTTACTTTGTTTTGCAAATATTTCTTTAAAATAATGGACAACAAAATAATTCAAAACCGTGTTTGACCGAAAAATATCCTTAACAAGAGACTTTGACATAAATAATAAACTGTAAATAAATAATTCGTGTGCTGTGCTAAACTATTTTCTATGCGCTGTGCGTCTTATAAATGGATGCAGTAATTTCCGTGTGACCAATTCATATGCTATGTTGTGCTAAATTATTTTCTATGCGCTGTGCGTGTTATAAATCCACCTTCAGTTTTCCACTGCCCACGTTGCAGTTTACACCTAAATTGAAGTTGTGTTCTGTCTGTCTCGTATGAAGGTGGATTTATAACACGCACAGCGCATAGAAAATAATTTAGCACAACATAGCATATGAATTATTGGTCATCCATCTATAAGACGCACAGTGCATAGAAAATAATTTAGCACAGCACACGAATTATTTATTTACCTACCATTTATTCATTTATTATTTATGTCAAAGTCTCTTGTCAAGGTTATTTTTGGTAAAACACGGTTTCGAATTATTTTTTGTCCATCATTTTAAAGAAATATTTGCAAAACACCCTTTATATCAAACTAATTAAAATGATAAAATAAATAAAATTTATAATTTCACTTGAAGAAATATCAAAGAATAGTGAACAAATAATCGGATTAAAATTAAAATATAGCACAAGGGAACAATAAAATATGAAAGAAGCAGTAATAATATACTTCTAATTAGGCTCTCTGCTCTGTTTATGATAATAAACCCGCAGTTAATAAATGAGAATGAGAATAAATCGGTAGACTGGACCCCCCAGCACATAAAAGTAAACTTAGTAAACTTCAATGAGATGAAAATCATTTGAAAGATACTTCGGGGAAGCATACCAAACTAAGTTCAAATAAAGAGCTGAACTTCATGTAAAGTTGTAATGCGCTACTTTGTTGTGTAAATGAATTTGTATGCGATGTTAAAAGTCTTTCTTATTAGTGGTACTCATTCTCGGGAGACTCGTTTGTATTTTGGTATATTAAATTTAAAAAAGAAACAGCAGGCACAGTAAAATTAAATTCAGACGGGCAACTAATAAAAACCAAGTATTTAAGGTCGCGCTCGAAACCGTTTTCAGATAGTCATTTTTATGCACTTTATCTGCATAAAATTCTGTATGTACAAGCAATAGGCATAAATAATATATTAATAGAATTGTTAGAGTTTCTACAGATTGCCTTAAAATAAATATTATTTGCAGTAGAAATGAAAGTAGAGGGAGCAAAATTCATCAAATTGCAATAAATTTTCTGCAAAATGAACTATTATTACAGACATACTTTTTAGCATAAGGCAATTAGGAATTTATATATTTGTGCAACATAATTTTCATTGCAGGTTATATCGTTTATCCGAAATTTACGCAGAAAGCATGTGCAAAATAAGCCATGTAAAAGTTTTGAGGATCGCTCAAGTAGCACTAGTAGTTACAGAAATAAACATTTTTTAAAAATCGGCATGAAAATCTTCATTTCCTGACTAATTTGAGTCTTGAAAGTAAGATTTCCATGACTAGGCATGAAAATAAATAAGTAAAAATGACTCTAGTCATTTAAAAAATGACTAGTCATTTTTACTTTCCACTGTCTGTAGGTACAAACACTTGGCATGACAACGTTTTCTAAAATTTGTCACATCTCTGATGATTTATGCAAACCTAATTTTTTCTATAAGTTTAAGCTTATATAATTGCCGATTTAAAAAAAATACATCACGCGTCATAAAAATGTCTTTGCTAGACTCGGAGGCTTTGAAGAAACGCTCGGACGCTGCGCATCCTCGCATTCTTCAAACAAGCCTCCTCATCTGCAATGAAACATTGCAGTGACTTGTAATGTAATATACTATTTTTAATCAAATTATGACGTATAATAAGATTTTGACTAATATTGGATTAAAAACATTACCATTACAGACTTCATGTTACGATTTTTCACTTTTAAGCGCGCTCAAAAGAAAAATCTTGCCATTTAAACCCAATTTTATTAATATAATTTACGAGGTTCTATATTAAAGTACGAAGCGAAGCGGAGTGCTTTAATAAAACCGAGTGATGTACAAATATCTAACACACACACACACATCATGTATTTTTTTTTTTTTTGCTGACATATCAATTTATTTAAAACATCGTATTTTGTATGAGGTTAAGTGTGATGCATTTGAAATTTGTACTAAAATTTGCTTCTGTCTAGTAGCCTTGAAACAACTGCTAAAAGATGTCGCCAGTAAGTGTCACATTTAAAATTAATCTGTTTTATTTATTTTAAACTCTATTGAACAAGAAATTGTGAAGTTGCGTTTTTGTAGGCTCTCTTTTATTACAAAGCAACTATTGTTTTAATGGCCTATTGAAGCAATAAAATTATACCTTAATTACTAATTCTTTAAAAGATTGTATTATTGACAAATTTCTCACTAAAAATAAATAAATTTCTTTCATTATGCTAGCGTTTATTCCATATTCTGTCTTGAGCTAACAATTCTCACTTTGACTATTCGCTGGCAAACTGTTCGTAACAATGTATGCACAAAGCAAAGACCTAACAAGTGTAGAAAGTACGTGGAATCCTTCGGGAACATCTCCGGGAACGTCTCGTCTTTTGGGCGAGTCACGTCCAGGATCCTGGTCTGGTCTCCCCCAGTCCTGGATATTTTATATTCTGGAACGGGAGAAACCGGGCGACATCGGGAATACGATTTCAATACAATATCGTTTATATTCTGATGTTTCAATTTATTGGAAACGATGCTCTTAATATATTGCCTATACTTTCACAAGACGAAATAGATTTTTTAACTGAAGCGCAGCATATTTCCATGCAGCTGAATCTATTATTTATAAACTTCCCATATAACTTTGAAAACTTTTTCTCCCCGTTCACATTTTTGCATAATAACAATTTTTAGGTGTACGCAGGTGACATTCTTCAATCTGTAACAAAATATTTCAATAGTAGTATTCTCCAGTTCAATTTATATTTCGTTTAATTCTTTTCCCACGACCGTTAAAAAAAATACGTGTTTGTTTTAGATTTTAAAAATTTGTTTCACCTCACAATAGATATTACAGACGTTCGGGATCGTTGAATTATTGATCCGGCTCGAAGGACCAATGTTATAGATGATGCTTGTGTTTCATTTTTATTTTAAACACAAATAAACTTAGTATTGAAGATTTTAAAATAATGTATTTACACACTGAAACACAATTACAAAATATAAATATTTTTATTCATAATTTTTGCAACAAACTTTACTGAAAAATCTAATAATTCTAACAACTTTTGTGTTTATTATTGTTAAAAATGTCTTTTTAGGCAAGTTCGATTCTTAAAACTTCATCTTGTACAGTAGGTGTGTGATTTATTTTTGACATTTGATAATTCCACTCCTGTATAAAAGAAGCCATAAACAAAACACAATTTTATCGCTTTGTCATCGGATAAAAAGGAAGGTAACTTTTTGGCAAGTGATAAAACCTATTTACCTTTTTCTTAGCACCAAACAATAAACAAAACACTAAAATGTTATTTGCTTCATTCTATTTTTCATGTCAGTGAAATGATTCGATTTTGGAAATATTTGTGAAGAAGAACGTAAGGAGTCGTTAAATTATCTCGTTGAATTACACTCGGCCATTTTATTTCCTCCGAATAAATTTCTGTTTGACATCTCAACCTTGTCACCTGACAGCAATTTGACTCGAAAAATTGTTTTAAAATAAAATCACTCCACCTACGGTGTCGTGATTTTATTAAACAATTTTTCTTTTCAAATTGCTAGGCAACAAGATTTCAATACAAACAGAAATTTATCCGGCGAAATAAAAAGCTCTTGTCTAATTATAGTTAATAAAATTTTCCTGTCGCTTCTCTCGATAAATTGTATTAGTCTATTAAAAGTGGACAAGCTCGACGTAATAGTTATTTATGATATAAGTGTTAAAAGTGACATTTTATTTTGTGAGACGGGAAGTTTAGGACACGACGCGAAGCGGAGTGGCGTAACCCTTCGAACAAAATAAAAGCACTTTTAACACGTATATCATACACTATTTTTTCTACAAACATCGTTTTATATTTTAATTTAATAAATAATTTATTTCATTATTTTTGACAGTTCAGTAACAAAAGATATTTACATAGTAATATAATGAAACACGTAGTCTATGAATTCAATAAAAATTGACAGTTGTTTATTAAGAGATGAAATTTACTTTTAACGTGCGTTAAAAGTGATTGGCAGTTCACTTTTAACACGGCGTCTTATAATATTGCATTTTTAATAGCAGTAGGCCGTGTTAAATGTTTAATTTTTAATAGTGTTTGTAGAAAAAAAGTATTTTATCCACATAAATTAAAACAGTACCTATTTTTGCTGTGTCTGGTGTTTTTGTAGTCCTTAATCGTGTCATTTTTGTTTCTACGTAAAATACAAATTATGACAGTGACAGTTGACATCAAATAAATAGATGAGTAAAATATTATTTATGATCATGCGAAAAATAGTGAACTCTGCAAGCCCCGTGCGTCAATATTCTCACTCACACGATATCATTCACTTTCCTCGCTCATTATGTAATATAATATTTCTATTGTCTTATAAAAATATAGTCATTGCGGCGAATAAATGTTTATTTTTAATGAAATATTACTGACTAAACCTCCGTGAAAAAATTTGTTAAATATAATGATACTATTGTTGACAGCTGGGCAATAACTCAACATAATATAATAATTTTTGACAGCGAATTTAATGCTTCACTGCTCATACAATAAAAGATTAAATTGCGAGCGGAACACTGAAATTTTTCCATTAGTTTATTTGAATTGTTTCACATCAATTGACATAAAAGGATAACAAAATATTCGACATAATCAGGTTTCGATGACTGATGATGTGTTCAGTACATTTATTCTATTGTGTGGGTTTTTTGTTGTTGACATTTATTAGAACACTATCAATAATTTTTTACACACATTTATTTTATGAAGGTATACCATACTTCATTTTTTTAAGAAGATAATAGTATATTACTCCTGTTTACATATGATTACATTACTGGAATTATATAAAATATGAAAACAATTTTAAATACAGTCTTTAGAGATGTTGAATTTTACTCAAACGCCCTATAATTATTGTCAAAAAAATCATTTATACAACATTTTATTCAATTTTGACGAAATTATTTCAAATATATGAATTATAAATTTATTTTGACATAACAAAAAAAACTAATCAAAGTTGTCGTTAGTGGCAAGTTGTCATTGTTTTTATGCATTTTTGACGTAATAATAACAGTTTAAAACGTCAGAGTGATTTAAAAATGTGTTGAGTGACTTAAACAAATTTAATTCACTTGTGATTAAACATTTATTTAAAGTTGTTGCTATGGAGTTAATAATAGCAGTTTAAAACGTCAAAATTGAATAAATTTGTATTTAACATTAATAAATATGTATTATTTACCATATTAATTGCTTATTTACACTCAAAATGACAACTTAACCAATTCGTAATTTAATGTCAAAGTATATATATATATATATATATATATATATATATATATATATATATATATATATATATATATATATATACCGGAATACTTGAAAACGATTTTATTTTTTGTATTTAGTTAGAGTAAAATTCAAATATCTAGGACCCTGAGCTGCGCGAGAAGGCAGAGCTTGTCATGTACTGTCCGTATTACAAAAGTGGTGCTAGCGAGTATTTGCTACGCTGCACTTTACTTAATTTTCAAAGAAAACTAAAATATAATTCAATCACAATCAATTACAAAATACACAGGGTTACACGAAGCAGAACACTACGAACGTCAACATGAGAATAACAGATATTGAAGCTGATGTTCTGTAGAACAGACAGTAGCGTAGTTTTCTCTTGTTTATCATTTATGCCTTTCTTTCTAAGACGAGAATTTGTACTTCGCGCAGGGTTCTGCTTAAATGAATTTACCTCTACTAACCTAATGGTTTCAGATAAAAATTAAATTATATTCTATACATTTTGAGACACATTTTGAGACTACGCTCGAGAAAAATTCAAATGAAAATAGCCATATTTTGTATTATTTAGCATTATTTTCGATTATTTCAGAGAGTACTATGGAACAAGTGATGTTTTTTTAAGAGTTTTAGGCCTTACTTACCAACAACTCACGAAGAATAATATGACAGGAGTGGATACTAGGGCGGATGAAGTGTGGCCTTTCTGTTTATCTTATGGAGAGAGAGACAGGAAATACGGGCCAGCTCGGAGCATGCATTCTATAACGATAAACAACAGTAACGATGGTAACGCTCTGGCCCAGTACTTGATCTTTCTCTCTCACACAGGGTAAACAAAAATGCCACAAATCTACAGCATTGCTAAGATACAGAGTTTCCACTCCTGTTTTGAACGAGTGAAGTAAAAATATTGAAAATTTGGGGATCACTAAAGTGTTGGGTCATTGCGAGACCGAAGAAGGTCGACAATTTGAACATTATTTGTTATAAAAATAGTAATAAATGTGCAAAAGTTCTTGAAAGATTTAAAATATCGGGGTTTGGTTTATGGGGATGTTTCTTTTTTCATTACCTTTAAAATAAGGAGAAATTTGACAGGGATTGCTATTTAAAAATGATGGAGTGGTCATCCCCTAAAAAAACTCCACATTGCATGGAAGATCTAAACTAGGTATCTAAGAATGTAGTTTAGACTAGTGATCCCCAAATTTTCAATTAATTTTTTTCACTCGTTCAAAACTTCCGGAACCTTTGGGTAACCTGTATTATACTTCGTGTTACAACCATATATTATTAAAATGATTACCTATTCATTTATATGTATTTATTTTAAATTCTATAAAACGTAGACAATAATAAATTGTATTGTAAAATAGTTCCTTTTGTAAAGTGTGTGTATTATAAATTCAAATTATAATACAGGGTGGGCCAAATGAGACCTACTAATGTTAAACACTAATAACTCTTGTAATAATCGCTTATTTTGATTAATTTTTTTTATACAATGAATATATTTTATGGAAATTATGTATGAAATATGACATCAGAAAAATGTAAACCATTATTCTCGATACAGAGATCGGCTCTTTTTAACGCGTTTTCCATTACACCACGTGATGTTTCTGGTTGAAGGCTCAGTATTTCGTCTCGAATATTCTGCTTCAGCTGTCTAATAGTCTCTATTTTATTAACATACACTTTGTCTTTTAAATATCCCCATAAAAAAGTTGGGCGCTATTAAATCTAGCGAGCGAGGTGGCCAAGGGAAATCTGATTTTTTTTAAATCAGACGTTCGCCAAAAATTTCACTTTTTTGCCATAACACGGCACCAAACATTTGGATGGATTTGCAACTGATGCTGGTGTATTTCCCTTGGATTTTCAGAGCCCCAAAATCTACAGTTTTGTTGACATGACCATTTAAATGAAAATGCGCTTCATCCGACATCAAAACATTATTTAGAAAATCAATTTGTGTGGCTAATAAATTTCCAAGAATTCAGTTATAACCTACAAAAAGAAAAAAATAATGAAATCAAAAAATACAAAAGTTATTGAAGTTTAACATTGGTAGGTCTTATTTGGCCCACCCGATAGTTCTCTATTAGAATACCTACTAGAGAGAAATACAAGCTATTATATCTTCCATTTATTGTAGTCTTCTCTAGCAAACATCTTATTAAAATATCTGCGTCTGTAAGAGAAATAACAAGCCAGTCTGTCAGTCTATTTATCAAAGTATAATATAAAGATCCAGCATTTTACAATGATTACAAAAACTTGTTTACTGAGTTAAGCTGCAGTAAAATCTTTATTTCACGGACCATAAAAGTAATTAGTTAGTTTTCGGCTACAGCAGGAGAACCGAGGCGGTGGAATTATTGCGGATATAATTAACGGATCTTTTATCATCCCCCGCTCCTCCTTACATAAAACAATAACGATTTTCCATTTCTGGGGCGGGAAATTACCCTTCCATTTATCACAGGAACAGGGAGATATTTAACCGAATTTTCACCAAATATTAAAAATATTAAATTACTTATTATCGTCATTCATGGCAGAAATCAGTCAAAAACATTGATTCCGCACGCTATTCTATAGCGTTTATTGTTTTGTTAAATATAAAAATATCAAATAATTTATGTTTAATTTTGGCACCCATATTTGTAAAAAACTGCAATATTTGTAAAGAAGAGGATTATATAATTATTATTATTATTTTATTTCCAAAAAAAGTTGTACAAAACAACGTATGGAAGTCAATAAACAGTAGATAATGATATAACTATTAATACCTACCATACAATAAATATAATATTAATTTTGATATTATATTAATAGATATTTATACACCAAGTGAGATACATGAATGTTTATTCAAGAGAAGAAAGTTTAGCCCCCGAGCCCGAAGGGCGAGTGGGATAATTTCTTCGAGTGAATAAACATTCGTATCTCACGTGGTTTATACAATATTTTATTCAATTTTGCCGAAATTATTTCAAATGTATGAATTATAAATTTATTTTGACATAACAAAAAAAAAACTAATCAAAGTAGTCATTAGTGGCAAGTTGTCATTTTTGACGTAATAATAACAGTTTAAAACGTCAGAGTGATTAAAAAAAGTTAATTCACTTGTGAATAAACATTTATTTAAAGTTGTTGCTATGGAGTTAATAATAGCAGTTTAAAACGTCAAAATTGAATAAAACTAATTAGGAATTTTTAAAATAATAATTTCATATTACAAATTGACATCATTTATACAGAAGGTATTATTTGAGCAATCATTAAAAAATCATTTATGTTATAATATTCCTTCTGATTAAGAACTCGTTTTGATTTGACGTTTTCTATACCGTTATGTATGTTGGTCTTTGAAATAAATATTTATTATTATTATTTCCTATTTTCTCTATTTATTATAGGTTATGAATTGTAATATATTATTATTATTATTTTTCATTTTTATTATTATTATTTATTAATAATAATGATTTATTTACATCCAAATATTTATAATAAGTTGGTAGAGCGTTATAACATTTTATGCCGGTATAATAGTAGGTAACCTTTTTCGTAGGCTGTAGTTTTATGATACGGAATTTCCAAAACAAGATACAAAATTATAATTATTAATATTAACTAATACATATTTCAATAGTTGATAAATGTAGCTGCAATAAATAGAAAGAAGATTTAGTTGAAGAAATTTGCCTCTACAAGATTCGGTAGTTCCTAGATTACATATTATGCGAATGACAATAATGTGCTTAACATGGCAAAAAATACAGAATTACTGTCTAAGCTTTAAAAAGCCGCAGCAGTAAATCTATTATTTTACAAATAACAATTTTCCAAGGGTCGACAATTATTTTATAAAATTGTTTATAAGTTGTACTAATTTTTGTTTTCTTTTTTCAGGTACGTAATAATTAGTCATTTGAGTTCTTTTGTTGATTATACTTCTGGCTTGTAAGTACTACTTCAAATTCCATATTACTGTCGTGATTTGTAAAGCCCTGTTCACAAATGGACACACAGGCAACAGAAGTTCAATGAAGAACGTGTGCAACGTTTTTAACCTCAAAATTAATTTCTTCTTCACTTATAGAAGCTACAAATAGCGGCGCCTCTATTTTACAAGCAACACACACAGTATGACTTACTGTTGCGTGTGTGTGGCTTCAATGTGTTCATGTGTTCATGTGTGAACAGGACTTTTTAACATTCAAAACGAAACATAAGTAAATTTATCTATGATTAAATTAATTTAAAATAAATAGAACACTATAAAAACATCTTGGCTATCACCGTGATTATTAGCGCAATAAGATCGACTTTAAACTTGCAGAAGTTTAAAGCCTTAAACACGTCTATTGATTAGCAGATAAAAAAACTAAAAAGCGTCTCTCGAGATTTCTCAAACGTCAGTTGAGGCTTGCACTGCATACAGCTCGCCTAGATGAGCTCTAGGGAAATTCCGGAAAAGTTTAAAGTAACCACACGCTTACAGGTAAAGCCTGAAGCCTGAAGCCAAAGCCTGAAAATCGTACCGAGAAACAAACACACCACGCTGCCTGAAATACATTATTCTTCTTCAGTGGCGCACTGGCGTTGCTTTCTGTAAATCCTGTATTGATTGATATTGATAAATTGTAACAAAAGATAAACTGCTTTGTTGATGCTTTGTTTTACTTAGATATTCAAATGACAGCTACATGTCATAATAAAATTAATATATTTGTAGTATTTAGTGTCCAGTTGAGATGGTTTGAGAATGAAATCGTCGGAAATTGGACAGGTGTAAAGTGTTTTAATCACAAAACCTGTCCAATTTCCGACGATTTCATCCTCAAATAAAATTAATATAAAATTCTTGTAAACGGCGAGATAACACAGTGGTTGAGTGCTTGGCTCCGGATACAGAGGTCGTGGGTTCAAATCCTGGACAAGTATGAAGTTTTCATGGCTTTAGTTGGGATACAATTAACTTGGCAACTAAAAAGACATCGGTACCTATATTTAAAATTTAACGTATGGTGTTGCAGGAAAATTAAATACAAAATCCATTTAAGGGGCTATGCTTCTTGAGTGCAATAAGAATCAGAATTCACGATTCTGGCTATATTGCTCAAAATAAAAATCTGAAATTTTACATATTAGTAACGACAAAGCATTGTTGAATTGAAAAATTCAAACTATATATTGTTCCTACAACAATTAGAGATAAAAAGAAATTAAACACTAGAATTTCGTGAGGATCTCATGAATAAACTATAAAAGTTATCATTGAGTTTAAAGATTAAATGAGTAGAACATAGATGTAAAAAGGGCGGAAAAACAATAAAACTATAATTTTATCAACAGAGTTGCCATAAATTATTTCTAAACTTGTACAATTTTTGCCGAATTTCGCATAATTATTAAAGCCAAAGTAATTACATTAATTAAAGATTTTGAAGATTCCGCGCTTTTAGTATGCTTCCTTAATCTATACATACAAAAATTCAACATCATACGTATAACAGTATTAGATTGAGATCCTCACAAAAATTACTCGTTTTTCAATGCGTATTATTGCCATGCAATAGGCTCTTAAGAGGCCAGTCTACCTCCTAAAATGCAGCACAAAACGTACTAACGTAGCGAGTATTTTGTGGCCTTTTTAAAAATTTAATTAAGAAATTGTACATGATTATAAAAATTCCGAAAAATTCATAAAAATTTACTCGCAACAGTATTTTTCAACTTCAAAATGACATTGCATTGCTATAGGATGTGGTAAAGTACGAGTTTCAGGCTGGTTTTAGGCAGTCGTAGTAGTGGGGAAAAGAGTGGAATAGGAAAAAAGTAAAATCGAGAGTATTCTAGGAATTCGGCAAAAACGTAGACAGAACGTTTAAAAGTCAGATGAATTTCAAATAAATGATTTATGTCAAATTTGATAAATAATTACATCTTTATAATTACATATGGCCCTTAAAACTTTAGAAATATCGAATTATTTTATATATTTTTAATTTACAAACTTTGATTGTCAGTCAACCACTATTTTTTACATTAAAATCGCATGTTTTTAATTTAGAATTATCTCGAGAAAACCCGAACATTTCTAGTTTTGTTCTGTCTAAAATTAAACAACATTTTGGAAAATTTGTCATTATTTCTACTCAATTTTTCTAAGGTGGCCCGTATTTTCTGTTTCTCTCCAATAAGGTCACACACTTCATCCGCTCTATATATTGTCTACTCTTGTCATAATATTATACTTCACGGTACTGTATAAATTCATTTGTTTCCAGAACAAGGAAACGACGTAATTATAAACAAAATATATAATAGCTGAATTCAATATTATTATAAGTTCTAAAAAAGTCTTAGATTGAGCAAAACGAATTAATAACAAATCAAAAATGAACATTCTGTCTCAAAAATAAATTTCTCTGTTGGTGTCACCCAACGACCTTACATAGTCTAGACACAGTATGCAGGCCAAAGTGTAGGCATGGAGATGAAGCCAACATCATATTGCGGGTTGCATAAGATATAAGTTTTGATAAATATCTTTTAAATAATACCTACTAAAATTGATGAAAATGTTACATACATACATGCTCCTTCTGTTATTTCTTAATATAATTTACAAATTGTTTCTATTATTTATATTTTTTTAAGATAAATGCATCTAAAATCTAGAATTGTAAACGTCAGTTTGACAGATGTAGTCATTTGTTGAACGTTTATTGTATAATTTGCTAAGAAGTGTGTAAAGTAGGCAACGTGCAATGATCCTTGGGGGAAACTTTTCCCTTCCCCGCCAGCACATGATGGCTTCAAGAAATGTCGAGTATACTTTGTCTAGGTTATATCTGGTCGAAGGTGTCACCTTTCTGGTGGTGGCACCCTTGGATCCTCTACGCCACTGTTCTTCTTTCGACAGACAACAAAAGCTTCGCAGGATATTCGTAATGTTTAAGTGCTTTGGAAAATTAAAACTAGTTTGTTCCATCAGATATATTGAATGTACTCCAAGATAAACTTTGTACTTATTTTGCCGAGTTGAGTCTATTTGCAGAACGGAGTAAACGAATCAAAGTAATTTTGAGATGAAATAATGAAGACTATAACTGACTCGTTATAAACTCGGGGATTTTGTTGAGTAAATGTTTTCGGAGTAGGAATGCTTTGCGTTTTACATTATACGGAACTTAATAAATTAAAACATGAATTATCAACAATAACTCGGTGGTTTGGATTTAGGAACCGCTTTGCAAATTGCTTTTAGAAACGTTTTACCTAACACTAGGCGTACAAATTTTTACAATATTAAGGTAGAAAATCCGTCGGTCATAAGCGTGCGTGATTTCGGTGTGAGGTGAGACCGAAGCAGTCAAATAATCAGAAATAAATAATTAAAAATCGTAGATTTAGATGTAAATTACAAATCATAGGTATCCAATTATTAAATAAAAAATATAATTGAAATTTAAGTTTACACTGAAATGCAGTAGTAGTACGTCAAAAACATAATTTTTCTTGAGACTGGAACCTTTTGCATGCGATTTCTCAACCATTATTGCGGTGACTCATATTTTTTATTTTTCTAATAAATACCTCAAATATCAAAGAATAACATATTCGTTTTCCAAATATGTGTTGGGTTGATATGATATAAAATTTTCTAATCGTTTAGTAAATCTACTGGTAACCTCCATATACGCAATGTATTTTAGCGCGTTTTTGTGTCAACTTTAAATTCAATTATCTTCGTTATTTCAACGGTTACCTATAAATTTTAATTTTTATTCAAATTCTACGACTTGTAATGAATGCTGTATATTAATTTAAGTCATATTTTGGGTTGTCACTACCCATGGATTTACTACCTTAAGCGAAGTAGGTATTTGTTTCGTCATATTTATGATGTTGTTCTATGGCTATTAATTAATAGTGAATATTTTAAAATTACTCAACTAACCTTTTGACCTAAACTTTTTATATTAGTATCTATTTTAACTAAATAACGTCCTGTACAATAGCATATCCATGCTTTAATTTACTTATTATATGCTTTAATTTACTTATTATATACGCATTGTCTGCACTCGAATGACATTCATTTTGTACAGATTTTCATTATGAAACATCCAAGTAAATTTCATGCGAATGAATATTAGTGCCATACCTACTTTATTCTTTTTACTTATTATCTATGCAAATATATTAATATATAAGTACTATTATTACTACTGCTACTACTCACAAATATATTTTAGTCATTTTATTTACATTGCAGAAGAAGATATAAACGATATTTTACTATTGTCACTGTGACTGTCATGTCATAATCATTTAAATTTTACGTAATAACAAATGATACGATCATGGACTACAAGATACCGAAATACTAAATTATAAGTATTATACTTTAATTATTCTTAAATGATATCAGATTCAGAAAAATTTATAAAATACCGACTGTAGGTAATAATCACATAATCTTTAATTTAAAATATAAATAAAAATTGTCTTAAATTAATTATTTATCGAAATATTTTTAAAAAGTACTACTTCCCGTTTGTAGATTGAAACCAAAATTATATTGGGCTTTTAAGAATAGTATTGAAACCTTAAATACAAAATTTGGTTATCGTGTATATACGCTAGATTCATAGCCAAGGCTGCGCCTCGTCTATGAAACTCTAGCCGCGGCAGCTAATCTAATATTTTTTTGCCTAGTTAAACAATAGTTATTTGTATCACAAGGCCAGAAACTGACCTTTTGCAAGAGCGAGTATTTTTGACACGCCGAACCACAGGCGAGGCTTGCAAATTACGAGCACTAGCATAACAGTTTCTGGACGTGTAATACACAATATTTTATGTGCCGATTTCATTACAAAAATATAAAATAATTATACATAACCTAAAAAATTGTGCACTGAATACTTGCATTTGAGCTTAAAATATATTAATTTCAGTTTCTATTAACGATTTACGTCTAAAATTTGTCAAAATCGTGTTAATTCTTGTATAAAAAATATTCAACGCATAAAATTGACATCTGCTTGACAACTGTAGTAATGTCAAGATGCCAACCTATAACTCCCGATTGTTTGCCAGCCTAGGCTGGCAACAAAGAGTTTATGGCGGATTTTGAGATATGGAAAACTAGCGATGCCGACCGGAGGCATATAAATAACTATTATTACACTAAGGAATTTATTAATCAGGAATGCAGTCAAATGATTTTTATTATTCTAATATACCGACGTTTCGGCACACTCTAGTGCCTTACAAAAATTGTAAAAATTGTAGATTAGTCAAAAAGCCACGTAAAACACGTATGTTATGTAGATTTAAAAATATTTTTTACATGTATTATTATTATTTACCAACTTTTTCTAATTAACCCTGAGGAAGGCACTAGACTGTGCCGAAACGTCGGTATATTAGAATAATAAAAATCATTTGACTGCATTCCTGATTAATAAATTCCTTACATTTCACCAGTCGAAAAAACCTTTATTTCATTAATATTACACTGTTCGATAACATATCGAACGGGTTGACCAGATAATAATCATTCAAAATTAAATAAAAATACTTCCCAACAGCGATTAAAATCCCGATCCATCTTCTTTATTTCGGGTGTGCCGGGCTGTTAAGGTGTCAGTATCACCAAAATGAAAAGCTTTCTTCTCAACATGGCGCCGTCAATTGCCGCGGCTATCAGAGTTTATTATGAGTCGTAACTCAACTTTGGGTCTCATTTACTGGAGCGCGTCGACGAAATTAAATATTGCAAGAGAAAAAACACAGCAGCTCTCCACAACAACAACATGCGATGTTGCGAGGTTGCGAGGTTATCCAACCGAACAAAGGGACGCTAACTATGAGGTTTTTGTTGTTTATTTTGTTTAATGCTAACTACTTTATCTGGCAACGTTGTAGGCAAATCAAGGGTGGCTTAGTTTGTTTATACTGAATTAGAAGATTGTGCTAAATTTTCTGTCACTTTGTTTATATCGACTTACGGAATTGATCATTTTTATCTTCCGCTTCGGTTAGTGAGTTTTTAGTGGATGGGCACGAATTAGAGGCCTTACAACTCATTTTTGATAGTTTCACGATGATGTCTGTATGTATGTATGTATGTATGTATGTATGTATGTATGTATGTATGTATGTATGTATGTATGTATGTATGTATGTATGTATGTATGTATGTATGTATGTATGTATGTATGTATGTATGTATGTATGTATGTATGTATGTATGTGTGTGTATGAATGTGGTCAATGCCGGGTTGTAGGCCAAATAACTCAAATACGAACTACCCAAAAATTTTGATATTTGGTATTTAACATTATTTGTATATAAATTGAAAGAGCTCATTAGATTTTGGTACAAATATCTTCACCGGAAGTGATATTTTTGAAGATTGAAAAGGTAAATTGTCAGAAATTTATATAAATTTGGATAAATATAGTATTTATTTGTAATTTTCTTTATCTGGTAGCATAAAAGAACTGTAGTAAAATTCAAACGTTGCAGTCTTGTAATCCATGATCGGTTGATTTTTGTTTCTGAGTAAAAAATATTGACAGGTGAGACGGATGACACGTTGGCATACTAGCGCCATATAAGTCTTAAGTAAGATATGAAATGTAGTAATTGAACGGAGAATGGCTTCAACACAGAAGAGTTTTCCTATAAATGAATCTTTTGATTCAGGTGATGCAAATTTGAATATTTTAGATTTTTATTTTGTCTGACATCGGTAATTCCTTAACGTTCGTAATGCTTATATAATTTTTTGCACTATTAGTCTTTTTTATCCATACGCAAATATTAATTTCTTCGTAATTAATATTAAATTTACTTACCGTTCTAGAACGATAAGTAAATTACTTACCGTTCTGTTAATTTACTTACCGTTCAGTGAACTGTAAATAAATTACTTACCGTTTTGTTTAGCCAACATACTGTCTTGGATACAGGCATGGTAAGTTGAAAAAAAACTAATTGTGCAAAAAAGTTATTTTATTGAGATAGACACTTTTAGCAAAATAAATTTTAAGTACGTATATCTCTACCAATGACTTCTAATAATTAATTAGTCAATGATACCTACTTACGAAGTCTTGCTTTTAAATTAACTGTTCGAAACGAAACTTTCTTAATTTTGGATAAATATGGCCATAAATAACCTAAAAAATTTCTAAGACAATTTGAAAAGTTATTACCGTTTTCCATTTCTTATTTTTGCGAATTGTACATTTCGATGCTTATGGAAATAAACGTACTCACATTTTTGCGACTGCAACACTCCAAGTTTGATGTTTAAATTCAAATACTGATATAACGACTGCATCGCTTTAATAAATAATAAATCGTTATAAGCAACAATCAGTCGTAAAATATCTAGTCCATAATGGTCGAGATTGATGCTCCAGTTTACAGCAACAATAAACCTTTACGGCTTTCCACACATCATCGTATCGAGAAAATCGCATTAAAGCCTCGATTACAACGGCATAAACGCGACCGGAAGTCAGAAATCAGAACTCCGGTACCGGAAACAGTTCTATTTTTCTTTGCTGCCATCGCGAGCCTTAATACGTTCCAGGCGAAAGGATCGAGGAAGGCTACGCAAACTTTTACGATAATTTATTTAAATTATGTTTGTCTTTCTGACGAAAAGTCGCAGTATTTTTCTTTATCGCACTGCTATTTAAACTTGGAAAAAATCTGCGAGACGTAGATGTATTTATTTAATATGGCCAACTAATGAGGCAATTAATTTTATTTATTTCTTAACAGGGATCATACGTAGTATATTTCATATCATAAGATAAATATTAGATTCTTGGAATACCGTAGACGAGTAATGTTTTTATGATAATCTAATAGTATGTTGGCTAGACTCTTTTTTTAAATAGTGGAAAGAAAAGAAAATGTAGTGTTTCTGAACAACTTTAATAAAAATCTGATGTGGCCAGCACACAACCTCCCGCCATATCTAAACTTATAAACATAAATGTATACGTACAATCCGGTGCCCACTTAAAATATACAAATAAAAATCTAAAATATTCAAACAGAGAAATTTGCACGTTGCGCTACATATTTACCATTCTATTTTTACCACTTTAACTTTTACCACAGCATTTTTACCACCATTCTTTTTTACCGCTATCCTGTTTTACCGTTAACCCATTTTTTACCACTCAATTTTTACCACTCCAACTTTTACCTCTGCATTTGTACCACCATACTTTTTACCGCTATTTCGTTTTACCACTAATACATTTGTACCACTCCGTTTTTACCATTACAACTTTTACCACCATACTTTTTTACCGCTGTTCCGTTTTACCATTAATAGTTTGTGGGGCTATAGTACGGTTTTGTTAGTGTAGTAAATACCAAAACCGAGTTTGTGGGGCGCTAGTACGGTTTTGTTAGCTTTGTTAGTGTAGCAAATATCAAAACCGAGTTTGTGGGGCTCTAGTACGGTTTTGTTAGCTTTGTTAGTGTAGTAAATACCAAAACCGAATTTGTGGGGCTCTAGTATGGTTTTGTTAGCTTTGTTAGTGTAGTAAAAACAAAAACCGAGTTTGTGGAGCTCTAGTACGGTTTTGTTAGCTTTGTTAGTGTAGTAAATACCAAAACCGAGTTTGTGGGGGTTTAGTACGGTTTTGTTAGCTTTGTTATAAAAGAGACGGTGGTAAAAATGGATTGGTAAGAAAACACGTTGGTAAATATGTTGGTGGTAAAAAGAATTAGCGGTAAAAATAGGGACGGTGGTAAAATGGATTGGTAAAAGAATACGTTGGTAAATACGTTGGTGGTAAAAAAGAATTAGTGGTAAAAAGGGACGGTGGTAAAAAATGGATTGGTAAAAGTATAATGTTGGTAAAAAATGGACTGGTAAAAGAATTACGGTGGTATAAAAGCGACGGTGGTAAATAGGGATTGGTAAATATGGGGACAAATCAAATTTGCATCACCTGCAATGTAAAATACCAAATATCAACGTTTTTGGGTAATTCGTATTTGAGTTATCCGACATCCAGAAATTGCCCTGCCCACACACATACTTATATACATTTTACACAATCTCAAATAAAATCAGTCGAAACTTTATGGAACCTAATTAAAAATAAATTGAAAAATCGTCTTATGCAAGGACAAAATTGTGACACAGACTGTAGAATATTTGGGATGTTTCTCCCCAGAAATGTATGTTCAGGACTTGTAGATACTATGCCACAACCAATTGAAACAGTTTTAAAAATTAAGGTGACGTTTCACAACAAAAATATTTGATAGCTGTATACTTTATTATCTAAGTGTAATTGACTTCATAGTTATTTAATTATCTAGTGTGGTAATGAGAGCGAATTAACGTGTGAGAGAAGTGGACGCGTTAATTATCGAGATTATTAATCGCTTATTAACACATGAGTTACTTACAATATTTTTCCGTTGATCATACCTTTTTAATTTGGAGAAAAACTAATTTAATTTCATGACAAATATGTTCAGTTAAGTGAATATTATTAGCTAGAGTTGTCAAAATCATTTCCTTCTATTCGAGGTTTTATTCTATTTACAATTTTTTACAACTTACGGCTAGCTAATATAACAATATTACGTGTATAGAACGCATTCAACAATAAATCGTTAATTAATAAAAATCATTCATTAATGTATGATTTTTGTACATTAATGATACTCATTATCACGATTAACGGAAAAAAATATTAAAGTGTATATCTAGTTTATGTAACCTTCTTTTCTGGCAATATTTTCAAAATCTGATAGATTATAAAATCAATTATAAAAATGGTGGGATTCGCTTAGTTCCGCTGAAATAATGAATGAAGACAGGCAAAGGGCAAAAAGACTAACATCACTTCTTATCGGCAATTTGCAAGAAAATAAAACAGCTCTTGATTTGCATTGCAAATGACTTTAATAAACCGCGCGGTCTTCTGCTGTCGTATCGGTAACAGGATTCGCTGTTGGCGCGCACGCCAATTGTCCGGATCGCCCCGGGAAGATTTATCCAAGAGATAAGATTCACAAAACACAAATAACATCCAATGGAAGAATTGATTATAAAAATAGCAACCGGAAATTTTGACTAGTAGCTTGAGGATCCTAACTGTAATATAAGTGGAAATATAGGAAAAATTTAAAAACAAAAATGAATAATTTCAATGTGACAGAATAACAGACGTATACACAATTACTGAAATGTTTGTGGCACCATTTTTAAAGAAATATTATTATCTGGACATAATGTAATAAGTTAATTCTACAAAGAGCTAATTAAGGGACTAATAACAATTTAAAAAATACAAAAAAATTGTGAACTATGAAATTTATTGCAAAATTATAATTTAAGAAAGCCTAACTAAAACCAAATTCACATATTACAATGTCAAGGCGGGAGGTTATGTGTTGTCCACATCAGATTTTTTAAAATTGTTATTTGGTTTACAACGAGTTTACAATTAAGAACCAAGTAAATGTTGTACAATACCACGCAAAGTATGTTTTTCTATACGACTGTTGTAGAATGTTATAATTCTTACATCATTTTCAATTATGGAATGGTTACATTCTATCACTTGTTATGGAATGCATTCATTCCGTCACTAGTGATGGAATGAAATGTGGGGAGTTGTAATATTTAAATTTATTAATTTTATGTAGAATATAATTTTATATATTTTTACTTTAATAATTTTAGGTTATGTATTTGAATGCAATTAAATTTATAGTCGTAGACAAAGTATAATCTGCAATACGTTTGAAATGGCTATTCCGCTCTTGTGAAACCGTGAAATTCGCCTACGGCTCGTCTCAATAACTTTCCACTCGAGCTGGATATGCTTCATTTCACACTTGTTGTAGAATATACTATACTGCTTCAAGGAAAGGCTCGCCACCGAAAACGCCACCTTTCGTCTCTATTACTAGGAACGAAAGTGAGGTATTTCTGACCGGTCAGTACCTACCTTTCCCCACCTAGAGAGGAAAAGTACTTTTCCTTCCGCTTTAAGCGGGATTCCAATTTAATTTTCTTCCCTAGGAATTAAAAGTACTAGCCGGTCGGAAATATCTCATTTTCATCCCTAATAATAAAAAATATAATCTAATAATTTTACATGGTCAATTCCAGTAAAATAATAGATCTATGTTGACAGGTTGACTTGACAATTTAGTTGAGATTGACTATGACAACAACAAATAGGCGAATTGGTGGAAAAAAATTAAAAATTGTTGAATAAAGTAAATAATTTCAAAAATTTCAATCTCGACATTGTAATCTCGTCTCGAACTTTTTTACAAAAATCAGTCTCGTCGAGACAATAAGACGAGACGAGATTCGAGAAATTCTCGTCTCATCTTCATCACTAGTTTTAATTGATTGTGTTGTGAATCTTGTTGAATTACAATGAATTTATATTTTGTAATGATGTTGGCTAAGTATATAATTTAATATGATTGATATTCTGATTTTTATTCAGTTGACATATTATGTAATTATTTTTCCATAATAAAAGTTTATTTCATCTCAATCAGTTATAAGTGTTATAGTTAATTGGTAATTTGTTTATCCTACTAATTGAGCTTCCATTAAATTTACAATAAATCTCCCCTTTGGACGAATCCCCCGTGCCGGGTTCGCTTGCGTGGATGTCTGCGTTTATTAGCATCTGCGGAAAGCACTCGTAGCCGCAGAGATTTTCCGTTTGCGTTTCCCCGATGGTTTCTTATCCGGGAAATTAAATATCCAACTATAACTTTCAACTCTGACTTGCGTTCGTCTCGGTCTCCATTTGCCGCTCGCCGGCGTTCGCATGCCAAATGAGTTTCCTTGACGCTGGATCGCTTTACTTAATTTCTACTAAATGAAATTGTCAGAGAGGAAAATCAAATGATGGAGGACTTTCAGCCACAGAGATTCTTCAATAATGTCCACATTTTTATACACTCTTTACAGTAATTGATGTCTTTACCCTTTAAAATTATAAATCTTTTGGTACTCGAAAAGGCATAAATATCTAACACACACATACATATCAATCTCTCTTTTTGCTCGTGGAAAATAATTAATTAACTTCAAATATAACTTTTATGTATTTTAAGTTAAATAAACTTTAAGCCTTGTTCGCACGGCGATCTTTGGAAATTCTACGGAGAGTCAAAGTCACGTCAAAGAAGAAGTTTTTTTCTTTCTGCAACAGGGCTTTAGATTAACTCAGATAATTCCACTCCTGTATAAAGTAAGCCATAAACAAAAAACAATTTTATCGCTTTAACAGCGGATAAAAAGGAAGGTAACTTTCTGCAAGTGATAAACCTTATTTACCTTTTTCTTAGCACCCAACCAATAAACAAAACACTAAAATGTCATTTGCTTTAAATATCTAATATTTGTTAGTGAAATGATTAGATTTTGGGAATATTTGTGAAGAAGAACCAAAAGACCAAAGGAGTCGTTAAATTATCTCGTTGTATTACACTCGAGCATTTTATTTCCTCCGAATAAATTTGACATCTCAACCTTGTCACTTGACAGCAATATGACTCGAAAAAATGTTTTAAAATAAAAACACTCCACCTACGGTGTCGTGATTTTATTAAACAATGTTTCTTTTCAAATTGTTAGGCAACAAAGTTTCGATACAAACAGAAATTTATCCAACGAAATAAAGAGCTCTTGTGTAATTACAGTTGATAATTAAATATATTAATTGTTTTCTCATTAGTAATATATCAAGGGACCATTATTTTGCAGGAAAAATATGTCTCAAAAGATTGTTGCTTGGTAACATTTCGAGACAAATGACATCATCAAAATATCATTCAATTGTCCAGCATCAATCTTGAGACCGAGATATATTTTATTAGACTATTTCCCAAATAAACAGACACAAAATATGAACTAATCTAACTTACGTTGGAGTGATCTAATATTTTTATTATTAAATGTTTTCAAATGCCGGAGAAAGCAAAATTTGACACTGCTGCAAACCGATTAGAAAAATTGTTCGTGGTTTTTCGTGTTTTTAAACCTATGTTAATTTTTTGTGCCGAAACGGTTGATTATTTTGACATGTATTTCATCGTAAGAAGTTGTCACAAAAAGATTCATTTGACACTTTTAATTTCAATTAAAATTTATTAAAAACAATACAAAATCAATAAAATTTTAAATGGTACTCATAACAATGTAATGGGAAAATTGCCACTTGAACAATCCCTAGAGCATTTTACAATTTTACAATTTTTGCCGATAATTAGTCAGAATTTCAAAAATTAAAAAAATTATTGGTTTACTAAATGTGGGGAATAGTCTAATAAATAAGTTGAGTAAAAGGCGTGATAGATATGTATGCCTTTGTATAGGGTCTTTCATTAAGAGTGATATGATTTTAATTTTAAATAAAACGTCAACGGTTTGACATATCAATTTAGTTTTTGCTTTATTAGGAAGCTTGGACAATGCAGTTATGTTCGGAAGAAGATATCGTTCAAATGGCCACCACAGCTTTGTTGACACTGATCACAAGATCGCTTCAATTTGGCCGAATTTGGCTCATCTGCAACACTGGCCGCTACAAGTGTGATATTCTCCTCACTTCGAACATTTCGTTGTCTTCTTGGTGGCTTATTGTCTTAGTAATGTTAACTCAAACTTTATCACAGTGCGTCTTATAACCTGTGCAGAGTAACGGTGACGGCGACCCAAATCTGGGGTGAATAAAAGTTGAGCACCCACAACTGAGCTCGAACTTTGGAAATATTTTTTTATTATTTCCAACCGGTCTAGAGGCGTCAAACGCTGCATCATAAAACTGCACACTATACTAAATAATTTGACACCTAGAAGTAAATAAAATATATATCAGAAACCGAGAAATCTTTATTTAATAAACTATCACTCCTATTGAAAGACCCTATACATAAAATAATATAATGTGACATTAAAGATGCCTCTAATATTATATGAATATTTCGCAAACACTGAAAGCCTTAATTATAAGCTCTGAACAGAGTAAAACCTAATTTCAAAGCACATCATCAAAGACATCTAATGCTCCTTGAAACATGATGCACAATAATTAAGTGCAGACTCAGATGCGAGCATATTATATTAAACATCTTACAAGTGTATATAAATACAGCTTTGTTATGCAACAAAATTATCTTTAACAGTTTCTTAGAATCATTAAGAATACATCAAATAATTTGAACACTAAAAAATTGTTAAAATATAGTTTTATTTGTTTAACTAGGCAAAAAAATATTAGATTTGCTGCCGCGGCTAGAGTTTCATAGACGAGGCGCAGCCGAGGCTATGAATCTAGCTTAGCTTTAAAATTTTTGCTGCCTAGGCAGCAAAAGTGACACTTTGCTGACTGTCAGCTGTCAAAAAACAGCACTTTTGATGTCAATCGAAAAAATGTATTTTATCTACGATCATTTATAAATACATTCATTATGTTAGTTAGTAACTTTAGTACGATAAACCCCTCCATACGACACACTATTTTATTATGAATTAATTATTCAACACTATTGTATTATGAGTCCATTATTCAATACAACTGTCATCACACCACAATGTGAGGTTAGGTTAAATATTTTTTAAATTGCGTTAGGTTATGAACTTCATAATTTCATGCAACAGTCTTTATTTTACTCTTTTATTTAATAGAATGTACAAAATTACATTTATTTCAAAAATTACAGACCACATTGTAAAGAAACTTCAATATAAAATGATTTTGACTTGCAACGCATATTTTATGCAGTTTAAATTAAGAAAAACTTGAATAAAAATGTTGTTTGTAAATAACCTAATTAGCCTGTTTTTGTTTTATGTCAAAATTTATAAATGTCATTAAATGTCAAAATTTCATAAATGAAAATAAATTGCACTTATTCTAACGAAAGTAGAAAAAATATTGTATGCAACAGGAGACTCAGTAGCTTTACAGAACTCGGCTGCGCCTCGAGCTGCAAATTTACAGCCTTCGTTTCCTTACTTGTTACATAAATAGCAATAGTCGTATCATTAACTGTTATTACCTTTTAACATGCAACATTTATTGATAATTATCAACAACATAATACGTTAGTTACTTATAATACGTTAGATACCTACTTATAATACGTTAGATACTTACTATTCATTAGTTACGGACTTAATACATTAGATACAACCATAATAACATCAAAATCTTCCATAATATGCGAACTGACAACTGATTGACAGATAAAATTGTTGATTTGTTTTAACATCGCTGTCGTTGATGATACGATTAAGCTTTGAATATAACGCGAATATATGCGATTTAAGCCCCCTTGGATGTTCAAAGAGACTCGGTTTCACCTCGTCGCTTAGCAACATCCTCGGTATTATAAATCGCATAATATTCTTGTTATATTAATAGCTATTATGAATCAATTTTGTTAAAGAAATGTTTTATTTAAAAAGTCGTTCATAAAACGCCGTATTTGACTTGCATTATAATAGCTATAATACACTCGCCTTTACTGAATAGTTAAATACTATACTATTATTTGTTTAGCTAAAAAATATGATTGAACTGTATCCCCGGCAATATTAATTATTAAATAATTAATTGCATTTATGAACTATTTAATGACTAAGTTACTAAACAACAGTATTAGAAAGGCAAGCAGCAACTTAAGTGAGAAGATGTCAGTTAATTATGAATTATTTTTAAACATTAAAAAAGGGCTAACGGTATTCTTATCGCCTTTTCGTTTCAATGAGCAGAAGTGCTATAAAACTTTTAATTTGTGACAGAAAATATCGGCCAATTTCCAGGGCTGTACTCTCAGATTTGATAAAGTTTCTTAATAAATTACACCACTCACAAATGTAAATTTATTCCAATATTGCGAAGATATAAACCGTTGTTGAATTGTGTCAAAAATTTTCATCATTTTATCATTATAAAGCATGGAAAACAAAAATTTAGTGAATGCCATAAGAGTCCATGTAAAACGAGCGTAATTTCAACATTCAATTACTCAAAAATCGGATAGACGAAAATTTAAAAATGTTTTTTTCTATTTGGCGTTCACAAAGTTAACTTTGTGACACGCAACATATTTTTATAGAAGGTTGGTATTGCTAGTATCAGATCAGTATCAGATGACATTTATTTCAATTGTTAAACGTCAAACTTCAGAATTGACAAATTTCAGTATAACCTCTAAATATGTTTTGCTTAATTAATTACTTTTTATTCAATAAAATTAATGACTCCAGAAATAGAAAACATATAAGTTCAATATTTTCTATAATATCTATACTTATCACCTAGAATAGTTCAGTAATTATATATATACTTTTGCAGTGACAGTGACAGATAAATAAATGACAATATTAATATCACCATCACCAATCAAAACATGACATTCATAAATTTCCCTAAATCGACTTGTGAATATTGTGGCAGTATAATTTAAATTTTAATAATAAAAAGACACCAAATATAAAAAATAGTATAAAGAACTCATTTTATAAGACTTCTTTTCGCACTTGTCCTTTAGTAAACTCGCCCAAGGGCTCGTTTTACTAAATTTGAACACGTGCGAAAAAATTATGTCTTATAAAACTTGTCCTTTATTAATATACTATTTTACCTCTCGCCACTCAGGCCTGTAAGAAAGGTATTGTAATCATGGTAAAATTTCGATAGTGAGTTTTCAATGGATAAGCACGTTTTGAGGTCTCTAGAAACACGATTTTGATAGTTTCGCGATGACGTCTGTGTGTGTGGATTGATGGGTGGGTGGATGTATGGATGGGTGGATGGATGGGTGGATGGATGGATGTTGGAGTTACGATAACTCCAATACTACTGAATAAAAAAAATTGAAATTTTGTACATAATATTCTGACACCCTAGATTAGATCTGGTTAGATTTTAGTGTTGATCGTGCAACCGGAAGTAGTAGTTTCTTAAAGGTCTGAAGAGTTTTTCTAGAATAACCTCAAAATTTATGCGTTAATAGGAATTTTTTTAATAACAATGTATACTAAATCTACAATTTGTATTCAAACCGTAGTTTCTATCTAGCACCATTTTCCAATTACAAGAAGTTAAAATTCTACAAAGTTACAATTTTGATTTATCTGCCTACCAATGAAAACAAAAAATAAAATATTTGAGCGTTAATGTCAAATAAATTTTTATTTTGACAAATTGAAAATATGAAATGTCATTTATTATTTATATGTTTATATGGTTATGATAAACATTAATAATATTATAAAAACTACAATTCCCGAATTTCCTTCTACAATGGTTTGTGAGTAAATACTAATACTTATATTAGAAAAATAAAAATAGTAGAGTATGGCGAAAGGTCATGTGTTGGCCACATCAGATTTTGTAGAATCCCAATATTGTAATAAAGGCACTGTATAAATTTCAGCCTCTTATCATCATTTTAATATATGGCCACCAACCTCCCACTGTTTTTGCAGGTAACAATAGTCTTCAGGTAAAATTATAATAAGTAACATCCTCTATAAAGTTTTGATTCGAGTAGTTAGTTCTCCATAATATATAGCATCCCATGCGATCGGTTCTCTAGCACTTGAAGAATGCCGGTGCTAAGTTATGTGCGGAATGGCTGTATTTTATTGGCAAAGTAAGCCAATCCCGGCCGGATATTCAGAACAGATAGTCAGGAAACTCTTTTATAGTGTACGTATTTTCGATTTCAATTCTTAAACCTTCTTTTTCCGACGTTTTACCTCCGACTATAAAAACTTCAGACTGATGGACGATTTTATTACCAATGGTTATTGCTACGACAATCTGATGAGCATAGGAGCTAAAGGCTAGTGCTGGAACAATGGTTAGATGCTCAAATATTGTCGTAAATAACTTCCTGTACTATTCCCACTTGACATGAATCGTCCATGGGATGTTTAAAAATATCTTATTCTTGTACTTTAAGTGATGTTACGTAAGTCTATCCTAGCCACATCCTGAGTACCAAAAATTACATACTCAATACAAACATCTCAGAGAATTACATGGGATGCATAATTGTGATATTATGACCAAATTACAACATTGGGATGTAACATAGATAATGTTACCAAGGGCGGACATTAGCAATCGCAAAGATATTATTCGGATGTTAATGGGCAAATATAGCAAGTAATAAGCCGGGATGTTCACAATCTTGAAATGTTCTGGGGATTTTATTTTGTCAAGTGGGTTCGGCCAGTGATTTGAGTCATATACGAGCCCCGTCTCATTGACCCAGACGTAAAAAGTCGTTTTTTGTTGTACAAAAGTTTAAATAAAAATCAAGATACGAGTATAATATTATGTCACACCGGCGTGGCATGAAGCACGGTATTCGATGTGGCATTTTGCCACATGAAAAACTGTCAAAAGGGGTGTCACACCGGTATAGCAAAATGCTATACGAAAATTTGTATATTATTAATTCACTTTCGTACTTTGAAGATTTTTGAAAATTATTTTTGACAGCTGAGAATTTAAATTCAACAATTATTCTTTATGTTAATTAAATCAATAATTAGTTTATTGACAAAAGCTTAAAGTGTTATACCTATTCTTATGATCTAATTACTTACAGTTATTATTTTAACATCAATTATTCACCAAATAATGTCAAAAATTATATTGAGGACTCACTGTGAAATCAGCAACTAATTTCCATATGTCAAAATGCTCGATGGAATAGCGGCGATACAATTTTTATGTTATTGATTAGGTCCATCGAGCTTCGAGCACCATGCCGGTGTGACATAAGCATAATGTACTGTATCTTTTCTTTTATTTATTAAACCGAATAAAAGAAAATTTGAAAAATCGTTCTTTACAAGGACAATCAAAGAATTGTGACACAGACTGTATTATATTTGGGATTTTTTTTTCAGGAAAGTGTGCTCAGAACTTGAAGATACTATGCCACAACGAATTGAAACAGTATTAAAATTAAGGTGGAGTTACACAGGGGTAAATTCGTGTACCTATAGTAATTAGAGCAAACAATAAAAATATTTGCCAGCTGTATAGTTTATTATCATATATAATACCATTAGTGGCTATGATTTTGCCGGCAATTTTTGCCGTTTGATCACGACTGCTTGTTGCTACGCACTCGTGTTTATTTTCTAAAACAACAAGCAGGAGTGACCAGACGGCAAAAATTACCAAAAAATCATAGTCACGTATGGTATTCGGCTTGACAATTTCTCGAATTGGTATATTTAGTACCTTTTCTTCCAGAAATATTAGTTTATAAATTATTACTGAAATGTCAAAATAAAGTCAACTGACATAATATCTATAGCAACGCTTCGTGGAGTGAAAATTGTCAGTGTAATTTTCACTAGTGAAAATTGTCAGTATAATTCGTCTGTGATTGGTTCAATTCAGCAAAATACTGTGTTTTGATTGACTGAAAAACTATGAGTAGAATTGTCAAAGTTATATTTTATCTCATCTGTAACTTACAAACTAAAATCTTCTAAACGAAGCGTTTGCAAGAAAATTTTTAAATGAATTTATTTTCTTATTTAGAGATTTTACATTCATATTAACTTAAAACAGCCTGTATACATGAGTCATCTGTATAGACGTATATTTTGCCGTTCGTGCGGTTACCAGCCGTCATGGACGTTAGTGGAGAATACACAACACGAAATATTTGTGTGCATTTAAACTGAAATTAATACCAGACCTTAAAGTGTCAAAACTGGAATATTGGCTCCATTTTATTATAAATATTCCGCTTGTATAATATTCCCGTTTCAAAACACCTTTTCCTAAATTCAACCCTTCGGATTCAGGTCGAAGTGTCGATATTCAATTACGGGTATGTACCCATTGTAGGTGATTGTTATACCCATTGTTCGGGCCGACCGATATGTAAACCTGAGTTTGTAGGCTGCTTGTGAGCCGTAACACTAACCGCACCATCAAATTTAAGTGGCTCGAGACCCTAAGAAATTTATAATCGTATGTCAAATCGATCGAGGGTTAGAGGTTAGTACAATGCCCACTCGTGAGCTTCAACCACAAGAGATGAATTGGGAGCGAGTTTCACCTCTGTTTGCGATAGACACTGTGGTCTATTTATTTTTCATTGAGATCAAACATGAATACCCAGTGATGTAATAGATAACAATATTTTTTATCCAGATAAAGATAACTTACTTTTTGGTAATCTAGATAAGATAATAGATACCTAACAATTGAAATAATTATCTAGATAATAGATAAAAAATAAATAATTATTATCTAGATATATATGAGACAATTTATAGATAATAAAATAGTTATTTACTTTACAAGTGGGCAAAGTAAAGAATTACTCACGAGGCCGAAGGCTGAGTGAGATATTTTCTCGAGTGGGTTATTCCTTTTTGCCCACGTGTGAAGTAGGTATAACGTTTTATCCAATACCTCTTAATAACTGCTTAAATATTTTAAAAATATTAAGTTTCAACCTAAAACATCGTTTCTATGGTGACTTCCAACAAGCAAAGTAACAATTTACCCACAAGTCTATAATTTTGATCAAAGCCACTAGTGGACAATTTTTTACTTTGCCTTTTTAAAATCACCATAGTTATGATGCTTTTATTTTACACCTAGTGAGGTACATGAATGTTTATTCAAGAGAAGAAAGTTTAGATACCTAATTTGTATCTTACGTTTTTTATACAATATTTGATTCAATTTTGACAAAATTATTTCAAATATATTGATTATAAATTTATTGTGACATAACATAAAAACTAATCAAAGTAGTCGTTAGTGGCAAGTTGTCATATTTTTTTTGACGAAATAAAAACGTCAGAGTGATTTAAAAATGTGTTTAGTGATTTAAAAAAAAATTAATTCACTTGCGAATAAACAGTTGTTAAAAGTTGTTACTATATTAATAATAGCAGTTTAAATCGTCAAAATTGAATAACAGATATTTATACACCAAGTGAGATACATGAATATTTATTCAAGAGAAGAAAGTTTAGCCCCCGTGGCCGAAGGGCGATAATAAACATTCGTAATCTCACATGAGATACGAATATTTATTCACTCGAAGAAATTACCCCACTCGCCCTTTGGGCTCAGGGGTTAAACTTTCTTCTCTTGAAACGTGGTTTATACAATATTTTATTTTATTTTGACGCAATTATTTCAAATTTTCAAAACAATTTGTATCTTTGGTCAGTAACTAATTGTCTCCTCTTCAATGCTAATAAGTGTGTTGTAATGTCTTATTCTAAATTAAAATGTACTCAAATTTTTGATTATTCGATTAATGGAATTTCCTTAAATCGAGTAACTACTGTTAAAGATCTAGGAATTGTCTTTTCTTACAATCTTAACTGTAAACCGCACCTAGATATGATTGTATCCTCTTGTAATAGGTTATTAGGATTCATTTTTAGAAATTCTTTACACTTAAAGAATATCACAACAATTACTAAACTTTTTGATGCTTTCATTAGAGCTAAAATTGAGTATGGTATAATTATATGGTTCTCGAATTTAAATTATGTTGAAATTAATGTACAACGAATCCATTCGAAATTCTTGAGATATTGTTACTTTAAAAGTAAGGGTGAGTTTACAAATAATAATTATTACCAGTTGTTAACCATTTTCAATGCAGTGAACTTTGTTACACGTAAATATAATTTTCAACTATTATTTTTGTTTAATTTAATTAACTATAACATAGATGACTCAAATTTATTATCTCTAATTAATATAAATGTTCCTGTTATAAATACAAGACACCGTCTATGTTTTTCTTATAATTGTCCAAGAACCAATGTACTTTTAGAATCACCAATTGTTTCAATGTGTAAAACCTACAATACTTTTGTTTGTGCTAACACTGATTTAGATATTTTTGGTATGAAATTATTTATGTTCAAGAAATTTATAACAAATACTACTATATAAGTATCATGTTTATTGTTAAGAATAATTTTTTGTACTTGTATTTTTCTTTGTATTTAACATTTTTTGCTTTTCATTTTTACTCTGTATTTGAGATCTTTGATCTTGTTGAGTAATAAAGATATTATTATTATTATTATTATAAATATATGAATTATAAATTTATATTGACATAACAAAAAAAAGCTAATCAAAGTAGTCGTTAGTGTCAAGTTGTTATTATTTTTATGCATTTTCGATGAAAAAATGACAGTTTAAAACGTCAGAGTGACTTAAAAATGTGTGCGAATAAACAGCAGTTGTTTAAAGTTGTTGCTATGGAGTTTATAATAGCACTTCAAAACGTCAAAATTGAATATAGTATTATAAAAGATTAATTATTGTTGTTTTTCGTATGACGAAAATGTACAGTGATTTTCCATTGTAACCAAAGTTATATATTTATATTCTCTAATTCATTTGAATGCCGATTTTCTGTACTTCATTGACGATTCAGAAAAAATGTTTATTTAAATATGATTGAACGAAATTCCGTTGAAATTGGAATAAAATTGTGTTGGATCGGTTCGTTTTGGATAAATCGGTTTTGAAATAAAGTTAGTTAATCAATTCCGCGCTGGAATTTTTAAGGATCCGTCGCGATGTCCATAATTTATCCCGCGCATGTTTACACAATCCTGCGAGCAAGTTTTTCAAACTGAAACATCGATTTTCAATTAGGCAACTCATCAATATGCATCATTCAGTGGGAACACAATCCGTCCGAGTATATGAATTAAAAAGTTTTTGATAAAAGTTGAATTAATATTTGGAAATTTTATCTTCGGCGCAAAATTGCTTGATTTTAATTTTATATGCCAAACTGACACTGATTAGCTTGTTATAATTCGCCTGAGTCGGTGAGATAATTTTTAAATGCACTTTTTTGCCCGGTTTTTGCTCCAAGTGGGCGGTGACGTGCAAAAAATTTCAGAAAGAAATTTTCTTCCACAACGAATAAATTTTGAGGATAATTACCCTTCACAACTTTTCTAACTAAACAAATTAAACTTAATTTACCTCGAAAATTGATTATTTATTTTTTATCTTTATTGCGGAATCTTTAAAATACAGTACGTGAAATGAGAGATGGCCGGAATAAAGAATTTCAAATTGGTAAAGAATATTAATCTAGGTAGCGGTCAAATTAGTGTGGACATTTTATTACTCGTGAAATTGAAGGGCTGGGGCCTTGTATATTTGCTAAAGAAGGAATGTCCAGTCTGCCAGTCCTAAGTGGCCGGATCAGGCATCTACAACGTGAGAACAAGAAAAAGTAGAATAAATTATATAAATTATTAGGTCTGCCATTTGTACAAGGTAAAATAAACAATATTTCTTATTTAAAAATCTGACGTGGCCATCACACAACCTTCCGCCATATCTAGACTTTAAACAGAAATGTATACGTACAATCTGGTGCCTATTTAAAATATACAAATAAAAATCTAAAATATTCAAACACAGAAATTAGTATCATCTGAATCAAAAGATTCATTCACACGAAAACTCTTCTGTGTTGAAGCAATCCTACGTTCAGTTAGGAACTACATTTAATAGCTTAATTATGACTTATATAGCGCTAGTATGCCAACTTGTCAATATTTTTTATGCAAAAACAAAAATCAACCGAACATGGATTACAAGATTTCAATGTTTTATTTGATAAATTTATTTTTTAAATTTTACTGCAGTTCTTTAATGCTACCAGATAAAGACAATTTTTTTATAACGTGGATTGCAAATAACTTTTACTCTTATTCTTATTACAAATAAATACTATATTTATCAAAATGTATAGAAATTTTTTACACTTAATCTTTTCAATCTTCAAAAAATATCACTTCCGGTGAAGATATTTGTACCAAAATCTAATGAGCTCTTCCTATTCGTATACAATTGTAAAATACCAAATATCAAAATTTTTGGGTAATTCGTATTTGAGTTATCCAACAGACGGCATCGGCCCGGACCACACACATACACACACACACACACACACACACACACACACACACACACACACACACACACACACACACACACACACACACACACATACATACAGACATCATCGGGAAACTATCAAAAATGAGTTGTAAGGACCCTAATTCGTGCTCATCCACTAAAAACTCACTACCCGATTTTTTGCATGATTCCAATACCTTCCTTTACAGGTAAGCGGAAGGTAAAAAGGCGCGTTTACATTGGAGGAGTAACTGAGACAGTTACTGGTACAAGTAGCGGGCTATACTAGTATACTCAACTAAGCGCTAGGCTAGTAGGTGTTTACACCAGAAATACAATTTAGACGACTAGCTATAGTTCTAGTACCAGTAAAAGTTGTTCTGTAGGTGACAAAATTAATTATTTTCGTGGTTGTATATCATCTCTTACAAAATCTATTATTAAACGAAATAAAGTAAAGATAACAAAATTTATTGACATCCCACAAACACTCATGATCACGATATAGTTCTACAAACTTTATTGTCTCCGTTTAAGACCACTTTTTCATTTTAATAAAGTAAAAATACCGAATTTAACTATAAAACAATTATCTTTAAAATGAGACGTCAAAACACACTAGTATATCCCTAATCACCAGTGACTGTTTACATTGGTATAGTGCAGAGATGAGTGTAGTGGATAGTGCAGAATGTATGTGGAAGGGGAAGGCTAGTAGGTGAGTAGCTAACCCGGGAGGTTAGTTACTTCACTTCCCCAACTACTTGTACTAGTACTAGTACTGGTACTAGCTTCTGTTGGCTACATTGGATGAGTAGCGGTCTGGCGAGCTAATAGTACTAGTAACTAACCCATTTACACGACCAATGTAAAACCGCCTTGGCAGACCGTTTCCCCTCCACCAAATCTTCGCCAGAACAACATTAAGTTATACATTAGAGATGACACTTTATAACTGTCAAATATTTGTTTGCATCTGCACTTATGATCTTTTTTCTTTTTTAACCCAATCTTCTCACGCTTGTACAGCCTGAATGTATAAATAACAATTTTACTGTAAATACCTAGCCTGAAAAAATTTGACAACCCGGATGTGTTTAGATTACAGAATTTACACTGATTATAAAAATAAAATTTTGAAAAATTATCTTTTTGAAAATTCGGTTGTTTTAAAATATGGTTTCGCGTTTTCCAAACAACTTTAGCTCTCCCAATGTTCTGTCGTGTTAATGTCGCCGATAATACAGTTTCCTTCATTATCTTGTTATCCTGTCCACTTGTCGAACGTGATCCTGTGAACTGAGTTGGTATTAAGTTTACTGCATTACCGACAGTATCTTATAACGATCGCTTTACATTTCAATTTAGCGGGAGAACTGTCTTCGAGTTTCGTTCGTCTCCTTTGCCATCTTCTTCTGACGCTCTTCTGCTGAAAGGTTTTGACTGATTTGAATTTTAAATACTGAGTTTCAAAGTTCTTTTACTGTGTTTCCCAATCAATTGAAATAGTAATTGCTTTAGACGATCGAGGAGGCGTATTGAAAGAATATTATTTTGTTTTTAAATCGCTGTAAACAGATAATTAATTTGGAAATTGTAAGTGAGATTCTAGCCGCTGGCCATATTGGATTTAGTTTAATTCTGCCGAACTGTAATCGGTTATTAATTAAATATAAACGCTGCTAGCACTGTAATTAAATTTATCAAGTATCTACTGTAATTGCAAAATAATTGCCGCACGTTCCATTATTTGAAATGTATCTATCATGTCATTTACCGCACTAATCATTTTGTGATTATAGATATAGAAATGCTTTTTCCGTCAACCATATATCCATACAGTTACCTAGCTACGAAAATGAACTACTTATATCACACATCCGTTCAACCTGTTTGATATGTTATCGAACAGTTCTTATTGCCATAGTTTAAATTTTTGTTTCACTTTTTAGTATTCTAACATTTGATATTTTTCCTGTCATTAAGTATTTCGTGATAAATTGCATTATTGCATTAAAATGGACAAACACTACATTAAAAATTATTTATTCAATTTTGATGTTTAAAACAGCTATTATTAATTCCATAGCAACAACTTTAAACAACTGTTTATTCGCATGTGAATTAAAATTTTAAAATCACTGATGTTTTAAACTGTCATTGTTTCGTCAAAAATGTATAAAAACAATGACAACTTGCCACTGACGACTATTTTGATTACTTTTTTTGTCAAAATAAATTTATAATTCATATATTTGAAATAATTTCATCAAAATTGAATAAAATATTGTATAGGCCACGTGAGATACAAATGTTTATTCAACCGAAGAAATTATCCCACTCGCCCTTCGAGCTCGGGGGCTAAACTTTCTTCTTTTGAATAAACATTCATGTATCTAAGAATTTAAATAGAATTTATATTCTTGTTATTGAAAATCTTGTATCATATAATCCATGACAGTGGTTTGTTTCTACGTAAAATTAAAATTATGGCAGTGATAGTTGACATCAAAATATATTCCTGAATAAAATGTTTAATATTTATAGTCGTGGGAAAAACAGTGTACATGACTCGTTGGAAAGTGTCTATCGAATGTTCGTGAGATTTCAGAACTTGGCAAGCCTCGTGCGTCAACATTCTCACTCACACGATATCAATCACTTTCTTCGCTCAGTATGAAATAAACTGTAAATTCGTTCGTCTAAATTTTAGTATAATGAAATAACTTGTAAATTACATTTGAAGTGCTTTAAGACACGAAAAAGGAAATCGTAGTGATTTTCTGAATTTTTTATTAGTTTTATTTGACTTTAGTTTTCACTCCTACTATTTTAAAAAGAGACTAATGGTGGGATTCTGTGCAAATCTATAAGCTTAACAAATTTGTTAATCTTTAAATATTGAACAAAATCACATCAATGTTTATTGACAAATATAAAATTGTTCATTATAAATTTCATCCCTATTTTGTTTAATATTTACAATTTTATAGGTCTGTAGCAACTACAGATTTTCACAGAATCCCACTATAAGACTATACTACTTATATTATTAATTATTTCATATGTAAGATACAAAACTAGAACTCAGGTGAAATAATTTCTGGAAATCAAATGAACGTTTCCGCTTGACGGTAAATTTTAATTGTTCACTGCATTGATTGCACGTTAATTCTGCAAAATAAAAACAGACCAACACAGAAAAGTCGCGTTGTCGCATTTATCTTTTCCGATTCATTACTCCCGGAAACTTTTATGAAAGCTGTCACTTACTCGGTCTATTATTTCTATTTTAATCCAATTAACAACCAAAGAACAGAAACACAACCAAGCGAGCAAACTCGCAAACTTCGATTCTTTTTCTGGGAACGTGCTATGATCATGACAACTCTTAATTACGGAAAGAATAGCGATGCTCGAATGTTCTTCGGCTGATCACGTGACCGGGAATCTTCGTTTATGAACCCTTCACCAAATCGAAAATCACGTACAGAAGTTTCGCTGATAAAAGCCAATGAAGAGTTCTTTTACTTGGCGCACGAACGAGATGTGGACGTATGAGAACGCGAGGGAAGATTGAATTTACACCCCCACCCCCTTGGAACGTGTTATTTTAGCTTTAAGTAAAGACGAAATATTGTTGATACGATAGTTACGTAATGTTGTAGTAGTACACGAAAAATTAGACATTAAGAATTTCTAGAATACTCTCGATTTTACGTTTTTGTTTTTACTACGGCTGCCTGAAACCAGCCCGAAACTCGTACTTTGCCGCATCCTAGCTATAGAGTGTCAATTTGAAGTTGAAAAATACTGTAAAAGTGTTTTCGTTGCGAGTAAATTGTCAGATTATTATTGGTTACATTTAATAGAGAAATAATGGATCTACTGATGTGCATTTTTTAAATTTTAAAAAATAATTTCGACCATGAGCTATAACCGTATAAATTTTGCATAAATTGGATTTGTTTTGAATTTTCAGAATTTTTATAGGTAATCATGTACAATTTTTTTATGAAAATTTTAAAAAGACATCTGTAGATCCATTTTTTTTTAATGAAAATTTTACCATTACCATACTGGATACAAAACACTCGCTACGTTGGTACATTTTATGCTGGATTTTAGGAGGTAGACGGGCCTCTTAAAATATGGAATAAGAGAAATAATTTATAAAGTTTTCATTTGAAGTAGATATATTCCGAATAGGGGTAGGAACAAAAATCAAAAATGTTTCCACCCAACACGTGGGTGTAACGTACCCCTTTTTACCTCTCGCCTCATATTCTATAAGAGAGGTATTGTAATGGGTCAAAATTTTCGAGTATGAGTTTTTGGTGGATAAGCACGTTTCAGAGTCTCTAGAATACGAATTTAATATTTTCCCGATGATGTCTGTGTGTGTGTATGTGTGTGTGTATGTGTGTGTGTGTTTGTATGAATGTATGGACTGACGATTTTTCGTCCACGATAACTGAAAAAGTATCAAACCTTTAATAACCAAATTTCATATTTATGGTTTTAATATGGATCTTAACACCGGATAAGATTTTGGTAGAAATCCGTAAACCGGAAGTAGTACTTTTTGGAACTTGGTATAGTTTTTCTTAAATAAATTGGTACATTATTTATTTATGACAATTTTTGCAAATAAAAATAAAAGATAATATAATTATCAATGGGTACAGTTAATTTTAAATACAATTTGCTGAATCTGGTAGTATTTAGCAATAAAATAAAGTGCAACTAAGTACCAGTATCGTGTTGTCCATGATATGAAATTTGTTTTTACTCAAAATTTGAATTATAATGACAGTGACAGTACAGTTGACATCTTTTGCTTGCATCTTGGTTTACATTATCGTTTACACATTACATGAACATGAAACTATTAAAATGTAAGTAAAACTATTTATTAGATTAGTAGAATAAGCAGAATTAGGCGAGAGGTCGTGTACTGGCCACAGCAGATTTTTTGGGTTTAGATAACTTTCAGTTTTCCCTAAATAACTCAAAAACTATGTGTTTTAGCAAAACATTTTCGTTACAAAATTATAGAGAATAAAATTATCTATAGAAAAGGTATTTAGCGATTTTCAAGAGAGTGGCACAGTTTTCGAGAAAATCGTAAAAATGTATATCGAACATTTTAATCATTAAAAACCAAGTCAAAATTTTGTCTTCCTACTCGAAAATGGCTGTAACTTCCGGTTTCTTTTCTTAAATTTTACGAACAGTTCCGTTTTTAAATTTTTTTGAAGGCTTAATGGAAGCCAGAATTTTTTTTGTTTTCAGTTCATTAAACACAAAAAATTTGAAAACTCAACTTTCTAAAGCATAAAGTTGCATTAACATCATTTAGTTTCATATTTATGTTTCCGTTTAAAAAAGAACAAATGTATTTAACTAAATGCAAGCATTCACAGTGTGCTTGAAAGTGGAAAGTGTGAATGCTCGGTATTAAATAAGATGAATTAAAACTTTCGTAAACGTAAACATTGTAAACATTAAAATTAAATAGAAATTGAACTCGTATCCAAAAGTTTTATTTAAATAATTAGATCGTCGGATGATGGATAAGGAATAAATAAAAGAATCCACTACTAATAGCAAACGTTTCGAATCATTATTGACTCTTCCTCAGTGTTCTGGAGCAACCATCTACATTAAATTTAACAAATTTAGAACAAAGTTATTTTATTTTATTTATTCCCTTATCCATCATCCGACGATCTTATTATTTAAATACTTAAAATTAAATGCTTATGTGAAGGAGGCTTAAAAACACGACATAAAACTGTCTTTGAACTACTTCAATAGTTCATATACTGGCTGTTTAAAATTCAGATATTAATTAACCTGGACAATCTCGATTAATTATAAAATCCTCAAAGCTAATTCTCGGAAATTGTACATTATCTCCCCTTTATTTAGTTGTTTCGTACGAAGCAGGTTTTTTTATTCTACATTATATTTTCTTCGTCGTTTATTACAACAGTGGCATGATTTATAAAGGTACGCGGCCATCTCCAAGCCTTCTAACGGAAGAAAACACTAAAAAATGTACGTAAATATATTTTTATTGTTTTTAGTTGTTTCCCTCATATTTATGTTACACTTACACATAAAATATGTTCTCTAAAATTATATACAGCGGCGCACGGTGATACCAAGTGATGTTATTATTTACAGAAAATAGCGAACAAAGATAATATGCTTCAATTAAAAATAATATAATACCCTATATATGTTTGTTTAAAGAATACCTACTATTTGAAAAACTGCTTCTACACGTAAACAAAAAATATACTTACTTACCCACTTGACAAAACAAAATCCCCATTTCAAGAATGTGAACATCCCGGCTTGTTACTTGCTATATTTGCCCATTAACATCCTAATAATATCTTTGCGATTGCTAATGTCCGCCCTTGGTAACATTATCTATGTTACATCCCAATGTTGTAACTTGGCAATAATATCACAATTATGCATCCCATGTAAAATTCTCTGAGATGTTTGTATTGAGTATGTATTTTTGATCGTACTCAGGATGTGGCTAGGATAGACTTACGTAACATCACTTAAAGTACAAGAATAAGATATTTTTAAACATCCCATGGACGATTCATGTCAAGTGGGTATTTTCGTAACTGCTCACACAACTAGATTTTTTTTTCTAAATTCGCAATTTGAATTTCCATGTTTTTTAATCAAACATTTTTGGGCCACAGCCACTTGGCAAAATAAAATCCCCAGAACATTTCAAGAATGTGAACATCCCGGCTTGTTACTTGCTATTTTTGCCCATTAATATACTAGCGATATTGCTTAATACCCGCCCTTAGTAACAATATCTATGTAACATCCCAATAATATCCCAATTATGCATCCCATGTAATTCTCTGTGATGTTTGTATAAAGTATGTTATTTTTTATCTTTCTTAGGATTTACATAATATCACCTAAAGTACAAGAATAAGATATTTTTAAACATCCCATGGACGATTCATGGCAAGTGGACATAATAAAAACTCTATACGACTGTTACAGAATGTTTTCTTTCTTACATTATTTTCAATAATTATGGAATGGTTACATTCTATCACTTGTTACAGAATGGTTTCATTCCGTCACTAGTGATGGAATGAAATGTTGCGAGTTATAATAATTTAACTTTATTCAATGTTTCTGGTTGGTGCATAGCTTTAAAATTTATTTAGATTTAATAATTCATGAATTTTATGTAGAATATTATATTATAAATAGGTACATATATTTTATTTTTATAGGATATGTTTTTAATGGAATTAAATTTATAGTCGTAGAGAAAGTATAGTCTGCAACACATTTGGAATGGCTATTCAACTATCGTGGAACCGTGAAACTCGCCTACGGCTCGTCTCACAAACTTTCCACTCGAGCTGAATATGCTTCATTCCACACTTGTTGCAGAATATACTATTTAAAAAAATAATTTCAACCATTTTCATATGTAGTCAGTATGCAGAACCTTCAATCCAGTGGTTGCAAAAATGTATCTATCGTACTTCTTGTATAAAAAATATTTTTGATGCATGATCAGTATAACCACGAGTAGTTATGCCATAAAAATATAATATAATAATTTTACTCAAACCAAATAAAAATTGAAGATTGGTATTCACAATACACAATAATCGAAAATATTAATTAGCAACACAAATAATTGAGCATCATTACACCACATTTGTTATTTGTAGCTAAATAAATATCAGAATTATTAACAACATAGCAACGTTTGTTGTTATTAAATATCATTAAGAGTAAATAGAATTCTCTGATTAATATGCTCTTTTGCGTCTTTCAGAAGTGGAAAGTTTTAATTTAGATGAATGTAGCGCGCTGCTTTTTACATTATAAATACGCGATCCCGTTGAGCTGAGGGATGCGATGCACTCGCGAACACACAGCGTAAACTAGCAAATTAACGCGATAAATTATAAACTACATATAACTCCGAAATTTGCACCATATCGCGCATATATTATTCACGACTATGTGAAGAAAGTGCAGCGTTGTGGCCAACACTGCACAGGCCCGTGCCCAGGGGGATTTCAATAATTAGAACCAGGAAATTAGAAAAAGGATCATTAAAATGTCCTTTTATTTATAAAATACACACATAATTTATCGATCAATAAGCAAGATTCAATAAAGAAATCAAAATCATTTTAACGAAATAATTTTATTGGCCAAATTAAGAAGCTCGTCTGCCTTTTTTTCGAATTCCTAGAATACTCTCGATATTACTTTTTTTCTATTTCACTCTCTTTCCCACTATTACGGCTGCCCGAAACCAGCCCGAAACTCGTAGTTTTCCGCATCCTAGCTATGCAATGTCATTTTGAAGTTGAAAAATACTGTAAACATGGCTACATATTCCCATAATAACTTCTGTAAAGAAATTAAGTAAAACAAAAATTATTCGAAAAAGGCAGCTTAACTGCATGCTTCTTGCTTTTTAAATTTTTCTTGATATTTATAGTGACCGAAAAAAATAATATCAAATAATAATTAAAAAAAACTGCAAAATACGTCATTTTAAATTTTTTTTATTTCAAATTTCTAGGCCAAAGACAAAAAATAAAATATAGAAGCATTAAGACATCCTTTCCCACTTGACAAAATAAAATCCCCAGAACATTTCAAGAATGTGAACATCCCGGCTTGTTACTTGCTATATTAACATCCTAATAATATCTTTGCGATTGCTAATGTCCGCCCTTGGTAACATTATCTATGTTACATCCCAATGTTATAATTTGGTAATAATATCACAATTATGCATCCCATGTAATTCTCTGAGATGTTTGTATTGAGTATGTAATTTTTGATCGTACTCAGGATGTGGCTAGGATAGACTTACGTAACATCACTTAAAGTACAAGAATAAGATATTTTTAAACATTCCATGGACGATTCATGTCAAGTGGGTTGTTAATTACCGAGTTAATACACTCATAATGTAAAAGCATCATATGTTTCAATTATAATTAAAGTAAACGTGCGAGGCGTACACCTCTGTAACGCTGTAAAATTTTTGGGTAGACGAACACCTTAAGCCTGTTTTACATTATACTTTTTCGTCTAGATTCACACTTTATTTCCAAACTATTCGAATACAATCGGAATACATCGATTTTTTCCGAAATGGTCCAAGTTAACTTCAAAAAAATAAATAATATTCTTACTTAATTAAGTGACAACTTAAGATTTGAGGTTAGAATAATGTATAATGGAAAAAATATTAACACAACTTGAATACATACAAGTGCAAAACTCATAAACGTCAACGTGAACAAATCAAAACAAAATATCAAAACTTTTAACGGTTGGTCAAACTGACCCCAGATTGGACTGCGCATGCGTAGACAAATCTAGTATTAATCTCGAATAAAAAAATAGAGCCGGGCGTATATTTCTATACTAGAAAAAGGTATGGAAATCGAACGAAAGTCGAATGGGAATTTCTGATTTACATTATGCTAGAAATGGTTAGGAACTTCTCGGATGAATCTCGAACTACAATCTGAATGAAAAAAGTATAATGTAAAACAGGCTTTAGTTACTATCCACTGATAGTGTTGTTCACGTAGTCTACGTGACGTAGATTACGTGTAATTGTACGCGTAGACAAATATGTTATCTACGCATGCAGTATCTGTGTAAATAATAAAATAGTGTAGACACTGTAGACAAAGAACAAATCTTACCGAAAACGATTTTCTGACAATTGAATTATTTACATACTTTACGCAAACTCTACATTGTCTACATTTTACATAGTTTACGCAAACTTTACGTGTAGACGTAGAAAATAATATTTTACGAGTAGATGAACAACCCTGCTGATAAAAGATTAAAATAAAGTTGATAACATCTTTAATAACATAAAATAAGAAACTAAAAATAACTATCAAGACTATCTGATCTTTACTTCTTATAGTTCGCCAACAATATCTCCGAAAAAAGTATCTATCATCTCGCTAACCTATAAAATAATATTGACACAAGCTTAAATAAAGGATGAAACAATACACTGCCTCTAACAATACACAACAACAGCGCAGAGCAAAGCGGTAAATCCCGGAGACCACGAAGAACTCAATGAACCGTGAAGCCGATAGCATTGGGACCAAGTGATCCTTAACTATTGTAGCTCAGGCCTGTTGTCGTCACATCCAAACGCAGGATTATTTATAGTAATAAGGGGTAGAAACATCGACAAGTAACACAGCCAAGATTAATAAAAAATCTGATGTGGCTAGCACAAGACCTCCCGCCATACTTTATTCTTTTTACTTATTATACAAATATATTAATATACTGGCGGGAAAAAAATGATACACTTTGAAATTCGTGAAATTTCGACCATTTTCAAATCGATTTCGATGAATCTTAGTGGGCGAAAAACTTTGAAGTGTCTACTTTAAAGTCATGCCTGCGAATTTTAGCGCAACCCCTTCCGCCCCCCTCCAGCACCCCGGTGAAAAATAATAAATTTTAATTTTAAAAATGTCCAACTTTGACGATGTGTATGAACTTTAAATTTTTTTTTGGCTTGATCCATCAAAAAGGCACTAAACTTCACTCAATTCCCTGTGCAGGACTCAAAGAACGAAGTTCCTACGATGATTTGGAACAAAGTTATGAATTTTTTTTAAAAAAGGGCATTTTTTGGTTTTTTGCACGTAACTCAGCGACTTTTCAACCAAATTAGACGATTCTTTCGGGGAAAAACCAAATTGTGGGTGAACTTTAAGGGGATAATCTCAGATTAGGATGATCTCTTTCTCGCAAAAAAAACGTCTAACTTTGGCTATGTGTACCGAGTTGGAAAAAATTTGTCGACTCGATCCACAGAAAAGGAATTGAAACTTGTTCAATTACCTGTGCTGGGCTCAAAAAACGAAGTTCCTACGTCGATTTGGCACAAAGTTATGGGCGTTTCATAAATCGGCAATTTTTTGACGAATTTTTTTTTTCATGAATGAAATTTTCTTTCAAAATTTCTAATATTTTAGGCAATTTGAGTTATTCACATGAAATATCCAATTTAATTTTTAAAGAAGTAAGCAAATCTCACGAGTTTAAAGTTTAAATTTTCTCGATATTGAAGGTCTGCTTAAACTTTAAACGTTTAAACTCGTGAGATTTGCTTACTTCTTTAAAAATTAAATTGGATATTTCATGTGAATAACTCAAATTGCCTAAAATATTAGAAATTTTGAAAGAAAATTTCATTCGTGAAAAAAAAAATTCGTCAAAAAACTGCCGATTTATGAGTCAAAAAACCACAAAATGCACTTTTTTCAAACGACCATTACTTTGTGCCAAATCGTCGTAGGAACTTCGTTCTTTGGGCCCAGCACAGGTAATTGAACAAATTTCAATGCTTCTTCTGTGGATCGAGTAGACAAATTTTTTCCAACTTAATAAACATGGCCAAAGTTGGGCGTTTTTTTGCGAAAAAACGTGTTCGGGTTTTAAAGGGTACGAAAAGAGATCATCCTAATCTGAGATTATCCCCTTAAAGTACACCCACAATTTGGTTTTTCCCCGAAAGAATCGTCTAATACACATCGTCAAAGTTGGACATTTTTGAAATTAAAATTTATTATTTTTCACCGGGGTGCTGGTGGGGGGGCGGAAGGGGTTGCGCTAAAATTCGCTGGCATGCCTTTAAAGTAGACACTTCAAAGTTTTTCGCCCACAAAGATTCATCGAAATCGATTGAAAATACACCGAGTTATGGAGGTTTGAAAATGGTCGAAATTTCACGAATTTCAAAGTGTTTCATTTTTTTTCCGCTAGTGTATATAGGTACTACTACTTAATCACAAATATATGTTAGTCATTTTATTTAAACATGAGATGAAGATATTAACGATATTTTACTATTGTCACTGCCACTGTCATGTCATAATCATTTAAATTTTACGTAGTAACAAACATTAAACAATCAGGGACTACAAGATACCGAAATACTTATTTATAAGTATATACTTTAATTATTATTAAGTGATACCAGATACAGAACCATTTATAAAATACCGATTGTAGGTAATAATTAAATAATCTTTCATTTAAAATAGAAAAATCTGTCTTAAATTAATTATTTATCGAAATATTTTTAAATAGTACTTCCGGAGTGTGGATTGTTACCAAAATATAATGGATTATTAAGATTCGTATTAAAACCTTAAATATAAAATTAAAAGTAAGAAATTGAAGTCTCCAGATAATAGTTATATTTTGATTAAAAGTACTAAAGACCACACTTCAATAAATGAAATAACCGTGAAGCACTCTCTTTTACTATATTCTTTGTATGCATTTAATATCATATCGCATGCTTCGTGCATAAAATATTCAATGCAATAATAGCGTACGTGAAATACTTCACCATTCCGTGATGCGACAGTTGAGAAGATAAATAAATATAGCAGTGCATAATCGTCTTAATATACCGAGTCGTAAATGTATGTGTTCAGCAGTAGTTGGCAACAAGCGCCGATAGAAACTGCGAGATTAAATGCATACATTACACTATATTTAAGGCGACACGAGATATTCCGAACATGTAGACGACTTGTTTAAATACGCCTTTGTTATACACACTCTGACATCAATTTGACCGAGTTATATTAATCATTTATTGAAGAATGCTGGACTTTTTACTAAATATTTATTTATTTCATGTAGTAAATCCATGGATAGTGACAACCCAAAATATGACTTAAATTAATAAATAAATATTGTAAGATATAATTTGTTCTTTGAAATGTCGTATGACAAATTGTAGCTATCGCAGAATTTTCTATATTTTTTTGCAAAAAATGTTAAAATGCTTCAAGAAAATACCATTTCCGGTTGGCAGATTTTTACCAAAATCTAATCAGCTCTTCATTAACATATACAAATGTATATTGCAAAATAATAGAATTTTATGTTCAGTAGAATTTGAGATGATGAATCAGAACGAAAGACTATAGTAGGCGCACATACACACACTCAGACACACACACAGACACACACACAGACACACACACACACACACACACACACACACACACACACACACACACACACACACACACACACACACACACACACACACACACACACACACACACACACACACACACACACACACACACACACACACACACACACACACACACACAGACACACACACACAGACAAACACACAGACATCATCGTGAAAATAGTCAAAATAGGTTCTAAAGGTGCTAAAACGTGCTTATTGACAAAAATCTCGACATCGAATTTTTTCACGATCCCTATACCTCTCTAGACGAGAGGTAAAAAGCAAGTTATGATGAATCACCCCAGGAGTGGCCATCCCGCTCGCCCGATTTGGCTCCTTGTGATTTTTTTGTGGGGTTTTTTGAAATCCCGCGTTTACGTCAACCGTCCAAGGACCCTAAACTAAGTTACAATTTGGTTTTTTACCGTCCATTGAGGTGCACGATTTTTTAATTTCTGAGTAAACTATTTAATGTTTTAATTATTTATTTATCTATTTATTTTTTTATATATCATGACATACTTTTTGTAGCTTTTCACGACATATCACCTCCTGAAGATGACCCACGTGGAGCCGAAACCGGTAGAGGTTGATTAAATTTTAATAAATTGACTGCATCCCAGCATTGTGTTTTATTTATAATAATCCTTCAGTCAAGAAGCTTCCATTATTGAATAAATAGTTTTATTAATAACATGGCATTTAAAAAAAAATGTCGGCATATATTTTAAGAATAACTCAATAGACAGAAAAATATTCTTTGATAATATTTTGTCTTACCTACGAATGAAGTACCCAGTATAATAAAGCAAGCTCCTTTGCATTTTCTATTATTTCCTTCGTTAGCTTAAGTGGTTATTTCTTTTAATAATGAACTAGATTCTTCAGAAAAATTGCGAATAATGAGCGAAATGCTTTGCTTTTAAAAGACAGCATATTTAGGTCAATTAGATTTCTTGAGGGTATCATTATTTTTAAAGATTGCACCGCTGTTTGCTTGTCAGTTACAAGAACAATAAAAACAATTATACACATATCTATCAACTTGGATACTGTGAATCATTAGTAAATAAAAAATCTGATGTGGCCAGCACACAACCTTCCGCCATATCTAGACTTATAAACATAAATGTATACGTACAATCCAGTGCCCATTTAAAATATACAAATAAACCTAAAATATTCAAACACAGAAATTTGCATCACCTGAATCAAAAGATTCATTTAAAGGAAAACTCTTCTGTGTTGAAGCCATCCTCCTTTCAATTACTACATGTAAATGTAATATCTTACTTATAACTTATATGGCGCTAGTATGCAACTTTGTCACCCGTCTCACCTGTTAATATTTTTTACGCAGAAACAAAGATCAACCGAACATGGATTACAAAATTTCAACGTTTTATCGGATAAATAATTTTTTAAATTTTACTGCAGTTCTTTAATGCTGCCAGATAAAAAGCATTTCCTATTTATAGTCAATTTTAAAAAATAACAAAAAACGTGAAAAAACAGCAAAAAATGCATTTTTTGCATAAAAGTGCATTTTTTCATGTGTTCCAATCCATGTCATGTCTGCGGGTAATTTTTTTCGTGAAATATACATCTTAAACTGTGGCTTCCAGCAAAAAAATCTGACGGAGGAAAAATTTCTTGAATTACGCCATTTTTTAATTATTTCCAACGGCCTACAATATGCCTTAATGTGTCATATAGCTTTTGAATTGTTGCTGGCTTATTGGTATAGACTAGAATAGAGCTAGATTTGCACCTGAATAGAGTACTTTACCATAGTAGCAAATTAGAAATCCAGTCAATTATATTGAAAGGAGACCTCAAAAATGAGTTATTGCCATGAAAAAAGTTTTCAAAAATTAATAGTTCTTTAAATATTTGAGATTTTACGTACCGATACATCTACGTCACAGTAATGCGTTTTCACGTGTATTCTTACTTACAGTAAAAAAGAAACTACCAAATTGTATTTTATATTTTGTAACATTTAGAAACAATTGATTTTACATGGAATACATTTTAATTCCAGCCCATTGTTTGAGAAGATTTTCAGCTATACATCTACGTCACACAAACTTCAAAAATTAATTACAGCTTTATTAAGAACAATTCAGACTTATCACTATTCTTAATCGCTTTCAAATAACATGAAGTTTCAATATAATATAAAACTTTTTTTAAAAATGGTAAACTACCCTATACCCTATTGTATAAATACTTGAAGCACGTTTGTCATTTTACTAATTTTCCAAAAAGATTTTATTCCTGCATTGTTATACTTCTAACAATTCTTCTAATTAAAATGAAAAACTGGATGGCAAGATTTATAAAATTAAAAACGCCACATAAATTAAAGTAAATAATGTGAACACTCGGATTGCATTTCATCCTTCTTAACATACATTGTTCTGTATATTGCAGCAATAAATATTGTTTTCGCTGAAAGAGCAGCCTCGAGACGAATGCCTGCGAAACGCAGTATCACCCAACAGAAGGTAGCAGGCAGCGCCGGACTGGCCCTATTGGCAAAGGAGAAAATCATTCAAAATATACTGTATTTCGCTTATCAACAATAATTAAAAGTTCTGACTCGTTGTTCAATATTTTTATAAAACTGTAGGGAGACACACCTAAATTTGGACACAATATATACCCTACAATCAGATTTTAAAAACATCAACCATTCTGTAAGCCTACGGCTTTAAAAAAATACTTATTGGATATCAATTTTCTGCATATATACGTTATAGGAAAGTGATAATAATTGTTAATTTTGATAGACTTATTAACTTTTTATCGAAATAAAAATGTCACTCTTGTGAAACGTGTATTAAAAAGCGCCATGGGTGACGCAAACGGCACTGAGAGCAAACGTGAGTAGATTTGTTCGTGTAAGTTCGTTTTTGTTTTGACTACGAAATGGACGATGGACCTGTGCTGTAATAAGGTAATATCTACGTATCGTATTCGATCAGTGCATGTATGTTCTCAGTGCCGATGACGTCACACACGGTTACAGTTTTTGCGGCACATATTTTTTTTTTAACTTTATGAATTTTTTTCTGACTTATTAGTAACTTTTTCGCAAAAAGAAAAAATATGGGTCTAATATTTTAATGTATACATTAACACATAAAAAACCAAAAAATTATGAAAAACCCCATTGGGAGTTAATCCTATAGATTGGTTATCGTAAAAATTTTTTTTTTAATGGCAGTAGTTTAAATATGCAGCATAACAAATGATGTCGGGAGGCATTTAAAGTAAATAAAATAAACTTTAACTTATCTTATATTTGTATTGAAATTGCCGGTGAGAATTTCAGCGGTGTCCGGACCTGGTAGAAAGAGACGTAAGGCGTGGAAAGAGCAAGCGAATAAGTGGTAGGGACGATTTCCAGTATTTCCACTCTTGAATAAATCATTCCTGGTAGGCAATAAACGCGAAAAGAAATACACGGCGATGCAGCGCAGAAAGGACAGCCACGAGACACTTCTATCTGTTATGAACGACATGTGTTCACAAAGGAACGGAGACTGGAATTGCTGGGCCTTTTGTACAAAGAATAAAACACTTACACACTGGACACTTTTCACACACAAACTACATAATTACTCAATGCGGATTTTTATAAATAAGGTGTTCGTCTACCCTAAAATTTTACAGCGTTACAGAGGTGTACGCCTCACACGTTTACTTTAATTATAATTGAAATATATGATGCTTTTACATATGAGTGTATTAACAAAGAATGTCTTAATGCTTCTATATTTTTATTTTTTGTCTTTGGCCTAGGAATTTGAAGTAAACAAAATTTTAAAATGACGTTTTTTGCGGTTTTTTGTCATTATTTCATATTTTTTGGGGTCAGTATAAATGGCAATACAAATTTAAAAATCTGACGTGGCCATCACACAACCTTCCGCCATATCTAGATTTTAAACAGAAATGTATACGTGCAATCCGGTGCCCATTTAAAATATACAAATAAAAATCTCAAATATTCAAACACAGAAATTTGCATCACCTGAATAAAAAGATTCATTCACAGGAAAACTCTGCTGTATTGAAGCCATCCTCCGTTCAATTACTACATTTAATATCTTACTTAGGACTTATATAGCGCTAGTATGCCAACTTGTCACCCGTCTCACCTGTCAATATTTTTTACGCAGAAACAAAAATCAACCGATCATGGATTACAAGATATCAACGTTTTATTTGATAAATTTATTTTTTAAATTTTACTGCAGTTCTTTAATGCTACCAGATAAAGACAATTTTTTTATAACGTAAGTTGCAAATAACTTTTCCTCTTATTCTCATTACAAATAAATACTATATTTTTCCAAATTTATATACAATTTTGACAATTAACCTTTTCAATCTTCAAAAAATATCACTTCCGATGAATATATTTGTACCAAAATCTAGGGAGCTCTTCCAATTTATATACAAATGTTAAATACCAAATATCAAAATTTTCGGGTAATTCGTATTTGAGTTATGCGACTAACAACCCTTGACCACACACACACACACACACACACACACACACACACATACACACAGACATCATCGTGAAACTATCAAAAATGAGTTGTAAGGACCCTAATTCGTGCTCATCCACTAAAAATTCACCACCCGATTTTTTGCATGATTCCAATACCTTCCTTTACAGGTAAGCGGAAGGTAAAAAGCAAGAAGCATGCAGCTGAGCTTCCATTTTCGAATAATTTTTGTTTTACTTAATTTCTTTAAATACTACAGAAGTTATTATGGGAATCTGGAACCAACTTCAAAATGGCATAGCATAGCTAGGATGCGGGCTGATTTCGTGCAGCCTTAGTAGTGGGAATGGGAGTGAAATAGAAAAAAAAGTAAGTGTTGTTATGTACAGTGTGGATTCGTTCACCTAGCTTAGTAGTGCTAGTTCATACGCTCAGACCCTTTTACCTGTAGAACTCTTAATCCGTCGCACCGGGGATTTACCAAGTCCGTGCTAGTTCGTACAACGATAATCACACACAAACACTTGATGTAGTCGGATATCCACTGACCCTAGTCAGGGTACGTTATTTTAATTATGGTTGAGTTTTTAAATATATTTGTGGAAAACAACTAATAGCAAAAACGAACCACTATTTTACTTTACTTCAAAATACGAGTAATTACGTAATATTATTTATTTTTTTCAAGAGAATTCTCCAACCAAGAAACCTATAATACTCTCTAATTGGCAGACAGTGGCGAAACAAATAAATAATTAATAGTTTTATGTCTATAAATGCCTTGAAAAAGCTGTAACGAGATGTTATTTTAATAAGAGAGTACTACAAACAAATTAGATTACTCTTGAAACAATAAAATTCATTAGCTAGCCTTTAGATTTCTGTCTAATGGTAGTGTTCGAGAAGAACAGATCATAAATCAGTAAAGTGTATATGGTTATGTGAAATATATCCGTGTTGATCTGGCCTGGTGAGTTGAGCCGTGTGTGTCTGTGATGTGTAGAGTGTGATAAGAGTTGAGACGTTGGGTACGCTGACCGTGGTTGGCCGCCAACGATGCAGCGAGCAGCTTTGGGCTGTAGTGAACCAATACAGCAGGCAGCTATGGACTGTAGTAATCCTAGTCCGATTGACAACGGTGCAGCGAGCAGCCGTGGGGCTGGAGTGGTCCTAACCAGGTCGCCAACGAGATACGAGGTGGAAGTGTTACTGCTCCTCTCTAAGCATGTTTGCTTATGGTTTCTTTGCTTCCAGAGTTAAACGTGATCTTGAGCTCGCCAACTAATTCCTTAAACCTTACGACAAGGTTATCGCTTACAGGTATGCTGGATATTTGATCAGTAGGCATCATAGGTTCGGGAAAAGTAGGTAATCTAGTTTATTTTGTCTATGTCATTAAAATTTAACTTAGACGCGCTTCGTATATATTTAATAACTCTTTACACAACTTAAAATAATAATTTATTTGGATTATTTATATTAATATAAAACGAGGAATTAACAGTTTTAAAAATATGCTAAAATACTAGTTCGTTTTTTACCTCTCGCCTAGAGAGGTATAGGGATCGTGAAAAAATTCGATGTCGAGATTTTTGTCAATAAGCACGTTTTAGCACCTTTAGAACCTATTTTGACTATTTTCACGATGATGTATGTGTGTGTGTTTGTGTGTGTGTGTGTGTATGAAAGTCTGTATGTGTGCCTACTATGCTCTTTCGTTCTTATTCATTATCTCAAATTCTATTGAACATAAAATTCTAATATTTTGCATTATATATATATATATATGTACATGTTAATGAAGAGCTGATTAGATTTTGGTAAATATCTGCCAACCGGAAATGGTATTTTCTTGAAGCATTTTAACATTTTTTGCAAAAAATATAGAAAATTCTGCGATAATTACAATTTGTCATACGACATTTCAAAGAACAAATTATATCTTACAATATTTATTTAACATCTTGTCTATATCTATTACCAATAAAGGAAAATTATTTTTCAAAGATATATAATTTTACCTACCACGATTTGTAAATCACAATATAGGAAAAAAATTAAAAACAAAAATGAATATGCCAATGTGACAGATGAACAGACGTATACACAATTTCTGAAATGTTTGTGGCACCATTTTAAAAGAAATGTAAATATTATTAACTGAACATAATGTAATAAGGTAATAATAAAGCTAATTTGAAGAACTAAGAACTATAAAATTATTTTCAAAAAGTTTGTAAATTTATTGCAAAATTATAATTTAAGAAAGCCTAACTAAAACCAAATTCACATAAATTACAGTGTTAAGGCGGGAGGTCGTGTGCTGGCCACATCAGATTTTTTTATTAGTTGTTCTCCACAAAACTATAAGTATAATAACGTAGCCAAAGCATGAGCACCGTTTACATGAAGGTATTTTTGTGTGTCTAACGAAAAACGAAGTAGCACGGACTTGGTATCCTCCGTTGCGACGGATCAATGGCCATTTGCACCGCTTCCATTTAAATCTTAAGTGTCACTTAAATAAAAAATATCGAATCGAACTCATGACAGCATTGTTATTTATACGCTTGACAATTTGATTTTGATTCGATATTGTTCATTTAAGGAAAACTTAAAATTTAAGTGGAAGCGGTGCAAATGGCCATAAGAGTTCTACAGGTAAAAGGGTCCAAGCGTACAAACTAGCACTATTGCGCTAGGTGAACGAATTCACACTGTACAAAACAACACGTAGCCTTTTAAAAGCCAGGAGTGTTAAAAAGTCATCTAGAAAAGCAATCTCTCCCGTCTAAATATTGTCAACTCGTTTAAATCTCATAATGCAGTAAATAACTCCACGATTTTAAATAAGATTTGGTTCGGGTTTCGCTCGCGTTTGTGAGTAAAAATTAAGATAATCTGTAAAAAGAGACGTAACGTTACCCCGGATAAGGCGGCATTGACACTAATCCAACCGCAGCTCCAATGATTGATTGCGCGGTGTGAAAGAAACTGAAACGACGGAGCGATGGGAAAAGCCCCCTGTCGGCGCAATGACAGCGACGCCCCTGATTAACGAAAAGCCAAAGCCTACCGCTGAAGAATGCATTCCAATTTTCATCAATTCAAGGCGTTTGCATTGAAAAGAAAACACCTCGAAATGCAACAAAAATGTTCATGTCTGATAAATAGATAATATTCACCGAGCATTTGTCAGACTTTTCAGCCGACCCACTTGACAAAATAAAATCCCCCGAACATTTCAAGAATGTGAACATCCCGGCTTGTTACTTGCTATATTTGCCCATTAACATCCTAATAATATCTTTGCGATTGCTAATGTCCGCCCTTGGTAACATTATCTATGTTACATCCCAATGATGTAATTTGGTAATAATATCATAATTATGCATCCCATGTAATTCTCTGAGATGTTTGTATTGAGTATGTAATTTTAGATCGTACTCAGGATGTGGCTAGGATAGACTTACGTAACATCACCTAAAGTATAAGAATAAGATATTTTTAAACATCCCATGGACGATTCATGTCAAGTGGGGATTTCCTTTGTTAATTATGTTTACTTAAGATCATATCGGTCAAGTATTTACCACCACAGTTGATGCACATTCAGGCTCATTCCACAGCATCTTTCATGACTTATGTCTAAACTTCTAGCGAAAATCGCATGGTTATATCAAAATTTAACGGAAATTTTTTTACTAGTAGCTTGAGGAACTTAACTGAAATTAATAAACGGAAATTTTACTATCATATTATGTCAGTTTGACATTAAATTACGAATTGTTAAATTGTCATTTTCTTACCGAATATGCACTCGTGCATTAATTCATGTCCAGGAAATTTTTATCGTGCATTCTAACAACGAGCTAATTAAGACTCAAACAAATTTCTACAAAGAATTAATGCACATGTGATATTATAAGTGATAATTCTACTCCTGTATAAAGTAAGCCATAAACAAATAGTATATTGTACAACAAGAGTGGATGTGATGCCTATATCGCACGAGAACGAGTTTGCAGTCACGACCCCACAGGGGGAGTGTCTGCAAACGTTCGCGTGCGATATAGGCAATCCACTCGAGTTGTACAGCCTATTTTTTCTACGAAATATGGTTTTTGCAATAAAATGCACTCAATGTGATGATTATTTAAAAGTAGGGTTACATCAATTATTTTGTGACATATGACATTTGAATAATTGTTGCCAACGTAAAATCTCAAAATTTTATTTGCTTTTTTAGCAATAAAATAATGCTTTTAAACATAATTAATTATTAAATAACAGTTGATTTAATGTTTTTAGTAATTATTTGTCATAATAAAAACATAATTTGCACGCATTAACAATTTTTTGACGTATTTGACTTTGAATTTCATATCCACACCTGGTGTGGATATGACATCCCTATCCACACATGATAGTATGAAGGTATGTTGCCAATATCCAGTAGGGAGTAGAAAAACACAATTTTATCGCTTTGGCATCGGATAAAAACGAAGGTAACTTTTTGCAAGTGATAATTCCTTATTTATCTTTTTCTTAGCAACCAAACAATAAACAAAATACTAAAATATAATTTGCTTCATATTTCTAATATTTGTCAGTAAAATAATATTTTGGGCATATTTGTGAAGAAGAACCAAAGGAGTCGTTAAATTATCTCGTTGAATTACACTAGAGCATTTTATTTCTCCCGAATAAACTGTTTGACATCTCAACCTTGTCACCTGACAGCAATTAAAGAAAATAAACAAAATTTTGTTTTTATTTTGGAATATAGTCTCAAGGCCTCTCCTTTGGATCTGCCCCTGTAGTGAGTTTAAATTTAGTTAAGGGGCCCGTCTACCTCCTAAAATCCAGCATAAAATGTACTCGTTAACGTAGCGAGTGTTTTGTGGCCGGTACAAGGATGGTAAAATTTTATTTCAACAAGGATTTAATACAGAAACAATGCGGATCTACAGATGTGCCTTTTAAAATTTTAATTAAAAAATTGTACATGATTATAATAATTCCGAAAAATTATATTCTATTATATCATGATAGAAATTATTTTTTAATATTTTAAAAATGCACATCTGTAGATCCATTTTTTCTCTATTAAATGTTTATAAAAACATTATCCTGAAGTCAATAATAATTTAACAGTTTACTCGCAACTAAAACACTTTTACAGTATTTTTCAAATTTAAAATGACATTGCAGAGTTAGGATGCGGCAAAGTAAGAGTTTCGGGCTGGTTTCAGGCAACCGTAGTAGTAGAGAAAAGAGCGAAATAGAAAAAAAGCCAACTCGAGAATATTCTAGGAATTCGGAAAAAACCTAAACGGCTGAATTTTTTTGCAGAATAAATTCGATCCATATTTTATTGTTAATACTAAAGGGCAAACCGCGTAATATAATTCCGCTAATATATAAGCTAATAAAAGAGAACATATTGGCCATAATATGAAATATATTACCATAAAACAAGGTAAATTTTGTACAAAATACACACAAATTTTACGAGAGTATAAAGTCTCTTTTATGGCAAAAGAAGTAATCTTCAATTATATGACATGTTTATATCTTCATCAACATGTAACTAAAATTTATACTGAAATTTATAGTCCGACATTGTTTCTATTCTCGTTTTTAACTCAGAAAAGTTTTAACTTACGAAGCGGAATATTTCAACTGCACCTTATGAATTTCAATGCGAAAATAAATAAACCATAAAATATTTTCACATGAGCGAGTTTGTAAAGGATCTTGGCGGTCGCACACACAGGCCGCGCCGTGGACATACGAGTATAGTACACGCTCGGCAGAATGCGGTTCTGCGTTTCAATAACGATCAATATGGAATAGGTGTATCAGTTATCTCGCCGATCGCCACTTTAAAGCTTGTGCTTGACCACCACGAAATATCGCCCCATTTTTACCGTTCTTTTTCCGGTTTCACATATTTTTAATGTTTGACAATTCCTTTCAAAGCCTGTTACTGGAAAACCAGTACAGATAATTTTAGTCTGCGTTCGGATTTTAATTTCTTGTACGGTGTTTAATAAGTGTATGTAGGTATGTTGTATTTCATTGTTTTTAATGATAATGGCACGTATTATAGTATATTAATGGGTCTATTATGTATGCTTCTATAAGCTCTATAGCTGTCGTTAGGTAATGTAAGCAAATTCCGATTCTGTATGTTTCTATAGCCACTATAGAGTTATTGAATTTCTATAAGTTTTATGGACACTATTTTCTGGCCATAAGTCGTTAGAGCACTCTATAATCAGTGTTGTAATAGATAATAATATTTTTTATCTAGATACAGATAAAGATAACTCACTTTTAATTTATCTAGATAAGATAAAAGATAACCATTGAAAAATTTATCTAGATAATAGATAAAAGATGAATACTTATTATCTAGATAATTATTAGATCATTTATAGATAATATAAATAAATATAAAGGACGTTATGAAGGGAAGCTGGAAAATCGGCAGCATTGTAAGCTTGTGCGTTGTAAGCTTGCACAATTTGATTACATTTGAATTCGATTAAAATTACAATTGAAAAAAGTTGGTTATAATTTTACTAAAATTATTATCTAGATGATAATAAAAAAATAGATAAAGATAATTTGTAATTTTATCTAGATAAGATAATAGATAAATAAGAAAAAAATTATCTGGATAAGATAATAGATAAAAATATATTATCTAGATGATTTATCTAGATAAAATTATCTAGATAAGTTACAACATTGTCTATAATGTAGCCTAAAAACTCGCCTAAAAATAAATATGAACATGGATAATTATTTCAATCCAGGGCCTGTTTTTATATATTTGTTAATGAATGAAGACTACAGAATGTATGTTTTGAAATGATTTTGAATTACATCGTATTTTATTATAAAAATTTTAATACAGAAATTACATGCCGTCAAAAAGAAGATTTTAAAGAGATCGACAAAATCTCTTCGATAAACCATTAGTAGTCAATTTAATTAATAATTTACAAGTTCATGTTTTACCAATATCGCGAACTACTGCTATACTATTTCACTTGAAGGTATTAGATTAGCAAATTTAAATTTTTTGGGTAATGGATCTTTTCAGACAACAGTTGGAACTTTTTGTTGAACTTATCTAAGTCAACCTCTTATTAGTATACTAAATTTTAATAGAAAAATTGGTCGAATTTTAATCCAAATAATTTCGAAAAATTATGTTAAAACTACGGAAAACAATCATTTTCATAGCATTCAAATATTCTTCATACTGTTCTTCGGCAGTATTAGCGGTTACTAGTGTTTCGGCCGAGACGAGAAATTTCTCGAATCTCGTCTCGTCTCGTCTCGAAATTTCTCGTCTCGGCGAGACGAGAAAGCTTTTTAAAAATGAAGATCGAGACGAGACTGGTATGTCGAGATTCTCGATTCTCGACATTTGTCTCGAGATTTCTCGACAAAATCGATCAGTTTTAAAAACTATTTAAAATCACGTTTTAACAAGAATTTCTTTTTAATAACTAAACAAAATATTAGCTGTTGGTAACGATTTTTTATTAGCGTTCAATCTTACGTACCTATTACACTTTATATAATAATAATGAGTGTACAACTATGAAGTTGGGTGAATAGCATTGTTTTTCTCATGTGAATAATTTCATGGGGTAGTTTAGTTTGGCTGACACGCTTGCGTTTTTGCGTATACCTATATCTGGACATTTTATCAAACCGTAATATAGTGTACAGATGGGATCACTAAAATATCAGATATAATTTTGAATAATAATTACTTAATTTTATCAAAATTAAAAGTATTCACATAACCGCACATATTTTTTTATATTCTATATAAAATAATTAATTCATCTTCTTAATTTATTGTCACTAACAAACAATTGCAGCACATATTTATAGGTCAGTTACAAAAATATTAACATTTTTACATATAAAAAATAAATATAATATAGGTATTTTAAAAAGTCGAGAAATCTCGACGAGATTCTCGACCGAGACGAGACTTAATTGTTCGAGACGAGATAAAATCGAGACGATACTTGATTTTTTTTTTCGATACGAGACGAGACGAGACATGGTGATTTCTCGTCTCGTCTCGTCTCGACAGAAACACTAGCGGTTACCTTTACTTTTCAGTCTAAAAATAAACAATTTTATTATAGATTCATGAAAAATGATAAAGCAGTATATAACAAATTACGAGTTACTGTACTGTTTACAGGATCCAAAAATGGGTTTCATAAATAAAAATAAAATAAAACTAAATGCTTATGTGAAGGAGACTTTAGAAGTCCTGTTAAATTAAATTGAGTTTCATTTGATCCCCGTTAACTCAGCAAAAAAAATTTCTGCGTTTATAGAAAATATTGCGCGATAAGTAAATAAATACTTGATGACAAGTTGATATGTAGGCATATTATAATCGTGTAATGAATATGAGTAATTAAATAATTATGTGGCAATTAATATGCAAAAACCTACGAATATCGGTTAGTGGAAATTGAAGTTGAATGATTAATGAGTGTTTTAATTGAAATGTTTAATTCATACAAATACAATCACTCCATGCACATAATGCATAATACGTTACAATCAATCAATGTATTATGGCCGGTGAAAACAGCATTTTTATTGTTGTAGTATATTTTAAAATTAATTGCGTTATGTAATACTTTGTAAAATAAAACAGAATATATAATGACATCAGTTTTAACAAGCCATTAAACTAATAGCATGAGGACGTAATTCACACAGCGGTATAAACCTGCATGATTTTAATGACAATTCAACTCATGTGTCATCTGTCAAAAATGGACCAATCAATTTTGAGGATTTATAAATTTTCCACCAATTGAAACGAATTTTTTCGACAATTTATCACTAGTGCTCGCAGCCACATAACTTTTCGACAATTTTCACTAGTGATCCAATCGACAATTTTAAACAATTGAATATATCTTTATTAATCAAAATCCTATTGTTATAACTGTTGTAATGGAAGTGAAGCTATTTATAAATCATTTTCATAAAGAAAGAATACATTTTTATTCGGTGAATTGTCCTCCGAATACCATTCGTGTTCCAAGTTATGTAGACAATTTTTGTGGCTGCATCACTCATGATTATTACGCTTGACAAAATAGCACTCGTGCACTTTTCAATCAAGCGTAATAACCATTCGTGATATAGCAACAAAAATTGTCGACATAACTTGGAACACTAGTGGTATTATATATGAAAATTTTTCAGTCGCCTTTTAAATAAATCTGATGTGGCCAGCACAAGACTCCAGCCATATACCCTACTCTTTTTAATACTATACAAATATATTTTAGTCATTTAATCAACTGTAGAACTGCATAAATGATGTGTCACTATTGGCACTGTCACTATGTTACTGTCATAATCAATTAAATTTTTCGTAGTAATTGTTAAACAATCGTGGTTCATGTATAACAATATATTGGAAGTTTCATGCTCTAAATTATAAATTATATTTTAATTTCTAAAGTACTATGACAGAACAATTTATAAAAGGCTACAAATTGTAGATAATAACATATAATATTTCTTTTAAAATAAAAAATATTGTGATAAATTAATTAATTATCAAAATATTTACGAAAAGTACTACATCCGGTTTGCGGATTGCTTCTAAAAAATAACTGGGTTCTTAAGATTTGTATTAAGTCGTTATACAGGTTGGTGGAGGTGAAATGCGAACATAGGGAAATATATGACAATGGAGTTATCATGCTAGGCATCTTGATATACGTGGAATAAGTACTGTCAATGTCAAAGTAGATGTCATATTATTGCAATTTTTATTTTCTTTAAAATATTTTCTTTGCATAATAATGTATGTGTACGAGCAGAACGAGAAAGTTTACATGCAATTTAGATTTTATTATTATTTCTGTTATTGATTACTCTTTTTGCCACACAAATTCACATTACTTCGTTTTGTGACACTACTACAAAATATATCAAGATACCTGGCATGAAAGTTCGATTGTCATGTATGTTCCCTATGTTCGCATTTCATCTCCACCAACCTGTATAATATGAGGCAGGAGGTAAAATAGTTGTTTATGTATTAAGGGTGTAAAGAAGCTTTTATGGCTAGAGACGTGATTTTGAGCCCGAGCGTCAGCCGAGGGCTAAAAACACGTCAAGAGCCATTATAAGCAAGTTACGCCCGTGGTACATACTCAACTTTATGCACGGTTAAATATTTTTTAATTAATTAATTAATTGATTTACCTGTTCAAATTCTTTGACTGTTGCTAAGATACCAAAAAAATCCGAAAATAAACAAAAATCTAAATGTCAAAGTTGTCATTATTGAATTAAACATTTACAAGATAATTTATGTTAAATGTTAGTAAAATGATGTTATTAAAATAAAAAATCTGACGTGGCCATCACACAACCTTCCGCCATATCTAGATTTTAAACAGAAATGTATACGTGCAATCCGGTGCCCATTTAATATATAGAAATAAAAATCTCAAATATTCAAACACCGAAATTTGCATCACCTGAATAAAAAGATTCATTCACAGGAAAACTCTGCTGTATTGAAGCCATCCTCCGTTCAATTACTACATTTAATATCTTACTTAGGACTTATATAGCGCTAGTATGCCAACTTGTCACCCGTCTCACCTGTCAATATTTTTTACGCAGAAACAAAAATCAACCGATCATGGATTACAAGATATCAACGTTTTATTTGATAAATTTATTTTTTAAATTTTACTGCAGTTCTTTAATGCTACCAGATAAAGACAATTTTTTTATAACGTAAGTTGCAAATAACTTTTCCTCTTATTCTCATTACAAATAAATACTATATTTTTCCAAATTTATATACAATTTTGACAATTAACCTTTTCAATCTTCAAAAAATATCACTTCCGATGAAGATATTTGTACCAAAATCTAGGGAGCTCTTCCAATTTATATACAAATGTTAAATACCAAATATCAAAATTTTCGGGTAATTCGTATTTGAGTTATGCGACTAACAACCCTTGACCACACACACACACACACACACACACATACACACAGACATCATCGTGAAACTATCAAAAATGAGTTGTAAGGACCCTAATTCGTGCTCATCCACTAAAAATTCACCACCCGATTTTTTGCATGATTCCAATACCTTCCTTTACAGGTAAGCGGAAGGTAAAAATGGTACAACTAATTATAGAAAATGGTTATTTATGGAATTATTAGTAGTTCTTATATGAGGAAAATTGAAAATCTAAATTGTTTGCATTAATTTGACGTTTTTTATAGCGCACTGCGCTATAAAGTGTTTCGTGTTCTATAAAGTGACGTTTACGTGTATAAGTGTCAAATTATGATACGACCGTGCATAAAATTAAATATAAATGTATTTCTTATGTTTTCCTTTAAAAAGGACACTATAATACATTGTTGTCAAATATCTAACCGTGAATATGAAAAAATACCATATTTCACATTAAAATAAATCCACGGAATAATACCCGAAACCAAAAAACTTAATCCAATTTTCTTTTTTCAGACAATAACCAAAACTAATAGAAACACCTCCCCCTTTCCTGTACCATTTTTCCTCGATTACGTTCGATCTCCTAGCGACTTCTATCAGCCATCAGATCCTAGATTTGAGCGCACGATTTCGCGTCTGGCCCCGGAGTAAACCGGAGTAAACCCGGGCGCTCAGAGCAGCGTTACTCCAACTCAGTCGTAGATACAGCGTCGCTTATCTTCCTTTACAGTTCACAGGTTTCCAGATTAGCTTTCGCGAGGAAGCAGCGCCGTAGACAGAGGTTTCATTAAAGGGAAGAGGGGTTGTCCGTCCAAAAAGATATTGGTTAAAAGTGAAAGAACCGTAACATGAAGTCTGTAATTGTAATGTTTTTAACTCGATAATGCCACTCCTGTGTAAAGTAAGCCATGAACAAATCACAATTTTATCGCTTTGACAGCGGATAAAACCAAACAATAAACAAAACAATAAAATGTCATTTGCTTCATATTTCTAATATTTTTCAGTGAAATGATTAGATTTTGGGAATATTTGTGAAGAAGAACCAAAGGTGTCGTTAAATTATTTCGTTGAACTACACTCGAGCATTTTATTTCTTCCGAATAAATTTCAACCTTGTCACCTGACAGCAATTAAAATAAAATTACTCCACCTACGGTGCCGTGGTTTTATTAAACAATTTTTCTTTTCAAATTTGTAGGCAACAAAGGTTCAATACAAACAGAAATTTATCCAGCGAAATAAAAAGCTCTTGTGTAATTACAGTTGATAATTCCACTCCTGTATCAATTAAGCCATAAACAAATAGTGAGGAAAGTTAGTTTTCCCTCTCTAGAGAGGAAAGTAGACAGTGTTACCATCAGTGTTATTTTACGATGAAACATTTTAAAAATTGTAAGTAAATGTTTTATTGAAAATTCTGATTTTATAGTGATATACTGTAAACTATTATTTAACAATTATTACATTTTTTACTTTCTTTTTCTACAATTTCACGATTTTACAACATAAATTTTATTTGGCATATTGGCCGCAGTGAAATATTTCGTTGTTTTTAAACGTCATTCTGACAGATGGCAGTTATAACCTAACTTCTAATGTGTTTCTTCTACGTTTAGAATGCTTTTAAATATGACGTGAAAAAAATGTTGTGTCTAACACGAGAGGAAAGCCCTTTTCCACTCTCGCTCGGTTACCTCACTCACTTCGCTCGTGACACGAACTTGGACCTCGAGTGGGAAAAAGAAGCGCTTTCCTCTCTAGTTGGACAAATAAATATTTCTCCCTCTATAGAGGAAAGTAGGCAGTGTTACCAACAGTGTTATTTTACGATGAAACATTTCAAAAATTGTAAGTAAATGTATTATTTTATTGAAAATTCTGATTTTATAGAGATATACTGTAAACTATTATTTAAAAATTATTAATACATTTTATACTTTCTTTTTCTACAATTTTACAATTTTACCACTTAAATTTTATTTGGCATATTGGCCGCAGTTAAATATTTCTTTGTTTTTAAACGTCATTCTGACAGATGGCAGTTATAACCTAACTTCTAATGTGTTTCTTCTACATTTACAATGTTTTTAAATATGTCGTGAAAACATTTTTGTGTCTAACACAAGAGGAACGCCGTTTCCCACTCTGACTCGCTTCGCTCGTGACACGAACTTCAACCTCGAGAGGGAAAAAGAAGCGCTTTCCTCTCTAGTTGGACAAATAACTATTGCTTCATATTTCTAATATTTGTCAATAAATGATAAGATTTTGGGAATATTTGTCAAGGGAAACTAAAGGCGTCGTTAAATTATCTCATTGAATTACACTCGAGCATTTTATTTCCTCCGAATAAATTTCTGTTTGACAAGTCAACCTTATCACCTGACAGCAATTTGACTCGAAAAATTGTTTTAAAATAAAATCACTCCATCTACGGTGTCGTGATTTTATTAAACAATTTTTTTGTCAATAGAACTTTTTGGACAATATCTTAAAAATTGGTAGGTGGTAAACTATAAAAATTAGAAAAATAACAGCCGCCATTCTTAATTGTACTATTTTGTTTATTCAAATAATAGTTAGAGTAGAATATGGGGAGAGGTCATTTGTTGGCCACATCAGATTAATCTGATAGTGTCCCCTTGGAAATAATATCTGCGCCGCCTATGGGCCTCTCGTATACATGATCATAGCTTCTAGTTGGCTTCTCCGGTACTGGGTTCTTCCAAGGTGTTTATTTTTAACAAAATAACCAAAAATAACGAAAAGTGCAGATACTTATTGCCGGCGATATATCAGATATACCGAGAAGTTTCATTTAGATTGCATCCCGTTACTTCCTTGGATTTGACTGACTCTTGAAATGAAAATGAGCTGTGAATGCGCGTGTTAAATGTAAGGAATTTACTGGAATTTAATGCGGGCTCACTGACTGCGATGATTTATTTTTATGGGGAGAAAATATTTTAAGATGTTTTCAAATTGAGATTTTTACTTCGGAAAGATTCTAAAGGTGCTATTTTCTTTTAAACATCAACAAAACATTTTAGTGTATCTTTATTCATGCCAGTATTATAATAATCATATTATTTTCATCATTTGAGGGAGGTAATTTGTTATTACCTCACTAGTGAAGTAGGTAATACGATATGCTTTTGTCATATTACCTCTCGCACTTACTCGTTCGTAACCAATTCGTAACCATGGATAATACTAAAAAATATATTTTTTTGACAATAATGTTAAGGTTATAATATACTTGTCTACGTATTTATACCTGAAATATTCTTGAAATAAATCAATTTTGCAATACTGTCCCATAATAAATAATTTTAAAACGAATAATATATAAATATCACGTATAAATTTACAAATTAAGAACTTGTTTGGAAATAAAACTGACAGGATGTCCTGCTTTCGAGCAAATTGTATGTACCATGTTGTTTTGATTTTAAATCAAAATTATAGAAACTGACATCTATCAATTATTGTCAAAATATATACTTTTAAAAATTTCAAATCTGACGTTCAAACAAAAATATCAATTTTAATTATTTTGAGCAGTCGTGGATAAAATTTTGTACCTATATCACATGTGGGCTAAAACGTATTACAGCACTCATGTGATTACACATTCTATAGCTGTAATAATGCTCTTATCCCACTTGTAATATAAATAACTATTTTATCCATGAATTAATATCTAGATGTCATCTTAAAAAAAATTATTCCTCCTCCAAAATATATTTTTTCTATTTAGCGTTCACAAAGTTAACTTTGTGAAACGCAACTGAATGTCACTAGAGCTCACTTTGTGACACGCAACACATATTTTCATAGAAGGTTGGTATTGCTAGTATCAGATCAGTATCAGATGACATTAATTTCAATTGTTAATCATCAAACTTCAGAATTGACAAATTTCAGTATAACCTCTAAATATGTTTTACTTAATTAATTACTTTTTATTCAATAAAATTAATGAATCTAGAATTGAAAACATATAAGTTCAATATTTTCTATAATATCTGTACTTATCACCTAGAATAGTTCAGTAATATATACTTTTGCAGTGACAGTGACAGTTAAATAAATGGCAATATTAATATCAGATATCACTAACCAAAACGTTACACACATAAATTTCCCTAAATCGACTTGTGTATATTGTGGCAGTATAATTTAAATTTTAATAATAAAAAGACACCAAATAGAAAAAATAATATAAAAACTCATTTTATAAGACTTATTTCGCACTTGTTCTTTAGTAAACTCGCCCGAGGGCTCGTTTTACTAAATTTGAACACGTGCGAAAAAATTATGTCTTATAAAACTTGTTCTTTAATATACTATTGTAAAACTGCAATGTTTTTATAATAATAAACACACATTTCATTTCTTGTAACAACAGTCAAAATTTTTTGACTTTGACTTACACAATTCAATTACTAATAATTCATCTTCGCAGCCGTTACTAATATCATAATAACAACGGCCGCGAAATGTATCGTACCCAAATGTTTACTTCACGGCCTTAATTTCGGATGTCAATGTCAACTTTTTGACAGTCGCGCAAAAAATTCTACGGATTTATCATTTATTTTATTTTAAAACAATACACCACATTAAATCTTCTTATTATTTTTATTAAAAAGAATCTATATGTATCTTCGTTGTAGACAAAGGCTACTAAATAAAAATGGCGCACACCTACAACATTATTACGTAGAAGATCAAATAATAAAGTGTAGCGTAAATTAAACCCTTAACTTAACCCGGGATAAAAATGAGTTAAATCAACCGTAACAAATATCGCGTGTTTTCATCCAGTTAGTTGGGAAAGAAGCGAAAGAAGACGGACGATCTTTTCCCGTGACGTGAGCGCTGAGATGTGCTACAGGGGTTCTCAAACTTCACACAGACGTGGACCGAAACATCTACGATCTAACAATTAATGACGGAGAAACACTCGCAATTTATTTTTTGTAACTCACCTCCCACTTGACAAAATAAAATTTCATGAATGTGAACATCACGCTATATTTGACTATTAACATCCTGTTAATATCCTAGCGATTGCTAATGCCCGCCCTTAGTAACATTATCAACTGTAATTACACAAGAGCTTTTTATTTCGCCGGATAAAATTCTGTTTGTATTGAAACCTTGTTGCCTAGCAATTTGAAAAGAAAAATTGTTTAATAAAATTACGAGACACCGTAGGTGGAGTGATTTTATTTTAAAACAATTTTTTGAATCAAATTACTGTCAGGTGACAAGGTTGAAATGTCAGACTGATATTTATTCGGAGGAAATAAAATGCTCGAGTGTAATTCAACGATATATAATTTAACGACACCTTTGGTTCTTCATCACAAATATTTCCAAAATCTAGCCATTTCACTGACAAATATTAGAAATAAAGTAAATGACATTATAGTGTTTTGTTTATTGTTTGGTTGCTAAGAAAAAGGTAAATAAGGTTTTTATCACATGCAAAAAGTTACCTTTCTTGTTATCCGCTGTCAAAGCGATAAAATTGAGTTTTGTTTTTGGCTTACTTTATACCTGAGTGGAATTATCTATATAACATCCCAATGTTCGTAATTTGGTAATAATATCCCAATTATGTGTCTCATGTAATTCTCTGAGATGTTTGTATCGAGTATGTAATTTTTGATCGTATTCACGTAATATCACTTGTGGTACAAGGATAAGATATTATTAAACATCCCATGGACGATTCATATCATTTGTGCAGTTTTCCAGATTTCTACTAGTAAGTTATTGGCTTAGTAGTGTCAGTGTCATACTAATCGATTAAATCGCCATATTTTAGGCCAAGAAATATGTAGCCATGCGAGATCCACTTACCCACTTGACAAAATAAAATCCCCAGAACATTTCAAGAATGTGAACATCCCGGCTTGTTACTTGCTATATTTGCCCATTAACATCCTAATAATATCTTTGCGATTGCTAATGTCCGCCCTTGGTAACATTATCTATGTGACATCCCAATGTTGTAACTTGGTAGGTAATAATATCACAATTATGCATCCCATGTAATTCTCTGAGATGTTTATATTGAGTATGTAATTTTGAATCGTACTCAGGATGTGGCTAAGATAGACTTACGTAACATCACTTAAAGTACAAGAATAAGACATTTTTAAACATCCCATGGACGATTCATGTCAAGTGGGTATTTTTCGAGACAGCCTGTATCTATACCGACAGCTTACAACATTCGAACTTGCCTTATTTAAGGCCCGTTTTACATGACATATTTTAGGCTACAAACTTTCACAAGTTTCATACTAGATTTTAGAATGCAAAATATGATCATGAAAAACACGAAAATCTACATCCTTGTTTCACTAGAAATTTTTTTCCTCCGTTCAATTACTGCATTTAATAATCTTACTTATAAGTTATATAGCGCTAGTATGCCAACTTGTCACCCGTCTCACCTGTCAATATTTTTTACGCAGCAACAAAAATCAACCGAACATGGATTACAAGATTTCAACGTTTTATTTGATAAATTTATTAATTAAATTTTACTGCAGTTCTTTAATGCTACCAGATAAAGACAATTTTTTTATAACGTAAGTTCCAAATAACTTTTCCTCTTATTCTTATTACAAATAAATACTATATTCATCCAAATTTATATACAATTTAACCTTTTCAATCTTCAAAAAATATCACTGAAGATATTTGTACCAAAATCTAATGAGCTCTTCCAATTTATATACAAATGTTAAATAGGTACCAAATATCAAATTTTTGGGTAATTCGTATTTGAGTTATCCGACTTACACCTCGGCCTTGACCATAATATACATAAAAAAATGAGTTGTAAGGACCCTAAAAACTCAGAACCCGATTTTTTGCATGATTCCAATACCTTCCTTTACAGGTAAGCGGAAGGTAAAAAAGGAAAATCGAGAGTATTCTAAGAATTCAGTAAAACGTAGCTGCAGTCAGTTCCCCCATTTTGGGGAGCGCTGAGTTGTTCTACGTGCCTCATGTGAGGCCTTAGTTCGCGCTCAGCCCAGCTGGTGCAGACAGCCCACCAATTACAGCTCTCTGATGTATTTCTGGTCTGTTCAGCGTTAATGACACAAAAATTAGCTGTCCTAATTTGTCTGACGTCCACTCATCGCGAGATATTGAATTAGCTCCATCTCGGATATGGATGGCGACTTACACGTCCGGGAGTCGGGAAATTACGAACGCTTCTTGTGAGGATCTAAAATAAGGGTTGATTATTCACCGACCGTTTAACGATGGACATCACTCATGAGAAAGAGTGTTCATGATTAGTCTGAGGATTTTTAGGCTTTTGCCTATTTTTACTACCTCCCGCTTACCTGTAAGAGAGGTATTGGAATCATGCTATAAATCGGGTAGTGAGTTTTGAGTGGATGAGCACGAATTAGGGTCCTTGCAACTCATTTTTGATAGTTTCACGATGGTGTCTGTCTGTATGTATGTGTGTGTGTGTGTGTGTATGTGTGTATGAATGTGGTCAAGACCAGGCTGGAGGTCGGATAACTTAAGGCTATACTTCATCTTCACCCAGACAGGGTGTTTACTAATAACTTGATTTAAGGAAAATTTAGAGAAAAAAATTATTTACAAAAATCCTTTATAATATTGTACATAACAGCGGTACATTTTTAAATTTTCAAAATATTCGAAAAAAATGAAAATCCAAAATTGGATAATTTTTTTATTTAAAATGAGGGATGTTTCTTGAAAAAATAACGATGTACCGCTGTTGAGACACTATAGCAGATAAAGTGTAATTTTCTTGAAAAAAATATTCCAATTGACAAAAGAGTTATTGGTTAACTACGAATTTTGATGGTTTTCCAGGCTTTCCATTGTTTAAAACAAGTCCGGAAAATCGAAAAAGACAATACATATAGCTAGTATCTGTTACCAAAATTTGGTTGATATAGCAATCGAAATGGGCGAGTTATGAATTTAATAAGTAACTACTACACCCTCATTCGAAAGGAGCCTTAAATACGAATTACCCAAAAATTTGGTATTTGACATTTGTTTATAATAGTAGGATTCTGTGAAAATCTGTAGTTGCTACAGATCTATAAAACTGTAAATATTAAACAAAATCGCAATGAAATTTATAAGCATATGAACATTTTTATATTTGTCAACAAATATTGATGTGATTTTGTTCAATATTTAAAGATTTACAAATTTGTAAAACTTACAGATTTGCACAGAATCCCACCATAAATTGGAAGAGGTCATTAGATTTTGGTACAAATATCTTACATTTTTTTAAGATTGCAAAGATTAATTGTCAAAAATTTCTATAAATTTGGATAAATATAGTATTTATTTGTAATAAGAAAAAGGGAAAAAGTTATTTGTAACTTACGTTATAAAAAAATTATCTTTATCTGGTAGCATTAAAGAACTGTAGGAATATTTAAAAATTTAATTTATCAAATAAATCGTTGAAATCTTGTATTCCATGATCGGTTGATTTTTGTTTTAATAAAAGGATACTGGACGTACCATGAAACAAAATAGTTATTTGTGTATCAAGGCTGTAAAAGTGATCTTTTTTGGCCGAATCTGAAGCCGAGGTGTAGGCCGAGGCCAGCAATTCAGGTGAGGCTAAAAACACTTTTAAGCCCAGGTGCACACAACATTTTCTAGGTGGCTATCACAAAAATATATAATTTTATGTCAAAAAAAGTTTCTTAGTATCATAAATAATTTTATTTATATAATTTAGGCTAACTAAGTTGTAGGTAATTACTTCTAAATATATTTACCAATTAAAATTAAATAAATTTGTTATTTAGCGGCCGTAAAATTATCGCGGTTGTGAAGTAAATGCGGCCGTAAAGTAGTAATTTTGACAGATGTCAAAAAATGTGACACTTTATGGCTGTCAAAGGATACGTAAACAACTATTTATGCAATAGCCACCTAAAAAGAATTTTTTTAAATTCGCAAAGTTAAGGGTAGTTTACTTGACGTGTGTACATTTTAAGTATCACTGTTTTGATGGTATATTTTATAATTTAACATTTATTAGTATTAGATAGTAAGCAATTACTTTCATTGTAGAAGATTTGAAAAAAATTATTAAAAATAACTACCGACAAGTGGCAAAATTTTTTTTGCTTGAACTGCGATGCAATTTTAAATTAAATTTAAAAAAAATCTTTTTGTTTCATGATCAGCATATCGTACAATATAATTTATTGTCCTAAGTTGTGGAACTCCCTGTATGTTACTTTACTAGATTCCAATCACATTCGGCCACATAATGCACTCGACTATTCCCTCAATAATATCGCCAACGTTAATTAGAAACTGTTTCGGCTAATATCATTCGTCAGTAAACTGCATAAATTACACAAAGGTATCCTTGGTAGCAAACAATATCCCAGTACTAAAATTAATTTCTCCATTAGCCGGCTCATTCCGGTATTTCTCGTCCATTTCTCGCGTCCAATATCGCGGAAAACGTCATCAGCTCTGAATGAACAATAATTTATTTGGTGAAAAGAAATCTCCGCGCATGAAATGAGTTTTTGCGCTGTTCTGTTCGGCGATCGTAGGCGGCACGCGAGACAGAACAAGTGACGATCGCGTGCTCCTGCTGAAGAGCAGGAGGAGTTCCTGCTGAAGAGCAGGAGGAGCTCCTGCTGCGGTAATTACCCAGTGAGAACCGACGGATGGCCGCTGGTCTTTAGAAGAACGGGCGGTAGGCAAGAACTAAATGATGCTTTAAGTTGTAATTGACGAGTAATTTTAGCCTCGCTCCTGCAAGAATAAAATACGGAGACCAGCATTTTAGACCACTCTTTGTGCATTACCTGTACATATAGCTCATTTTTCTCTTGTCAGAATTTGTAATAATGCGCAATATGATTTAGATGTAATTTTGATGACTATTTCCCACATATTAATTAAACCAATCATTTGCTTCATTTTTTTAAATTCTGACCAATGACGTCCAAAATATATCGGCAAAAAATGTAAAAATGCCCTAGGGATTGTTCAAGTGACAATTTACCCGTTACCTTGATATAACTACCATGTATGACAATTTTATTGATTTTGTATTGTTTTTAATTGAAATTAAAAGTGTCAAATGAACGTTTTTGTGACAACTTCTTACGATGAAATAAAAAATATATCAAATATATCGCCAAAAAATACAGTTACGTTAAAAATCTTAGTTTGGAACCAATTATTAATGAACTTGTGAAACGAAAGAAACTAAAATTTAAAATTTTGACACTCAAAGGTTAGTAAAAAAATTAAATGTCATGGTATGTTAAGCTGGAATAACCCCATTAGCAGAACCGGCCAAAACCAATAGGAATAATTAGTACTAGAATTATAAATTAATTAAATAGTGTAATACAATACCGAATACTATTATAAATACACAAAAAAGAGTCAATAAAACTTCTAGCTCAGCATCACTCAAACCACGCCGAGCCATGTTTATTTCACCAAAGTTCACTTGTAATTGAATCCAACTGAATATAATGTAATACGTAGTATATTGTGAATCCCCTAAATATATCAAAAAGCAATACAGAAAGTAAAGGGAAGTCCCTAACAACGACACTGGTTCTGTAGGTACACAATTATTATAATGTTTATATTTATAAGAATAACAACAATGGGTCGAACTGACCCATTTACCACATATGTTACTCATTAACGTTATTTATAAACAAATGTAATGAATGATACGAAATATAAAACACATTAACTATCGAACACATTTGACGACTTCATGTAATATGAAGCCATAATTTTTAATAGTTCCAAATATCTTAGTAATAACATAAAAATCGGTCAGTTTGACCCATAGCTAATAGGAAGGTTAAGGTTAACATCCCACTTGACAAAACAAAATCCCCAGAACATTTCAAGAATGTGAATATCCCGGCTTGTTACTTGCTATATTCGTCCATTAACATCCTAATAATATCCTAGCGATCGCTAATGTCCGCCTTTAGTAACATTATCTATGTAACATCCCAATGTTAGTAATTTGATAATAATATCCAAATTATGCATCCCATGCATGTAATTCTCTGAGATGTTTGTATTGAATATGTAATTTTTAATCGTACTTGGGATGTGGCTAGGATAGACTTACGAAACATCACTTAAAGTACAAGAATAAAATATTTTTAAACATCCCATGGACGATTCATGTCAAGTGGGATGTTACGTCGTGACATCATTAAATTGTGAATAAAATATGGTTATCATGTAACTATAAGAAACCATAGATGTAACTGGAGTGAATAAAAATGCCTATTATGTTTTGTTAGTTTTAGTATAAACATACAGTTCAGCCTGAAGGCTGTTTTATAATGGATGTAACCAATTACTTATTATACTATATTATGTAAAGTTGAACAAAGACATTTTAAGGTTATGGCCCCAGGTTTCGTGTCATTATGAACGGTAACATAGAAACGCCTATAGTTCAACTCTCAGAACACAAAACAAGTCTGCTTTCCACTCAGCCAAGTATTTCCAGCGTCAGGATTTGTGTGTAATGTTGAAAATTGCAACATAAAAATCTGACGTGGACACCACATGACTTCCTTGTACGCCTTGTGTGTTCATACTTTTCTTAATAACTAAAATGTAGAATAATATAAAAAATTCTTTTCACTTATTATACTAGTATACTCACAAATATATTTTAGTCATTTTATTTAAACTGCAGAAGAAGATATAAAGCATATTTTACTATTGTCACTGTCATGTCATAATCATTTAAATTTTACGTAGTAACAAATGTTAATCGATCATGGACTACAAGATAAAGAAATACTAAATTAAAAATATATACTTTAATTATTCCTAAATGATACCAGATACAAAAATATTTATAAAATACCGATTTTAGGTAATAATCACATAATCTTTCATTTAAAATAAAAAAATTTGTGTTAAATTAAATATTTATCGAAATATTTTTAAAAAGTACTACTTCCGGTTTATAGATTGAAACCAAAAATAGGAGGTGCACAACTAGATGCTATAACAGTCCTAAATACAAAATTTCAACTTTCTACGTCTAACCGTATTTGAGTTATGCGACACACATACGTCCGTACGCACGTACGCACGTACGTACAGACGTCACGATGAAACTAGTCATAATGGATTCAGAAAAGGTCAAAACGGATATTTCCATCAAAATCTGAAAACCGAAATTTTTCGCGATTACAATACTTCCTTATTACTCCGTACAAGGAAGTAAAAATGCGGTGGTTGTATAAAATTAATTTGCGAATTTGTAGTGTAAGTTTCCACAATTCCTCGCGCATAGCGCCGAAGACAAATGTGTAAATTTGCAAGTATAAAGCGTCTTCATAGCAACGATAACAACAAGCAATTCTTTTATTTCTTCTGGAGATTGTATGCCGGTTGTTTTTAAAAGTACCGGCCCACTTGACTCTGGAAGATATTTCTCGTGTTCTCGTCCTTGTCATCCTTGATTGTGACGCTCGCCCTCTTGGGAAATTATATGAAAAAGAGACAAGAGACGAGCAATTCGCACGCGACAAGAATGTTCGCAAACATTACACGTTCCTCTCATTTTAATGTCAAAGCGCTGCTCATCAACAATTTATTCAGATCACTTTGGAGTTTAGATACTCAACTTGCTAACGCGAACAGCATTGACTGAAACTGAGTACAAGGACATGCAGGTGAATTGAGGAGGCACCAATTAAATGAGAAGTATGAGCTTGTGATTGTAATTAGTAAAGTGCGGATTAGGAGCCGTGCACGATTTGCCCCCATATTTACCAATCCCTATTTACCACCGTCTCTTTTTTACCACCGTAATTCTTTTACCAATCAATTTTTTGCCAACATTATACTTTTACCAATCCATTTTTTACCACCGTCCCTTTTTACCACTAATTCTTTTTTACCACCAACGTATTCTTTTACCAATCCATTTTTACCACCGTCTCTATTTTTACCACTAATTCTTTTTACCACCAACATATTTACCAACGTGTTTTTTTACCAATCCATTTTTACCACCGTCTCTTTTTTAACAAAGCTAACAAAACCGTACTAAAGCCTCACAAACTCGGTTTTGGTATTTACTACACTAACAAAGCTAACAAAAACGTACTAGAGCCCCACAAACTCGGTTTTTGTTTTTACTACACTAACAAAGCTAACAAAACCGTACTAGAGCCCCACAAACTCGGTTTTGGTATTAACTACACTAACAAAGCTAACAAATCCGTACTAAAGCCCCACAAACTTGGTTTTGGTATTTGCTACACTAACAAAGCTAACAAAACCGTACTAGAGCCCCACAAACTCGGTTTTGGTATTTACTACACTAACAAAACCGTACTATAGCCCCACAAACTATTAATGGTAAAACGGAATAGCGGTAAAAAAGTATGGTGGTAAAAGTTGTAATGGTAAAAACAGAGTGGTAAAAATATATTAGTGGTCAAACGAAATAGCGGTAAAAAGTATAGTGGTACAAATACAGAGGTAAAAGTTGGAGTGGTAAAAATTGAGTGAAAATATATAATATAAATACATAAGTATTAATTATATCAGTTTATTTAATCACAGATGCTTTACAAGCTTATAATATGATAGATATGAGATCGTTACGCCTTTGTCCAACACGATGTTATAATTTGTTACAAAATGTTAATTACTCATTCTTTCATAATTTAAGTCCCTTTACTCCGTTGCAGCAAACATTCGACAGCATCACCGTTAACTGTTCCTATACTAATTCACAACTGATCAACTCAGTTCAAATTATCCGTCAATACACCAGAAAAAATCTGACGTGGCCACCACAAGACCTCCCGCCATACCTACTTTATTCTTTTAACTTATTATACAAATATATTAATATATAAGTACTACTACTACTGCTACTATACTCATAAATATATTTTAGTCATTTTATTTACACTTCAGAAGAAGATATAAAGCATATTTTACTATTGTCACTGCCATGTCATAATCATTTAAATTTTACGTAGTAAAAAATGTTAATCAAGATACCGAAATGCAAAATTATAAATATATACTTTAATTATTCTTAAATGATACCAGATACAAAAAAAATTTATAAAATACCGATTGTAGGTAATAATCAAAAAATCTTTCATTTAAAATAAAAAAATTTGTCTTAAATTAAATATTTAACGAAATATTTGAAAAAAGTACTACTTCCGGTTTGTAAATTGAAACCAAAAATATATTGGACTTTTAAGGAATCGTATTGAAACCTTAAATACAAAATTTGAAATTTTAATGTTTGATATTTTTTGAGTTATCGTTAACGAAAAAATTGTAACATACGCACGCGCGCACACACACACACGCACACATACACAGACATCATCTCAAAAATGTGTAATTCGTATTCTAGAGACCCTAAAACGTGCTTATCTGCCAAAAACTCACACTCGAAAATTTTGACCCATTACAATACCTCTCTTATAGAATATGAGGCGAGAGGTAAAAACATGTGAATAAAAATTGTTGTATTGTTATATTCTTATATTAACTGAAAATTCATAAGTAAAATTTTCGTGACTTCACATCATGGTACCACCTACAGAAGTTTTTACATTTATTTTAAAGGTAGGTATGCACACAAATCGTATTCCAGAAGTTAGGCATACGTTGTTTTGTTTATTTTATATGATATTCTTGTGTATTTTTGTTAAAATGTAGTATTTTTCTGATTTATAAAAATAAATTATTAGTAAAAATGAATAAAATTATGTTATCTGCATTATGCAGATGATTTATTATTATTTAACACTGTTAAATAATGAATTCATTAATTCTTAATGTGTCCTTATGGTGGAATCCAAAGTCTCAGGTAAAGAAATTTAAATTGACACCAGTCACAACATAACCAAACAAACAATAAACTATGCTCCAATCCGAAGCACACTCGTCTATTTTTAGTCGCGATCATTAAGAGATTCCTTGATTCCTCGTCTGATTTTGCCGGCTCTCCTCGTTTGAGTCGCATTGGTTGCACAAAACTGAAGAGTAAAAATCTCCCAATCTCATGATAATGGCTGAGTGAACACGCATTCGGTCTCAGCGCCGAGGAATTCATTATCATTATGATATTTCCACTTTGATCATCCACTTTGAAAAAATTCACTTCACTGGAAATAGGAGCAGAATGTGGGAACGCATCGCTGAATTTATTTTATTGGATAAATATTTCAGTCTTATTAGGTTTTATTCTATTTTGTGAATCAAGAGCTTACGAATAAATCTACTATTAAATAGGACTTTTTTCATAAACAGATTTTTATATTTTGTGACCTTTGGCCAATTGACATGTATCGTCCATGGGATGCTTAAAAATATCTCATTCTTGTACTTTAAGAGATATTACATCATACTGAATACAAACATCTCATAGAGAATTACATGGGACACATAATTGGGATATTATTACCAAATTTCTAACATTAGGATGTTATAGAGATAATGTTACTAATAAGGGCGGACATTGGCAATCGCTAGGATATTTATAGGATGTAAATAAGCATATAAGCATGTAACAAGCGCGTGATGTTCACATCCTTGAAATGTTCTGGTGTTTTTATTTTGCCAAGTGGGATATTTGCCCATTAATATCTTATTAATATCCTAGCAATTCCAAAATATATTCAGCTAGTGATCTTATAGTATATTATATATTGAGGGACTAAAGTGCATGATTTAATCCTGAGGGTGAAAGTTTATTTCACGAGCCGAAGGTGAGGGAAATAATCACCTGAGGGATTAAAGATACTTTAGTCCTGTGGTATATACGCTATTTTTTGCACTTCATCCTTAAACGAATGCAAAATAGTTTAAAAGAATACACATTTTGCAATTTTGACAGTAAATTTTATGACAAATATTTATATTGTTACCATAGATACTCTGTAACAAATAGCACGTATTTACTTGATAACGGGAATAATTAATTCAATTCCTTGACAACAGGATTAAATATGAAAAATAATCCCTCGGGATCAAATTAAGAACCTAAGTCCCTAAAAATAAGGACTAAAGAAGAGTTTTAGTCCCGGAAGTGCAAAAAATATATTTAATAAAATAACTACATTTCCCATATGGCCGATATTGACAGTTATTTTCTATGACAGCTCTTAGCACTTGTTTTACTTTGAAGAAACTTTTTAGTGAAAACTTTCCACGTGTGAACAGGGCATAAGATATTATTTATATTAAGCCTTGTTCGCACGAGGATTCTTTGAAGATTCTACGGAGATTCAGAATTCTGGAAAAAAAAGAAGTTTTCTTCTTTCTAATAATAATTACGTGGTTTTGCAGCAATCAATAAATTATAAATTCTTCTTTTCCAAGACTAATTGTAGATTCAGTTTAAGCTTGGTTCACATAGCTTATGTCATGTCATGTCTGTGTCATGTCAATATGTTGAGCACACGGTAAACTAATGAAGTGGTTCACATAGGGTATGTCTCGTATGTTTTTTTTTTTGACATAAAATAACAGTTGATTTGAACTCAACTTTCACTGCTATGTCTATGTCTATATCTGTCAAAATTACACATTTATTATTAATATAGATAAAAACTTACCAATAAGTTAAGAATAAAGCTTGTATGATAAAATAAAAGCTGATTATGAAGATAATAAAATAATAAAAGCAATAAAAAGTAAGTACAATTTAAAATATACCATTCCCAATTTTATTAAAATGTTTCTTGTAAATTTACTCATACAAATTTATCTTATTTTCCGTTAGTAAATGCCTGCGAATCCAAATTAATTTTCTCCGTTGTGATACTTTACACAAAATGTTTATGTAATGACATGATACAGACATGACATGACATAAGCTATGTGACCAAGCCTGAAAATGTCTATGTCAATAGAAATAACATAATATAATGACATGACATGACATAAGCTATGTGAACATAGCTTTAGCGACACCACAATTTTACAGAAAATCGCATGACACAAATAATAGCCAATGGATGAATTGATTACAATAATAGTAACCATGGTTATATAAAAATTTTGTCGGTAATTTTAACTAGTAGCTTGAGTAATTTAACTGAAATTAGTAAGCGAAAACTTTACCGTCATCTGTCACTTTGACATTAAATTAAAAATTGGTCAAATTGTTATTTTCTGTATAAAAGTATAAATAAGCAATTAATAAGGTAAATAATACATATTTATTAATGTTAAATACAAATTTAGTAAATATTTCAAGTTTCTATTGTAAAAAGCGGCGGTGTCATTGCGATTTTCTTAGCGAATATGCACTCGTGCATTTATTTATGTCCAGACAATATTTTATCATGCATTCCAACAACGTAATTAGCTCTCGTGTACCACTCGAGCTAATTAAGACGTTGTTGGAAAGCACTCAAAAAACTTCCGGAAGGAATTAATGTGCAAGTGATAAATTTCACTAAAAAGAGAAAAACTTATTGTTTTCCAAGATTCTGAATCTCCGTAGAATCTTCAAAGAACAGAGCTTTATGCTTCGTGGTTTAGACATGCATCGATGCAGATTGAAATATGATACTTTTTTTAGAAAATTGACTTATTACCTTTTTACCATCCAATTTATTCATGTTATATTATACTAATTTATATTTCTTTTGTTACAGGTAAAGAAATTTTTGCCGGAATCGGTGAGTAAATAATTTTAATTAAAGTTATATTACTGCGAACAAATAACTCACAACATCCTAGTTCCACTCTAATAAAAATCAAAGTAAACCCTATTCACTATTCACAATCCCCGGCATATTCGTATGTATTCCTCGTACAGAATAATCGCATATAATCCATCGCGGCGCGTCAGACGTTCACGTTGTGCGCGAGCCACGCTGCGCTCGCCTCGTCGTGCAGGAACACGCGGCTCGTGAGACCGCGTCATCCATCATCACAGCGGGCATCTTGTATGGAGTGATATATGTTATGCATTTAAAACGAGTATTAGAGATGCGAGGAGTTTAGTATTGTTTAGAGCGGGGGGGTTTTATTCAGGGGTTGTGTCTTTTGAAGTGCTAGAATACTCTCGATTTTACTTTTTTAGTTTCCGTCATCCTGTATAGCAGGGACGTAACTAAGTATTGGCCCACCCAGTGGCCCAACCAAAAATTTTACAACATTTTTACATTAGTTTACGAAACATATACCTATAATTAAAATATTTTATGCACTGTTATATCATAATTTGACACTTATACACGAATTTCTTTGACGTAAACGTCACTTTATAGCCCAAGAATCACTTTATAGCGCAGTGCGCTATAAAAAAGCGTCAAATCAATGCAAACAATTTAGATTTTAAATTTTCCTCATAAACTACTAATAATCCTACAAATATCCATTTTCTATAATTAGTTGTACAATTTTTTATTTAAATAACATCATTTTTACTTACATTTAACATAAATTATCTTGTAAATTGATTGATATAGTCAAGCACGCTTCACAGCGGTTAATACTTGGATGGGTGACCATCGAGACAAAAGTAATACCCACTGGGGCTCGGTGTACACCGAAAGGTATAAAAAGAGGTTACTGATTAAGTAAGTAAGTATCTTGTAAATGTTTAATTCAAATGACAACTTTGACATTTAGATTTTTGTTTATTGTCGGATTTTTTTTGGTATTTTAGCAGCAGTCAAAGAATTTCAAAATGTTTGGTAATTTGAACAAGTAAATTAAATTAATTAATTTATTAAAAAATATTGAACCGTGCATAAAGTTGGGTACGTACCACGGGCGTAACTTGCATTTATGGCTCTTGACGTGTTTTTAGCCCTCGGCTGACGCTCGGGCTCAAAATCACGTCTCAAGCCATAAAAGCTTCCTTACACCCTTAATACATATATAACTATAGGGTGGGCCAACTAGTGGTTTCTTTTTAAATCATAGGTTATTTTGACACTGACAGCTTTTTCCCACTCGAAATCTTCATAGAAAGTAAGTATCATACCTCCGCGGTACGAAATGAGTCGCTTTACGCTTGAGCAACGTTGGGAAATATTGCAAACTTATTTCCAAAATGAGTGCTGTGTAGCCCAAACAGTGCGTTTGTTGAAAAGAAGATTTTTACAGAGTCATGGTATCCGATTTTTTTTTACTGAAATTGAAGACATTGACTTGGACTACCTCTGGTTCATGCAGGATGGCGCGCCATGCCACACAGCCCATGCCACAATCGATCTTTTCGGCACCAAATTCCCAAATCATGTTATCATCCGTCTTGGCGATGTCAATTGGCTGCCTCGGACCTGCGATTTGACCCCTTTTTTGTGGGGAACCGTGAAGGACCGATGTTATGCTAACAATCCAGAAACGATTCAGGCCAATATCATCCAAGCAATCCGTGAGCTACAGCCCGAAACAATCAACCAGATCTTGGAAAATTGGGTGACAGAATGCGCTATTGCAAAACCAGCCGAGACAGCCACTTGAACGAAGTTGTGTTCCATAATAAATGGGAATGTTTGCTCTTACTAATGAAGCCATAATACATGAAAAAAAATTAATTTTGTTCATTTTATTGCATTTTCAAAAAAAACTTGTATTTGGCCCAGCCTATATAATAATACCTTACATAATGCTAGGGAAGATATTATATAGGTTTATACTTAATTGAGAAAATAAATGTTTATGAATAAGAATATAGCGCATAGATATAGATTTATTGCCGTTAAATGTTGTATTTTTGAAAAGATATAATGGCTTAACTTGTCAGTCAGAGTGCATTTGTATAAAAGTATCAGCTCTTCTGATAATATACAAAATTTAATTAGTTACCAACAGTTGACAAGCCTATTAAAATTACTACATTTTTGTGTGCAAATCCTAAACATTTAGCAACAACGCTGACTAATTTAATTCAATATTGCGTTTCTGCTTGACAAATAGCAAACAACACTGAGCTTACATTTGGACCCGTTCCACCATAGAACCGTATGACAGAAGGCGGAGAAACATACGACGTATACATGTAGAATTGTCTAATTTTCGTTAGTTATTTTGCACGGTTTGAAGCATTATATGCTAGGTTGCATCCAGGATTAGCCACTGTCAACACTAACGTTGTTATACTACGACCCGATGGCATATTCTCAAAGTGTAGCTTGGTACAGCCGCAAACTTCGTTTCGATACCTCGATTGATTTTTTACTTTTTCAAGTCGTAGCTTTGAAGCTGTCCATTTGACGATGTGTACGGAGTTTAAATTTTTTGACGCGATCCACCAAAAGAGCACTAATAGTAGTTCATTTCCCTGTGCAGGACTCAAAGAACGAAGTTCCTACGATGATTTGGCACAAAGATATGGGTGTTTGAAAAAAAGTGTATCGAGAAAATTTAAAAATGAAATTGGATATTTCGTGTGAATAACTCAAATTGCGTAAAAAATTAAAAAATTAGAAAGAAAATTTCATTCGTGAAATAGTATATTAAATTACAAGTCATGAAAATGTTTCATTGCAGACGAGGAGGCTTGTTTGAAGAATGCGAGGATGCGCAGCGTCCGAGCGTTTCTTCAAAGCCTCCGAGTCTAGCAAAGACATTTTTATGACGCGTGATGTATTTCATTTTTTTTAAATCGGAAATTATAGAAGCTTAAAATTATAGAAAAAATTAGGTTTGCATAAATCATCAGAGCTGTGACAAATTTTAGAAAACGTTGTCATGACAAGTGTTTGTACCTACAGACAGTGGAAAGTAAAAATGTCATTTTTACTTATTTATTTTCATGCCTAGCCATGGAAATCTTACTTTCAAGACTCAAATTAGTCAGGAAATGAAGGTTTTCATGCCGATTTTGAAAAAAAACAATTTCTTCGAAAAAAATCCGACTTATGAGTCAAAAACCACAAAATGCACTTTAACCACCTATAACTTTGTGCCAAATCGTCGTAGGAACTTCGTTTTTGAGTCCTGCACAGGTAATTGTACAAATTTCAATGCCCTTTTGGTGGATCGAGTCGACAAATTTTTCCAGGTACACATTGCTAAAGTTGGACGTTTTTTGGCCCAAAAACGTGTTTTTTTGTTCGATACGAAAAGAGATCATCCTAATCTGAGTTTGCCCCCTTAAAGTAGAGCCACAATGGGTTTTTTCCCGAAAGAATCGTTTAATTTGGTTGAAAAGTCGCTGAGTCATGTGCAAAAAAACTAAAAATACATCCATAATTTTGTGCCAAATCATCGTAGGAACTTCGTTCTTTAAGTCCTGCACAGGGAATTGAACAATTTTAGTGCCCTTTTGGTGGACCGAGTCAAAAAAAATTAAAATCTTCAAAGAATCCATGTGCGAACAGGGCTTTAGAATGGCATAGTACGATAACGAAACAATAGTATATTACATTACAAGTCACTGCAATGTTTCATTGCAGACGAGGAGGCTTGTTTGAAGAATGCGAGGATGCGCAGCGTCCGAGCATTTCTTCAAAGCCTCCGAGTCAAGCAAAGACATTTTTATGACGCGTGATGTATTCTATTTTTTTAAATCGGCAATTAAGCTTAAAATTATAAAAAAAATTAGGTTTGCATAAATCATCAGAGCTGTGACAAATCATCAGAGCTGTCACAAATTTTAGAAAAAGTTGTCATGACAAGTAAACAAAGTTGAAAGTAAAAATGACTAGGCATGAAAATTTCATTCAGTCATGAAAATCTTACTTTCATGCCGCAAATTAGTCTGGAAATGACGATTTTCATGCCGATTTTGAAAAAAAAGAATTTTTTTAAAATTCGAATAAAGTTCTTGAGGTTTGTGAAGTAAACAGTTTTGATAGGTAGTTTTAATATTAAATATTACATTAAAACTAATTAATAACTAATGTTTGCATAGAAGTAGCTCTCTTTTTATTCAAAATAAATAAGTGGCATTAAAAATGTCAAATATGTTAGGTTAGTAACATTTTAATACTGCTGAGCATCAATGTTACGTGGATATTATTTAGCTAGAACTATAAACATCATTTAGCATTTTTTTTTACAACTTAGCGTTAGTAAATATTCTTTTTGTTACCTACGTGTTTTGAACGCATATAAAAATCGTTGATGAATAAAAATAATGCATTAATTGGGGTAATTAATGTAAGATATTTTTACCTTCCGCTTACCTGTAAAGGAAGGTATTGGAATCATGCAAAAAATCGGGTAGTGAGTTTTTAGTGGATGAGCACGAATTAGGGTCCTTACAACTCATTTTTGATAGTTTTCCGATGATGTCTGTATGTATGTGTGTGTGTGTGCGTGTGTGTGCGTGTGTGTGTGTGTGTGTGTGTGTGTGTGTGTGTGTGTGTGTGTGTGTGTGTGTGTGTATGTGTGTGGACCGGGCCGATGCCGTCTGTCGGATAACTCAAATACGAATTACCCAAAATTTTTGATATTTGGTATTTTACAATTGTATACGAATAGGAAGAGCTCATTAGATTTTGGTACAAATATCTTCACCGGAAGTGATATTTTTTGAAGATTGGAAAGATTAAGTGTCAAAAATTTCTATAAATTTGGATAAATATAGTATTTATTTGTAATAAGAATAAGAGGAAAAGTTATATGCAATTTACGTTATAAAAAATTGTCTTTATCTGGTAGCATTAAAGAACTGCATTAAAATTTAAAAAATAAATTTATAAAATAAAACGTTGAAATCTTGTAATCCATGTTCGGTTGATTTTTGTTTTTGCGAAAAAAATATTGACAGATGAGACGGGTGACAAGTTGGCATACTAGCACTATATACACAGAAGAGTTTTCATGTGAATGAATCTTTTGATTCAGGTGATACTAATTTCTGTGTTTGAATATTTTAGATTTTTATTTGTATATTTTAAATGGGCACCAGATTGTACGTATACATTTCTGTTTAAAGTCTACATATGGCGGAAGGTTGTGTGATGGCCACGTCAGATTTTTTACATTAGTGATACTCATTAATAAACAATCAACGGGAAAATATTTTATTGTTATTATCTGGATTTATGAGACGACGTCAAAATATTTATTGTACACGTAGGTACTATCAATATAAAACGATTGAAATTCTTTTCCATGAAATCGTTTTTAATATACCTACAGAATAATACAAATCATATTTCTTTTGTATAAGTACAATGTAGTAATTTTGTAAACTTAATGACTATTGTGCTTAAAAACAAATAAGACGAAATTAGCTCTCAATTAGCATTTTTTAATAATCAATTAGTATTGTCTGAACGAATTACGTAATAAATTAATTATCCACGCAGATACCTTATTGTTGTAAGTATTGTAACATTGTTGTTAACAACAATAACAATTAATAAATTATGGTAATTAATATTTCAGCAGTTAAATTGCTTCTGGGAGGCTTGACGTTATTACTTTGATGCAATGTACATTTTTATTACTTGATTCATCATATTCTGGTAACAATATACAACAGGCTGTATTTTTTAAAAAAGCCAATCCGTTTTTCGGCCTAATTAATTAGTTTAGAGATGAAAAAGATACATGCGCCTACACAGTAAAAGGCTCACTGAAAAGAAAAAATTTCTTCTTTTCCAGGATTCAGAATCTTGGTAGAATCTTCAAAGAATCCACGTGCGAACAGGGCTTAATAACCTCAAGTACACCTGTATACCCTAGTAGAAATTTCTCTAGGCATTCTTTAGTACTCATGAGGCACTCGTGAGTTTTTCGTAAGACATTTCTTGTGAGGAAGAATTAACAAGAAACTCGTAGGATTTTGATATAATAAAACTAGTCAAGTTCGACTTACTAGTTACTTACGAGACATTATCTAGCGGAACTGGTGTAAGGAAACACTGAGTAAAACTTACTAGTTACTTGTAGGGCACTGACTAGTTAAACTGGCGTTAGGAAATAATCGGGAAAAATAGTGAGTAACTAGTGAGTTTTACATAGGGTAAAACTAGACTATAGATGATTTCGTCTATTAAATAATAATGAGTCCTAAAATAGGCGTGGTTGCATGGGGAAGGAGTAATGAGGATAATTAACTTCCCCCCTCACCAAAAATCTAAAAATAGAATACTTACTATTTAAATTTAACTTTGAATTACACTTTTTAAAATTAAGCACCGCCCCCGCCAAGGATGACACTAATTACTATTCAAAGTGCTATTGTATACCTAATATACGTTTGTGTAGGTATAAGTGTAACTTTTGCTCCATCAGCGCTTTTTTAGCTTTTTATAAAAATGTTTATTTAAAGTAGTTCGGTCGTCGTTGACGCTAGTCAAAATCAATCCGTTTTTTGTTGTCAATTTATGAAGTGAAATTCGACTGTAACGGTTTTTAATATTTTATTATGAATTTTTATGCATCTGGTTCTCAAACAAATAGTCGTATTTTACAAATCTTGTAATTTCATAACTCGGGCCAGGTTATGGCGTCGACACAGTTGGCAGCATTGTCCGAGGCATTCAAATGTAAACACAGGAATGATAAATACGATAGTGTGTTTATAAAAACGAGTTCTTGATAAATGACTTAAAATCATGAAAATCATTGATTTTTCAATCCAATCTGTTTCAAGAAATAAAAGGTTAACATTCAAATCTGCGCTTAAATTTCCCACGTTTCGCAGTTGGCAACCCTGCAGAACGTGACGCTCGATCGGCTTCCGCTTGGTCGTGATTTTGTCACATATTTTCCCATTTTTTGGGCTATTTACATCGGCAACGTAGGGTTTTGACTATGCATAACGAAGCCTTAATATATTACCTTTCCCAATATCAATTTGCCACTATTTATTCAACGAACTTTTACGGCGCAATTTCAATTTTTCTTAACCAAAAGTGTCATTTTCCATAAGAGCCCATGTAAAAACAGTGAACTTCAAACTAATTTTTCTCAAAAACGAGTACCGCAAGGGCATGTTTTCTTGGCACTTTTGAAAATAATATTAAATTTTCTATTCAACCAGACCATTTTCAATACAAAATCAACAACTTCAATTGACGACCGAATTTGTAAAAATGTTTAATATTGTTATATCGTCCTTTATTATACTTGAGATGGACAAAGTTGTAACAAGCTGTAACTGATAAAGGATCTGGGATCGTGGGTTCGAATCCTACTGCTAATATAAATGTATAAAATCTCATTTGTATAAACTTTGTGGAAGATAACTATAAAAAGACACCAAAAGTTATAAATTTTTGTTTAATTTGCAAAATTATTGTAATAATTTAATTAATAATAAAATGACGTTAGTATTTCACAAGTTTTACATCACGAGGGCCTTGTCAGCACAGCGTTAACAATCCGAATAAGTTACTCGCAAGTTTTCCTAACAAGTGCCTTACGAATGTGATACGAAAAACTCGCGAGTTACTAGAATAAATTTCTACTAGGGTATCTATCAGTCAAAATTAAATATAGCCAAATCCTAGCCTTAATGAATAATTAAATATCGAAAAGTCTGAAAGATTCGACAGATACATTAATTCATGTTTGGAAATAATACCGGAAAAGTAAAATGTTTATAAAACGTTCTTGTTCTGTTGGTATAAAGTTGTGTTTACCCAGCAAAGATTACATTAAAATGATTTCCCTTCATAACATTCCCTCCATTTATTAGAATACATTTCCTGCCTCGTTGGTTCGCAACAAAACTCTTATTTAAATATTTCCTACGGATATGGAAAACAAAATAAGTTCGCTCCATCCAATTCCAGACGATATAGCATTTTTCTTCTTCCTCGGAGTAAATCGCGAGTTTCTTGTTCAATTTTCGCGCCAAATCGAAACGTAACAAGATTTGCGGTATGTTAATGAATTAAGGGGGGTGGCGCCCCCTTTCCAGCCCGGGATGGCGCCCATGGAACGCCCCGGGCGCCCATTGTTGTCGCTTGTAAGTTTCAATTTCCTGGAGTTATTTAATTTCCGTCGAGTTTCGGGAGATTTGCAGGCGATGATTTGAATTTCGGTTTAATTTCTTCTTTTTAGACTTACACATATTATTTTGGTTTATTTTGTTGTGTTGTGTTTCTTAAGGCAATAGGCAGATACGTTTTACACTGTAATTATTAACTCCATAGCAACAACTTTAACCAGCTGTTTATTCGCAATTGAATTAATTTGAATCATTTAACACATTTTTAAGGTAGAAAAAGCAGATGTAAATTACAAATCATAAGTATCGATTGAAATAAAAATGATAATTGAAATTAAAGATCACACTGAAATGCAGTAGTATGACGTCAAAAATATAATTTTTCTTGAGACTGGAACCTTTTATGTGCGATTTCTCAACAATTATTATTGCAGTGACTTATAATTTTAATTTTTTAAATAAATATCTCAAATATCAAAGAATTACATATTCGTTTTCCAAACATGTATTGGGTTGTTATGATATAATATTTTTTAATCGTTTAGTAAATCTACTGCTAACCTCCATATACACAATACATTTTAGCGTGTTTTAGTGTCATCTTTAAATTCAATTATCTTTGTTTCAACGGTTGCTTACAAATTTTTATCCAAATTCTACGACTTTCAATGAATGCTGTATATTAATTTGAGTCATATTTGGGGTTGTCACTATCCATGGATTTACTACCTTAAATCACTCCTATGTTTTAAACTGTCATTATTTCCTCAAAAATGTATAAAGACAATGAGATCTTGTCACTGACGACTATTTTGATTAGTTTATTTTGTTATGTCAAAATACAGATTGGTGGAAGTGAAATGCGAATATAGGAAACATACATGACAATCGAACTTTCATGGCAGGTATCTTGATATATTTTGTAGTAGTGTCACAAAACGAAGTAATGTGAATTTGTGTGGCAAAAAGAGTAGGTAATCAATAACAGAAATAATAACAAAATCTAAAAGTGCATGTAAACTTTCTCGTTCTGCTCGTACACATACATTATTATGAAAAGAAAATATTTTAATGAAAATACAAATTTCAGTAATATGACAGCTACTTTGACATTGACAGTACTTATTCCATGTAAATCAAGATGCCTAACATGATAACTCCATTGTCATATATTTCCCTATGTTCGCATTTTACCTGCACCAATCTGTATATTTATAATTCATATATTTGAAATAATTTCGTCAAAATTGAATAAAATATTGTATAAACCACATTAGATAAGAATTTGTATTCACTCGAAGAAATTATCCTACTCGCCCTTTTATCTATTATCTATTATGCCATATAGTTTTATAAAACTATCAATACGTCTTTTATAAAAACTTATTAGCTCTGTTTTACATTTTGCCATTTGATTCTACATAGATATATTTTATCATTTAAACATCTAGTATCTATAAAGTAAAAACTATGACTTCATGTTTTTATTTCTATCCATTCATATCCACTATCTCCCGTTTAGGAAATGATCCTGGTTAAGGACTACACGAATACCGACTTGTACCGAGCAATAACTGCAACTTACGATGCAATAACAATTGCACGTATGCTTCTCTCTTTAGCTTTGAGTTCTGTTTAATCCGGAACCGGATACTCCGGGACCTGAACTCCGGAACCTGAACTCGGGATTTTGTTGATCTAGTTGCACCGCGAATAGGAAAGAGACGTTGACCTTATGAATGATTATTCAAAAAAGGATTGATTAACCTCTTGAATTACGGTGGCAATTCACAGAAAATGGTTCATAATTTTACCGAAAGTAGTTTTAGTTAGTACACCATTGAGTTTAATATTTACAGAAATTTTGAAAACAATTTACCTCATTATATTTTAACCAATTAAAATGCACTATTTTTCACAAAAACCATAGAAACTATCTATATAAACAACTATTCTAGTGCATATTTTGAATATTGACATAGTATGCGTATATTCATCGTAACTATGACACAACAAACAATAATAAATGTTTGTTTATTTTTCACCAAATGTCAAAATATTTAAAATGACTTCCAACAAGCCAAGTAACAGTTTACCCACAAGTGGGTATAATTTTGATCAAAGCCACTAGTGCACAATCTTTTATTTTGCTAATTTTACTCGCGTACGGACGGACGTATGTATGTCGCATAATTCAAATACGGTTAGACGTAGAAAGTTGAAATTTTGTATTTAGGACTGTTATAGCATCTAGTTGTGCACCTCCTATTTTTTGTTTCAATCTCCAAACCGAAAGTAGTACTTTTTTTAAATATTTCGATAAATATTTAATTTAAGAGAATTATTGTATTTTAAATGAAAGATTATGTGATTATTACCTACAATCGTTATTTTATAAATATTTTTGTATCTGGTATTATTTAAGAATAATTAAAGTATATATTTATAATTTAGTATTTCGGTATCTTGTAGTCCATGATCGATTAACATTTGTTACTACGTAAAATTTAAATGATTATGACATGACAGTGACATTAGTAAAATATGCTTTATATCTTCTTCTGCAGTTTAAATAAAATGACTGAAATATAATTTATGAGTATAGTAGCAGTAGTAGCAGTACTTATATATTAATATATTTGTATAATAAGTTAAAAGAATAAAGTAGATATGGCGGGAGGTCTTGTGGTGGCCACGTCAATTTTTTTTATATTATTCTACATTTTAGTTATTAAGAAAAGTATAAACAGTTTAATAGGCGTACAAGGAAGTCATGTGGTGTCCACGTCAGATTTTTTAAGAGCTGACATACTATGTTTGCCATTTAAGGATAAGCCACATTAAAATTTTTTTCTACGACTACTATGAAAAGTTTATATTTATGCTTTCAATTGTCAACGTAAAGTTGATTGTTACTGAGGACCAAGCAAAAAAACATTTTATTGCGCGTTGTCATAGGAGACGCGCAATAAAATGTTTTTGATTACATAAAATAAAAGAAAATGACAGGAATAAACAAATTTTTTTATTTATTATTTCGATATTGTTGGTATCGTCATGGTTACGAATAAAACATAAATTGATTGAACACAGATTAAACTAACTGAATACTATTATTATTATAACAAATAATTTTAGTCGTAGATAAAATTATGTGTGTATTATGAGCGTAAAGTGTCTTTGTTCCTCTTGCACTATTGCATCTCTCGCCTTCGGCTCGCGCTGCAATTACCGTGCTCGAGTAACAAAGAGTCACTTTACGCTCTTAATACACAAATAACTATTAAACTGGGTTCAGATAAATAAAAAAATTAATAATTAAGTGTTAAGAAGAGAGAGTGGTTGTTTGAGAAGGTGTAGAGAAAATGAATAAAGCATTATGTTCATATCAATATTTTTTTTATTTAACAAAAAAGGAAGAAAAGTTAACATAAGTATTCCACAATTATTGAAAATTGGTTAATTATGTACAGTATTTAATTTTCATTTTATTGGTTGTCCAGTATTATCAAAATTCCAAATAGAAAAATATTTAATCTCTAAAGAAAAGTAATAATATTTTATTATTTCAGCACCAATTGCTGTACAACCCAAACGTATTGATTAGTTATAATAAAAAATATTTATTAAAAATTATAGCATGGAACATTCTGATTTTATTGAATTCGTTTTCAAATCACGATCCTTTATTTATGTATTATAAGGTATTAAAAAGCGCAATAAAAATATTGATTAGTGTAGTGTTCATGATGTATAAAAAAAAGTTTACATTTACTTCAATAAATGTGCCCACAATGTTGCAAATAATATTACAATTAAACATCGAGTAGGTACATTTTATGAGTTTGTAATGGACCGATAGACCTGAAAATTTAAGCTGCGCTGAAGTAATGAAAAGTTAAACAAAAAATTAAACAAAATTTTCATCAAACATTTTTTTACCGGACAAAAATTGTTATTATTTATAGGTAATGCAACAAGAATATTATTTTTATAATATTTGAGGATGTTGTGAAACCGAGTCTCTTTAAACATCCGAGAAGGGTTAAACCCTTAGAGGATAGAAATTTATAGAGGTAGCATTGGAACAAAACAATAATTTGACCTACAGGTAAATCTGTGCCTATTAATACAATAATTTTATTTATTAACAATTTTTTCCAATCTCTCGGATTAAAGCCTCATTCACATAAGCTTTTAGTTTTAAGGTTTATATTTATGTTTACGTTTAAGAAAGTTTAAATTCATATAACTAAATACGAGCATTCACACTTCCCACTTTCAAGCACTGTGAATGCTCGTATTTAGTTAGATGTATTCAAACTTTCTTAAACGTAAACATAAATGTAAACCTTAAAAGTAAATGCTTATGTGAATGCAGCCTTACAGATAGGTACTTATGTTTATGCTTGTCCTTGTTTTCGTGACTTATGTTTATTTTTATTTAAGGGTGCTATGAACATTTCCATAAGAATCTATTTGGTAGATTCTTATTTTTATTTTCATTTTTACCTCTCGCCTAGAGAGGTATAGGGATCGTGAAAAAATTCGATGTCGAGATTTTTGTCAATAAGCACGTTTTAGCACCTTTAGAACCTATTTTGACTATTTTCACGATGATGTCTGTGTGTGTGTGTGTGTGTGTGTGTGTGTGTGTGTGTGTGTGTGTGTGTGTGTGTGTGTGTGTGTGTGTGTGTGTGTGTGTGTGTGTGTGTGTGTGTGTGTGTGTGTGTGTATGTGTGTGTGTGTGTGTGTGTGTGTGTGTGTGTGTGTGTGTGTGTGTATGAAAGTCTGTATGTGTGCCTACTATGCTCTTTCGTTCTTATTCATTATCTCAAATTCTATTGAACATAAAATTCTAATATTTTGCATTATATATTTGTACATGTTAATGAAGAGCTGATTAGATTTTGGTAAAAATCTGCCAACCGGAAATGGTATTTTCTTGAAGCATTTTAACATTTTTTGCCAAAAATTTAGAAAATTCTGCGATAATTACAATTTGTCATACGACATTTCAAAGAACAAATTATATCTTACAATATTTATTTAACATCTTGTCTATATCTCTTACCAATAAAGGAAAATAATTTTTCAAAGATATATAATTTTACCTACCACGATTTGTAAATCACAATATAGGAAAAAAATTAAAAACAAAAATGAATGTCAATGTGACAGATGAACAGACGTATACACAATTTCTGAAATGTTTGTGGCACCATTTTAAAAGAAATGTAAATATTATTAACTGAACATAATGTAATAAGGTAATAATAAAGCTAATTTAAAGAACTAAGAACTATAAAATTATTTTCAAAAAGTTTGTAAATTTATTGCAAAATTATAATTTAAGAAAGCCTAACTAAAACCAAATTCACATAAATTACAGTGTTAAGGCGGGAGATCGTGTGCTGGCCACATCAGATTTTTATTGCTGTGAATGAACCTACATAGTCCTGTAATTACCATCTCAAAAACTAATGAAGATATTGGACTGCATAGTCCAACCATAACCATATTATTAGATTTTTTAAAATTAACTATAATTTGTTTAGTATGCCTTCAATTGTGTTACTTCAAATTGATCTAAATTATAGCTATTAATATAACAAGAATATTATGCGATTTATAATACCGAGGATGTTGCTAAGCGACGAGGTGAAATCGAGTCTCTTTGAACATCCAAGGGGGCTTAAATCGCATATATTCTCGTTATATTCAAAGCTCAATCGTATCATCAACGACAGCGATGTTAAAACAAATCAACAAGTTTATCTGTCAATCAGTTGACAGTTCGCATATTACAGAAGGTTTTAGTTTTGATTTTATTATGGTTGTATCTAACGTATTAAATCCGTAACTAAAGAATTATACTCGTAAATATCTAAGGTATTATAAGTAACTAACGTATTATGGTGTTGATATTTATCAATAAATGTTGCATATTAAAAGGTAATAACAGTTGATGATACGATTAAAATTTATATTATTATTCATTGTATTTAATGTTTATTACTTATTCGTTTATAATTTTAAGGTTTTATTGATCCCAAATTATTACTAATAAATTAAATTTTATTAATTATTTGGAACGTTTCGAGTGGAAAACGTCGCTCATCCTCAGCCATTAGCTCTAAGTATTTGAAAGATGCAAATTTTTTGACGTTAAAATTTAATATGAAATTGATATTTATACATCAAGTGAGATACATGAATGTATATTCAAGAGAAGAAAGTTTAGCCCTCGAGCCCGAAGGGCGAGTGGGATAATTTCTTCGCGTGAATAAACATTCGTATCTAACGTGGTTTATACAATATTTTATTCAATTTTGACGTAATTATTTCAAATATCTGAATTATAAATTTATTTTGACATAACAAAAAAAACTAATCAAAGTATTCGCCAGTGGCAAGTTGTCATTGTTTTTATACATTTTTGACGAGATGATACCAGTTTAAAACGTCAGAGTGATTTAAAAATGTGTTGAGTGATTTAAAAAAAATATAATTCACTTGTGAATAAACAATTGTTTAAAGTTGTTGCTATGGAGTTAATAATAGCAGTTTAAAACGTCAAAATTGAATAATAGATATTTATGTAACAAGTGCATAATCTAGGACTTTATTGAAGAGCCGTTGTTTATGGCAGAGTGAACGCAGCGAACGAGGCTAATAAATAAGGCGAGTCTATAAAGTTCGATTATGCACGAGTTACATACAATATTTTATGTACGGCTTCATTATAATCAATTTTTATATTGCCTAGAATGACATTTGTATTTGACATAATCGCGTTGACAAAAAAATTTGATAGTATTAGTGCATTTTTTCTATTGTTATGGTTACAAAGTTGTTTATTGATTATTTGTTTGAGAAAAATATTGAAGCACACAAACTGACATTTATTAAAAACATTCTTATTTTTGGTCTAGAAATGAAAGAAATTATTGAAATTGCATTAAAAGCAAAAGAAACACTTCTCCCGATTATGTCAAATAAAGGAAAATACCGAAAATACAATATTGTAAGTACTTCAATACTGATCTTGTCGTATAAGATATCCAGATGGGCCAAGTATTTGATGTTGTGTGCTACAATATTAATATAAACGAAGGAATAGATAACTAAATTAGCTAGTTTTATCCCTAAACAATTAAATAAGGTTTGTACTTAGTTATTTTATTTTACATGAAAATTATTAATATTATTTATATTATTTTGTAGGTAATTTGTAAGAAGCCTGTAAAATGTATTCCTTATTGTAATTTATAAAATTTTCATTTAATTGAATTCTTGTTCATAAATAAAAAAATGTTTTAATTTTAATTGTTGTTTTACTTTATCATTATGCACTGGTGCATAAACTGGTAGTTTATGCACGCTAAACAACGTCATAAACAATTGATTATAATGAAGTCGTACATAAAAATAATTAGGTATAAGCCAAGAAAGCTAAAACTTTTATTGTGAAGCCATCTTTGGAACTCAGTTCGGATCAATTAAACCTTCAAATTATAAACACAACCTTAAAACAATGTTATTACATATTTAATAGCAAAAATAAATAAATTTTGACACACACTGCCATTATTTCTTACTTATCATATTTTATTTTTGAAAGCAACACGTCTAGGTATATTACAGTTTCAGTATTTCAGAGTGCGAGATCTCACGTTGTGCGTCGTATTTCCGTAGGTCGGCGAACATTTGCTATTATTGATATAAATTACACTTTAAGTGAATTATAGCCGGGAAAACAACCGACAAATTTGAATTTATTTGCTGCTATTTAAGTCGTGTTCGGTAGGTACTTTCACATGGAGTTCTTCACGAAAGAGAACAACATTTATTTGAAACGTCTTACATTGTGCATCAGTTGAGTATTGGACACATTTTAATTAACGTAAAAATATATTATTAGTTATAACTTGAATTGCCTAAAAAATTTGAAATTTTGAAAGAAAATTTCATTCGTGAAAAAAAAACAATTTCGTCGAAAAACTTCCGACTTATGAGTCAAAAAACCACAAAATGCACTTTTTTTCAAACGCCCATAACTTTGTGCCAAATCGTCGTAGGAACTTCGTTTTTTGAGTCTTGCACAGGTAATTGAACAAATTTCAATGCTCTTTTTGTTGATCGAGCCGACAAATGTTTTTCAACTCGGTACACATCGCCAAAGTTGGATGTTCTTTTTGTTCGGGTTTTGAAGGGTACGAAAAGAGATCATTCTAATCTGAGTTTACCCCCTTAAATTAGAGCCATAATTGGTTTTTTCCCGAAAGAATCGTTTAATTTGGGTAAAAAGTCGTTGAGTTATGTGCGAAAAACCTAAAAATGCACTTTTTTAAACACCCATAACTTTGTGCCAAATCATCGTATTAACTTATTGAACAAATTTTAGTGCCCTTTTGGTGGATCAAGTCAAAAAAAAATTTCAACTCCGTACACATCGTTAAAGTTGGACATTTTTAAAATTAATTTTTTTTCACATTGGTGCTAGAGGGGTCGGAAGGGATTGCGCTTAAGTTTGTAGACAAGACTTTAAAGTTATTCGCGTTTGAAGATTCATCGAAATCGATTGAAAATACGTCGAGTTATGGCGGTTTGAAAATGGTCTAAATTTTTACGAATTTCAGGTGTTTCAGTTTTTCTCTGTAACATTTGATCCCGCGGAGATAGAATTTTGTTATCTTCGCTAAAATTCATATAAAACTAGTCTAAACATAATGCAAAAGAAATAATCAAAAATAATGATATTTGATATTTTACCTCTCGTCTCATATTTTAATATTCCATGAATGAATCCTCAATTATTTAGGAAACGGTAAGATATATATGTATAGAAGAAATTTTTTATGTCTATATGTCCTTTTAGTAACGATGGTAACGCACAGACCCAGTAGTAATCTGTCTCTTTCTCGCATAGTGTAAACAGAAATGGTACGAATCTACAGGATTGCTAAGATACGGACTTTCCACTCCTGTGTTTTCATATTCTATTTCGTGGTTTCTGCATTCAGTATAAAAGCGTTTTTCTACAATTTATCGGAAAATTCCGTTTTGTAAAGGCTCATTCTCACTACTTATCATAGTCATAGTTTTTGACATAAGTTTCTGTCTTAATCATAAACATGCTCTAACCATTTCCCATCACAATATAAATTATGTTTATGACAATGTCATGACAGTTAATTCAATGTGCCTGTAAATATATTTTATTTATAATTCATAGATTAAACTCAGCTTAAACCTATTTTTAAGTAATGAAGAAACATTTTTATTTATATTTACATTGCTTTAATTTTTCTGTAGCATTATTAATATAATTTTTTGACATATGATCATAATCTGTTTGACAACAGCATTAAAAAGAGACAGGTATATAAATATATCGCTATCTCATAAAATAATTACTATGAATATTTTTTGACAGATGGTTTAACCAATCATATTGCGTAATGATGACGACAAATGACGTAATGCAACTAATAGAATTGAAAATGTAAAATGATGTATCTGACAACATAATTTTGTAGATTAGGTTTTATTTTGTTACGTTAGTTACAACAAATAAATAAATTTGTCACATGAAACGTCAAAAATGTTTAGCAAAATGAGTCGTTTTGGTAGTATTTTTAAGAAGAAAAATATTCTTCCTAAATACCATTCGAGATAATAATTAATTAATTAAACAACTTATTGCAATTTCACTCCACAAAACATCATCTGACAATTCCCCTCAACTTCGTTTCGGGAAATTGATAGATGATTTTTTGTGTCGTGAAATTGTTAGAAATAAGTTGCCGTGGAAGCGACAAAACAATTCTCAAAAAATTATCATCTCTTATGTTATTACCCCTGGTTATAACAAAAATTTGAAGTTTGCATACTTTTGTGATTGTGTTTATGACAAAGCCTAAAAACGTAAAAACTAAGACTAAAATAAGCACTGGGAATGTTTACACGTAATTCGGTATACCAAACTGTGTAAGACTATGGCAACTAACAAAAACTATGACTATGATAAGCAGTGGGAATGAATCTTTAGTGTATCTTGTGAAATCAGTCACGAAGTTTTCTATAATTAAGATTCGAAGCCCCGGATTACAATTTACAGTAGTTGGATCTCTTCTCGTGTGTCGTAAACAGCCAACATCTCCTCCACGTCCCAAAGGTAAGCGCCGGTAATTGTGTCCGTTCGTTGCCAGCGATTTAACGAGTGCTTGAACTCGATATCTATTTCAGGAAAAAACTTTAATTGACCCTTCAGTTCAAATCAAATTGCGCACTTTTCTGCCATTAACAGATTTTTACCTTCCGCTTACCTGTAAAGGAAGGTATTGGAATCATGCAAAAAATCGGGTGGTGAATTTTTAGTGGATGAGCACGAATTAGGGTCCTTACAACTCATTTTTGATAGTTTCACGATGATGTCTGTGTGTATGTGTGTGTGTATGTGTGTGTGTGTGTGTGTGTGTGTGGTCAAGGGTTGTTAGTCGCATAACTCAAATACGAATTACCCGAAAATTTTGATATTTGGTATTTAACATTTGTATATAAATTGGAAGAGCTCCCTAGATTTTGGTACAAATATCTTCATCGGAAGTAATATTTTTTGAAGATTGAAAAGGTTAATTGTCAAAATTGTATATAAATTTGGAAAAATATAGTATTTATTTGTAATGAGGATAAGAGGAAAAGTTATTATCAACTTACGTTATAAAAAAATTGTCTTTATCTGGTAGCATTAAAGAACTGCAGTAAAATTTAAAAAATAAATTTATCAAATAAAACGTTGATATCTTGTAATCCATGATCGGTTGATTTTTGTTTCTGCGTAAAAAATATTGACAGGTGAGACGGGTGACAAGTTGGCATACTAGCGCTATATAAGTCCTAAGTAAGATATTAAATGTAGTAATTCAACGGAGGATGGCTTCAATACAGCAGAGTTTTCCTGTGAATGAATTTTTTTATTCAGGTGATGCAAATTTCTGTGTTTGAATATTTGAGATTTTTATTTGTATATTTTAAATGGGCACCGGATTGCACGTATACATTTCTGTTTAAAATCTAGATATGGCGGAAGGTTGTGTGATGGCCACGTCAGATTTTTATTTTTTATCACAACGAAACTAAGACCAAAAGAATTTATTGCTGCAAATGATACATCAATAATTGAGAAGGAAATTAAAAAGAATTAAAGTTTGTAGATAGGTTTTTAAATAATTGATACATTTAAAATGGAATGAGCTACTTTTGCATGGTATTGAAATGGAGATTTCTATTACTACCTTGACAAATTAAAATCTCCAGAACATTTCAAGAATGTGAACATCCCGGCTTGTTACATGCTATATTTGCCCATTAACATCCTAATAATATCTTTGCGATTGCTAATGTCCGCCCTTAGTAACATTATCTATGTTACATTCCAATGTTGTAATTTGGTAATAATATCACAATTATACATCCCATGTAATTCTCTGAGATGTTTGTATTGAGTGATGTGGCTAGGATAGACTTACGTAACATCACTTAAAATACAAGAATAAGATATTTTTAAACATCCCATGGACGATTCATGTCAAGTGGGTATGTACCTAATGTTAGGTCGAAAACATATGTAAAAATAAAAAAATAATTTAAAATTATTATTGATTTTTAGTAAATTAAGAAAGAAAATTGGAAGAAAAGAGGGAAACATATTAGACGTTTACTAGTTATGTCGGTTCTATGGCTTACAGCCAGTGAATGGTTTCAGCCGTCTCTACGTCACTATTAATATTTGATTTTAATTTTTTTTTTGGGCTTGCTGATAAAAAAATTTCAGAATAAAATATACGTGTCCTAAGTCATTGAAAAACTAGTATGACAGTTGGAGCACGAGCGTTAGTGAGTTCTCCTATCATACGAGTTTTTCAATGACCCTTTCCTACAAAAGTGGAAAATATTTAAAAAGAATTGGAAATATAATATTTACAAATTTAAGAAAAACAAATCAGATAGGCTTGCTGTCAAGGCTCAAAACAATAACAATATCTAAAAACTGACAGTTGAGTTTTGTAATTTTGAATTTATGATAAAAATAATGACATTTCATGGAGAAAGTTGTACTGATAGTGAAAAGTGAGTTTATTTGAACCGCTTCGGACATTTTAAGGCAATTGTGAATCGAAACTTTTGTCTCTGAAGTTAAAAATATCCTGACAGCTTTGACCTTCCAGTAACTGCACAATTTCTAGTTCAACAAAATGATTTATGTCTCAAATTCAGTGAAAATCGTCCATTTTATTACAAATATGACAACTAATAAACTATTTTAGGTACCTATGGAAAATGTTCATTTTGAAACATTCACATTCAATGCACAAAATGAGGGTGGAAATTATTTTCACCACTCAATATTTCAAAAGCCTACTTTCACCATCAATTTTAATATCTGAAAACATGTGAATTCGCACTTTCGTAGAAAAATATTTTTTTTCGGCGTTTGACATTAAAAGTGCTGTTTTTTTGACAGCTGACAGTCAGCAAAGTGTCACTTTTGCTGCCTAGGCAGCAAAAATAGTAAAAAAGAGCCTAGGCAGCAAAAGTAATGGTTACTATGGTGAATCAACAAATTTGACATTTATAAAATTCATCAACATACCTAACCTATTTTGTATTTTCATAGCAACTGTCAACATACGCATAGCGATACCTATCAATATATTTAAAATAATCACTAAATTAATATTAATTAATAACAATCGCCGAAAAAAAATGTGTTTTTTTCAAAATCGGCATGAAAATCGTCATATCCAGACTAATTTGCGGCATGAAAGTAAGATTTTCATGACTAGGCATGAAAATTTTATTTTCATGCCTAGTCATTTTTACTTTCAACTTTGTTTACTTGTCATGACAACTTTTTCTAAAATTTGTGACAGCTCTGATGATTTGTCACAGCTCTGATGATTTATGCAAACCAAATTTTTTTTATAATTTTAAGCTTAATTGCCGATTTAAAAAAATATAATACATCACGCGTCATAAAAATGTCTTTGCTTGACTCGGAGGCTTTGAAGAAATGCTCGGACGCTGCGCATCCTCGCATTCTTCAAACGCCTCCTCGTCTGCAATGAAACATTTTCATGACTTGTAATGTAATATACTATAACATGGCAAAAATACAGATTTGCTGCCTAAGCTAGATTCATAGCCTCGGCTGCGCCTCGTCTATGAAACTCTAGCCGCGGCAGCAAATCTAATATTTTTTTGCCTAGTTAAACAAATAACTATTATTGTTGACTGCATTCCAGTAATTATATTCTCATCCTACCCATTTAAAATCTGGCAGCCCGTAGATTTCGCCGATCTAAATGTCCCACTTCGTTGAAACTAATGTCCCAGCTCTTAATGCCGGTTGGAGACGATCACGACGGAAGCTTTTTTCAATTTGGCAAGAATGCAAACCTTGTGCAGTTCTCTCGTCTTAGCTCGCGTCCAGCCTGAGTGGCCGGCCGACAGCCCAAGATCATAATTCATTCTGAAGTTTGTCTATGCGGTAGTTACATTATTCGCTTCATTTAAGCTATCACATCTTGTGCGGGCACTTTGAGTGCAGCATAACAGATGACGGCGGCCAGTGACGTAGCCAAGGGGTAACATAACCCTAAGTTGAAAATAGACGAATCCTTAACAAATGAATTTGAGAGGGGGCAGCTGTCAAAATGTAAATGTAACTGTCATCATAATACTATTTTATATGCAGATTTATAGGTATTTTATATCATAAAACAATTATTTAAATTGAATTTTGACAGAAACTGTTCTAAACTTAATCAAAAATATGCAAAAGTGAGGTTGGAATTGTAGGTTGCCCCCTGGCTATGACGTCATTCTGGATTTCTCTATATCAGGGCTGTGCACTTTGTTTTGATTTTTACCTCTCGCCTCATATTCAATAAGAGATGTATTGTGATGGGTCTAAATTTTCGAGTTTGAGATTTGGCAGATAAGCACGTTTTAGGGTCTCTAGATTACGAATTACACATTTTTGAGATGATGTCTGTGTGTGTGTGTGCATTCGTTCGTTCGTTACGCTGTAACATTTAAATACCAAATCTTATATCTTAGGTTTAAATACGATTTTCAATAGACCAATAAATTATATTTTGGTACCAATTCATAATCCGGAAGTAAGACTTTTCATATAAAGCAATATGATTTTTTTAAAATTATTTCGACAAATAAAGCATTTATGATAATATATGTACCTATCATTAAATATAATAGAAAATTTTATATACCATTTTAATAAACTGTATGACAATTTAAAATCTAGTGTTTGAATCTTTAAAACCTTGTAGGCTATAATTAATTGACAAGATTAACATAACAATAATATAAAATTAGAATTATTATGACAGTGACAATACAGTTGACATCTTTTGCTTGTATCTTGGTTTACATTATCGTTTACATATTACATGAACATGAAACTATTAAAATGTAAGTAAAACTATTTATTAGATTAGTAGAATAAGCAGAATTAGGCGAGAGGTCGTGTGCTGGCTACAGCAAATTTTTTAAAATATATCTTTTAATTTTCCATACAAAAGAATTTTTCCTAAGATGAATAGTTCTCGAAAAAATCGTTAAAATATAATTGAGCAATTTCTAGTCATTTTAAGTAAAACCGTAATTTTGTTTTTTTAAACAAAAACTGCTTTTATTTTTGAATGAATCAAGATATCGACTTCCGGTTTTCAACATTCGATTTCTTAGATATTTTTTTGTTATGTACATAATTTTCAACATTTTGGGGCACTAGTTTAGCCACATATCAAACATAATTTCTCAGAGAAAGTAGTGAAATTTTAGTATTTTTTGTGTTTATTGAGTTGGCATTTCTAAACGAATTAAAATATTGACCTGCGGATTCCTGCATTATATTCTCCAAATAATTGTCTATAAGGTGGTACTTTGTAAAAAATTATTTTAAAGCTTTAGTCAAATCGATGTTTGTAAAATTTTAAAATTATTATTATTTATTGTATTTAATCAACTGTAGTTTCTAAACGAATCAAAATATTGACTTGCATTCCAGCATTCGATTCCTTAAAAAATTTCTGTGTCAATATTTTGATCCGTTTAAAAACTGCAGTTGATCAAACACAATAAATAAAAATAAATTTAAAACTATGTTTCCGAGGACAAAGCTTTGACAAAGGTTTTAATATAAAATTTTTCATCACCTGACCCCCTTCTTGGAAAATGTCCGTGCACGCCACTGATGACAGCACCATGGAATGACCATGGCCACCCTGATAAATGATCGCCACGTCGTTAACTTGTGTGCGTTGCTGGCGTTGACTTTACAAAACGGTGAGCAAAAAACATACGTAGCGGAAAAACCACCGGAAAAAATCGGTTAAAAGGTTTTTATTAAGTAAGCTTTTTATATTGCTAAGGGTTGCGACTGTATTCACCTCTCAATTCTGTTTATTTTAATGTTTTCTGCTAATGGCATAACAGGATGTGACATCTTAATATTTGCGGAACTTAATGACATTAAGAGGGAAGTAGGAGAATTGTACAAAAGAATCTGATGTGGCCAGCACAAAACCTCCCGCCGTACTCACTTTATTCTTTTTATTTATTATTAGTCCAGGGAATTTACTATAAAAAAACTCGATATAAAAAGTCGATATCTTAATTAAGCTAGAAATAACAGCTGAATAAACACAAAAACTACTAAATTTTATCTAATTTTACTTTAAGAAAATTTCCAATTTGTGACTAATAATTGAGAGCCTCAATCAAATCATATGCTGAAAACCGGATGACGATATTTTTGTTCATTAATATATGCCAGTCATTATTGTGTCAAGAGAAAATATTACCACTTGATTTAAATTACTGAAAATTTCCTAAACACATTTTTATTATTTTTTCGAAAACAGGTTAACTTACATAAAAATCCCATGCATCATTTTTATAGAGAATTTTGTGCTCTATAACCTCATATAAATATTTTTCTCGTAGTGATAAGGTAAAGAGAAGTTAAACTTAAAAAATCAGAAATAGCGGTCATTTTTTCAAAATTTCAATGGCTTCCGGTGCGGTGATTTCCGGAAACTTTTGATATGTTAAAAAGCACATTTTTCTGTATTGGATTCCGTCGAGAAAGCTTTTGTTACAGTTTGTCCGAAGTGAAATTAGAAATTCCCTGGACTATATATAAATATTTTAATATATAGGTAGGTACTACTACTACTACCACTCACAAATATATTTTAGTCATTTTATTTAAACTGCAGAAGAAGATATAAACGATATTTTACTATTGTCACTGTGACTGTCATGTCATAAACATTTAAATTTTACGTAGTAACAATTGTTAAACCATCATGGATTATAAGATTCCGAAATACTACATTATACGTATACCGTGAGTTTATTTTAACGTGAGACATGGGATTTTTCATATCCATGGTTACGAATTTGACAGCAATGTATTAAGAGCGTTCTTTTTAATATGAAACATAACTGAAATATATTATATTTAAAATTATATGAAAGTTACAAAATAACAAACAAATATACAATAACTATCATAAATTTTCAAAAAACTCTCCATTCACGGCTAAACAATGACCCAACCGATTATAAAACTCTTGAGTAACATTAGTTATTTGGGCATCCAGAGACGTTTTAAAATGAGACTGTTTTGTGGCCAGTACAAGAATGGTAAAGTTGTGTTTCAAAAAGGATTTAATAGAAAAAAGAATGAATCTACAGATGTTCCTTTTTAAAATTTTGATTACAAATTTGTACACGAATATAAAAATGCCGAAAAATTCTATACAATTCCTATTTTATGCAAATTTTACACGGCTATATCTCATGATATAAATTAATTTTTAAAATTTTAAAAAGGCACATCTGTGATCCATTCATTTTCTATTAAATGTTTATAAAAACATTATTCTGAAGTCAATAATAATCTGACAGTTTACTCGCAGCGAAGACACTTTTACAGTATTTTTCAACTTCATAACGACATTGCAAAGCTAGGATACGGCAAAGTACGAGTTTCGGGCTGGTTTCAGGCAGCCCTAGTAGTGGCAAAAAGAGTATAATGAAAAAAAAGCAAAATCGAGAGTATTCTAGGAATTCGGTAAAAACGTAGACGAGCCGCTTAACCTTATTGGATACGATAAAGATTTTTTTGCACTTCCGGGACTAAAACTCTTCTTTAGTCTTTATTTTTAGGGACTAAGGTTCTTAATTTGATCCCAAGGGATTATTTTTCATATTTAATCCCGTTGTCAAGAAATTTAATTAATTATTCCCGTTATCAAGTAAATACGTGCTATTTGTTACAGAGTATCTATGGTAAAAATATAAATATTTGTCATAAAATTTACTGTCAAAATTGTAAAATGTGTATTCTTTTAAACTATTTTGCATTTATTTGAGGATGAAGTGCAAAAAATAGCGTATACAGGTTGGTGGAGGTGAAATGCGAACATAGAGAACATACATGACAATCGAACTTTCATGCCAGGTATCTTGATATATTTTGTAGTAGTGTCACAAAACGAAGTAATGTGAATTTGTGTGGCAAAAAGAGTAATCAATAACAGAAATAATAATAAAATCTAAAAGTGCATGTAAACTTTCTCGTTCTGCTCGCACACATACATTATTATGCAAAGAAAATATTTTAATGAAAATAAAAATTAAAATAATATGACAGGTATTTTGACATTGACAGTACTTATTCCACGTATATCAAGATGCCTAGCATGATAACTCCATTGTCATATATTTCCCTATGTTCGCATTTCACCTCCACCAACCTGTATACCACAGAACTAAAGTTTCTTTAATCCCTCAATATGTAATATACTATAATATAACGCGAATATGCGATTTAACCCCCTTCAGATGTTTAATGTTTCACCTAGTCGCTTAGCACCACCGTCGATATTATAAATTCAACTCCAGACATAGTTACTCCTTGTAAACGTGTTGGTACCATAATGTTTTTCTCCACTGTTCGTTCTCCGAAGACGAATCTCCCTCGGATCACTTCGGATCAGTTGTGATCGACTCGGATCAGTTCCAGTCGAGCGCGGATCATCAGTCAGGCGTCGAAGAGGAGAACCCGAGATGGAGAGATGAACCAGCAACATAACACAACAAAGCGAAGTACAGTGTAATGCAGGGCAGTTAGGGATAATGGAACCAACACGGGGATGTTCGGATTAATGCTCTAATCGGATGGAAAGTAAAACATACTGGAATCTGACCTTAAATGGTAAACAGGAAGGGGGGTTTAATCTCAGTTGGCCTGTGGTTTCATACGGATTTTTACTTTGCTGATTTGGAAGTAACAATCAAGTAAGGTATCGACTGAGGTTCTGATAATACGTTCTAAAAATGCTTTTTTCTGGTAGCATTATAGAACTGTACTAAAATTTATAGTTATTAAAAACAAGAATATTATGCGATTTATAATACCGAGGATGTTGTTAAGAGACGAGGTGAAACCGAGTCTCTTTGAACATCCAAGGGGGCTTAAATCGCATATATTCGCGTTATATTCAAAGCTTAATAGTATCATCAAAAGCTATGTTAAAACAAATCAACAATTTTATCTGTCAATTAGTTAACAATTCGCGTATTATGGAAGGATGTTATTATGGTTGTATCTAACGTATTAAGTCCGTAACTAATGAGTTATAAGTGTCTAACGTATTATAAGTAACTAACGTATTATGTTGTTTATAATTATCAATAAATGTTGCATATTAAAAGGTAATAACACTTGATGATACGATTAAAAATTTAATTTATTATATAAAACGTTAAAATTCACGATCGGTTAATGTTTGTTTCTGCGTAAAAGATATTGACAGGTGAGACGAGTGACAAGTTGACAGTAACGCCATATGTCATAATTTATTTAGAGTGCGGATTATATGCAGGCAAATATGATCAAAATATGCATGCAATACGAATTGAAATAAGACCAAAAATGCTCAATATATGCACAAAATTAAACAAATATGCAATATTTTACAAATAAACTCGTCAACAAAATTAGGGGAACACTACTTGAAATGAAGTGAAATTTCACCCATTTTCAAATCGTCATAACTCGGCGTATTTTCAGTCGATTTTGATGAATCTTCGAGGGCGAAAATTTTTGAAGTGTCTACTTTAAAGTCATGCATGCGAACTTTAGCGTCACCCCTTCCGCCTCCCCACCATCACCCCTGTGAAAAAAATGCTTTTAAATCGAAAAAATGTCCAACTTTGACGATGTGTACGGAGTTGAAAAAAATTTCGACTCGATTCACCAAAAGGGCACTAAAATTTGTTCAATTTCTTGTGCAGGACTCAAAGAACGAAGTTCCTACGTTGATTTTACAAAAAGTTATGAGTGTTTGAAAAAAGTGCATTTCGAGGTTTTTCGCGCATACCCTAGAAACACCTACGTTCATATCACTTCGGGGTCACCAATGTAAAAGTTAATATAAATAAAACACTTTTACTTGTACATAAAATAGATAAAATGATAAAATATTTCGGATTATAAATAAAATGATTTATGTTTATGTCAGTTTGTTTTCTAGATAAGGCGAGAGGTTGTGTGCTGGCCACATCAGATTTTTTTGTAAATAATACAATTTTTAATTTTACATTGAGCAAGGGCAACGGGGAACTGCAATTTTCAAGTCTCAGTTGAACAAGAAAATTGCAGAAGACATTTTTTTCATTTTACACTGAGCAACATGCTATTGCTAAATATATGTATTTATTTTACAAGTTTGCCAATATTGTGCTACCAAACTTCATATTGTATATTACCAACTTCATATTGTGTTACTAACTTCATAGTTTACCTATATGTGTCTTGTAGCTGTTCTTTTTTAACACTCATTTTTGACGATTATGTCAGGTTGATAATATCATAACAGACATAAAATAACTAGAAATAACTGTGAATTGCCTTGCAAGCTTGAACGAATTTAGAACAAGTTGTATTTCATGCAACCCATTGCGGGCAAGATTGATTCACTATGTTGAACATGCAATTCCTATATTACACTCACGCAATATTGATGCAACTGCTTGAAAGTTGCGATTGCAGCTGCAATATTGCTCAATATAAACTGGGCTTTATGATTTTAGTCATGTAAAAGTGAATTACCTTGCAAGCTTGAACGAATTTAGAACAAGTTGTATTTCATGCAACCCATTGCGGGCAAAATTGATTCAATCTATTGAACGTGCAATTCCTATATTACACTCACGCAATATTGATGCAACTGGTTGAAAGTTGCGACTGCAGCTGCAATATTGCTCAATGTAAAATGGGCTTATGAATTAGTCTTGTAAAAGTTGCTAATTAATTTATTACATTCCAACAAATTCTTCTTTCCTTGTCCAGGGCACTCCTGACGACAATGTACATTAAAAACTTCTTTATTAGTCCTAAAGAAATAAAGGCCCCGCGCCTAAAATTGTCGAGCTGAACGGTTAACGACTGCGCTGTCCCCACGGAACACTTAAAACAACATAAAGCTCCGCCCGGACTCCGCAAAATAAACTCCGGGGAAGATGGCGGCTCATGAATATCACATGAAACAACATAAATATAGATGGAATCCATAGCAGACTGATTGGGAAATTTTTTCAAAGAGAGCAGGGAAATTGTTTTTCGGATTGTTTTTCATAGATGAATTAGAATATCTTAAGTGGCATTCACATAAGTATTTAGTTTTAAGATGCCCGTCTACTACCTAAAATCCAGCATAAAATGTATAAACGCTACGAGTGTTTTGTGGCCAGTACAAGAATGGTAAAATTTTATTTCAGTAAAGATTTAATAGAGAAAGAATGAACAGATGTGTCTTTTTAAAATTTTGATTAAAAAATTGTACATGAATATAAAAATTCAGAAAAATAAAAAAAAATCCTATTTTATGCAAACTTTACACGGTTATATCTTATGATAGAAACTAATTTTGTTAATTTTTAAAAGGTACATCCGTAGATCCATTCTTTCTCTATTAAATTTTTACAAAAACACTATCCCGAAGTCAATAATAAACTAACAGTTTACCCGCAAAGAAAACACTTTCACAGTATTTTTCAACTTCAAAATGACATTGCATAGCTAGAATGCTGTAAAGTACGACTTTCGGGCTGGTTGCAAACAGCCGTAGTAGTGAAAAAAAGAGTGAAATAAAAAAAATTAAAATCGATAGTAGTGTAGGAATTCGGAAAAAAAACGTAGACGAGCCGCTTAAGACGATCTTCTACCGCGCCAGAAAACAGCCAAAAACATGGATTTCGCTCTCCACTCCACAACGTTTATTTTTTTGTTAAATATAATAATCTTAAGATGTTGTATATAATTTTGCTTTAAATTCGAAATATGTTAATTTAAATTTTGACAATTTTCGATATGTTTAACACAAATATTTTCTATTTTAAATATCTGTCCCTTTCATACCACCTCTCCCCTACTCTCTGCAAGACATTAAAACTATCCAAACAATACCTAAATAAAAATTTGGAACCGAACCCGAAGCAAAAAAGCATTTTTTCGCGGGTTCAAAGCCCTGGTTTATATTTATATTTACTTTTAAGAAAGTTTTAATACATTGAACTAAATACGAGTATTCACAATGCTTGAAAGTGGGAAGTGTGAATGCTTGTATTTAGTATTTAGTTAGTCCTAATTCACAACGAAGGCTGCCATACCCAAATTTTTTTTAAAATGTGATGTGTTCTCTCATATTGTAGTACCTACGTTTATTCTAATATTTTCGAAGAAGGCAGAGCATACTGCAAATGGTAGTAGGAGTAAAATAAACATCAAGGCCTCCTAATCAGTTACCAAGTACCTAACATACAAAAACATGTAACTTCAATAAGAACAATTGAACATAATAAACATCATTGTTTTTTATTGGTATCGATACATATCGCTCTATATTAAAAACTGGACAAAGCCTACATTGTAGGTAAAATAAAGCTGAGTATTATAAACAAATTAATATACTACTTTAAATATAGTATTTAAATTATCAGTTACATTTAATCTATTACGTCATGAAATCTTGAACGTTTTTTAAGATGACTTGCTGAATTTAAACTCAATCATCTGGAAATGATAAATGGTTTGCTTGATCACATGTTATGTTCTATCAAACAAGAGATTAATATATTTTTAAAGACTTTTTCGTTTTAACCATCAAAGTAAAAAACTCTTGGATAATTTCAGCAATATAAATTGAAGTGCGTTAGGTGCATATAAAATAAATAAATTAATTATAAAATCGTCCATGGGATCTTTAAAAATATCTTACTCTTGTACTTTAAGTGATCTATCATCTATCTATCTTAGCCACATCTTGAGTACGATCAAATATTATATACACAGAAAATTACAGAAATTGCCAAATTACTAACATCGCTAGGATGTTAGTTTGTTAGTAGGTAAATATAGCAAATAACAAGCCGGGATGTTCGCATTCTTGAAATGTTCTGGGGATTTTATTTTGTCAAGGATTTGGACTTTTATATAGGTACTTATTACGGTTTTCAAACGAAACTTTACAAAAATGCATACATACGAGGGGTCGTTTTTATATTCCCGGACTGGGCTGTTTAGAATTTTGATGCAATTTTTCATTATGCTGTTTTTTAATCACATATGCCTTGGTAACTTGTGTGGCAATTTACAAAACAATTGCAACATTATTAATTTTATTATCTGTCAGTTTGTGTCGTCGCGCGTTGTATATCTATCGAAATGAATAAAATCGAATACCGGGCTGTTATAAAATTCCTTACAAAACAAGGAAAAGCTCCAAAAATTATTATTGAAGAAATGTTGGCTGTATACGGGGATGATTGCCCTTCTAAGTCAACTATTTGCGAGTGGTCAAAATTGTTTAAACATGGTCGAGAATCACTGGATGATGATCCTCGTCCAGGGCGCCCTGTTGACGAGATCACTTCAGCTGTTGTTGAAAAAACCAAGTGTTTGGTACTGGAGGATGTAAGACTAAAGAAGCGACAATTAGCAGTTAGCAATTAGAGTATTATGAAAACCTGATGCATCGCCTTAGAGATGCTATTAAAGTGAAGAGACACGGAAAACTGACGCAAGGTGTCTTGTTGCTCCACGACAATGCACCAGTGCACAAGTCCAGACTTTCAAAAGCTGCTGTAGCTGATTGTGGCTTCGAAGAAATTGAACATCCGCCTTCTAGTCCAGATCTAGCACCCAGTGACTATTTTTTGTTCTCAAATCTCAAAAAAACACTAAGGGGGACAAAATTTAGGGACAATGACGAACTTATAGCAGCTGTTGAGGGCCATTTTGCGGAAAAACCAAATGAATATTTTTATACTGGATTAAAGATGTTATTGAAACGGTGTTATACCTGTATTCAAAAGCAGGGGAACTATATTGAAATTTTTTTTTGTTGTTGCTCTTGTCTTTTGTTTTCATGCCTAGTCTATATAATATAAAAACGACCCCTCGTATCAATGAAATTAAAGTTTCTAATTGTGCGGTCAAAATGTTGAGCAACGAAATGAATCATACATTATACCTGTGAAGTGGAATGTTTTTTATACAGTTAAGAGGCCTGTCTACCTCTTAAAATCCAGCACAAAATGTGCTAACATATAAAGTATTTTGTGGCCAGTACAATAATGATAAAAATTTTATTCAACAAGAGCTTTTTTAAAATTTTATTAAAACATTGTACCTACTAAAAATTCTAAAAATATATAATTTATGTAATTTTTTCACTGTTATATCTTATGGTAAAAATTTTTAAAAATTCAAAAAGGCACATCTGTAGATCCATTCTTTATCTATTGCATGTATATGAAAATAATGCCTTGGAGTCAATAATAAATTGACAGTTCACTCGGAACGAAAACACTTTTAAAGTATTTTTAACTTAAAAATGACATTGCGTAAAAAGGATGCGGTAAAGTAGAAGTTTCGGGCTGGTTTCGGGCAGTCGTAGTGAGTAGTGAGGAAGGGAGTGGAATAGAATAGAAAGTTAAATTGAGAGTATTCTAGGAATTCGAAATAAAACTATATGATAATAAATTATTTTCATTTCTAATCTGTTAAATCGGAGTACATAACTTCTGAAACGTTGTACCTCGGTTGTACCTACCTATACGTAATAATAAAAATATAGGTACAGAAAACAGAGTTAAACTAAAATAAATAATTCATTATTATTAAGAATTTCAAAAATTTATTTTCATCAATAACACTACATGAACTTTTTTTAAACTATCGTTACTTTTTTGTAAGACTTTTAAATAATAAATTCATTAAGCTATTGTTTTCAGTTAGTAATTACGTTTTTTAATTATCAACTGCATGGCTTTTGGCATATCGATTGTTTTCTATTATGGTTCTTAACATTATAGTTTGGTACAAGGTATATACCTATATAATTTTAAAAATAAAAGAATTGACATTTCATTAGGTATTTTAATTTTTACAAATTTCTACCTCCAAATGACTACCTACCTTATTGATATAGCTGACACTTTTAGAGCATAAAAATCCATAATTTACGATTTTTTAAAAAATTTGTAATTTGCTATATTATCAAAGAAATTCCGAATATATTAACATGAAAAATATAGGTAGATACATATTTCATTGGATATGCGCCATGATTTTCGTAATATTATTTTAGAGAAATATTTAGTTGTTACTGTATTTTATACATAATACCAAGTTATATAAACGGTATAATATAATTCTGCTTCTTCTTTCTTTTGTTTGTCATATTTTTTTTGAATTATTTTTGTTCCTAACTATATGCTCTTTTATTTAATGTAATTACTATAAATGTAAAACTGTAGTTTGTATGAAATAAGAAGAAATTAGTGAATACAAATTCTTATTGAATGTTTTGATTGAAAAAAATTAGTTTTTCGTGCATAAAATCATAAAACGAGATTTTTTACGCATATTTTCCAACATATTATGCGCATATTTTGCCGTTTTTATTGCATAAAATTGAATGAAAAAAAGATAGTATTGACCTTTTTGGACAGTTTGTGCGAATATAAAAACCATAAATGTGGAAATCTAAATCAATTTACCATGGAAAACATTGTACAGATTTTGTAATTTACTCTTATCAAAATATAAAATACTACTTATGTTCTGTAGGTTTAGCTATTGTTGATTTTTTGTTTTCTTAAACTTCATAACATAATTAAGTTTGGCAATAAAAAATTACAATTATCGTGATACCTTATCAGTGCTCCTACATATTATTCAGAAAATAATATACTTTCAAACAACAATATCTACAGTTTTAAGTTTCATTCGGTCGCTAACACGCTACGTGTGCAAAATTCTTGATATGAAATCAGTTTTTGTCTTTTCGTGCTTGCTAATGCTCTATTTCTTTAACTGTGACGGTCATTTTTTTATAAGTAAGTGATTTGATTCCATTAGATTCAACCTAAATCAACAGATTTTGTACTTTTTGTTAATTTTTAGTGATAACAGTGATAAAATAAAGGTGGATTTATAACACAGCGCATAGAAAATAATTTAGCACAACATAGCTTATGAATTGGTCATATGGAAATTAGTACATCCATTTATAAGACGCACAGTGCATAGAAAATTATTTAGCACAGCACACGAAATATTTATTTACCATTTATTATTTATGTCAAGGTTATTTTTTGGTTAAACACGGTTTTGAATTATTTTGTTGTCCAAAACACAGTAAGAAATACATAAAGCCTCCAAATAAAATGTCAAAACAGCTGTCATAAGCCGTCAACAATTTGTGTTTCTGTGCGATATATAAAACCCCCGTGACGAAAATGCTGTGCGCTGTGCTGTGCTGTGCTATGTTGTGCCAAATTATTTTCTTATAATAATCCAGCTTAATTATTGTGTAATTATGATAAATCCAAAAGTGATTGTTTATATATGTTGCTTTGCTTTTTTTCTTGATTGTTGAAGTGGACTGTTTTGTGAATTAAGCTACGTTTCTACCTCGTAACATAAACACTGTTTTCGTTATAAGACATATCCTTAAAATGTTTGACATACGTAAATGCGGCTGATCGTTTTCACCTTCAGCAAAAACTATGACAATGTTTAAAACAGCAGATGGAAACGATCATTCAATGTGTTGTATTTGAATTTGCAAAATAAATTCATTTTATTTTTTGACAAGATGTTTTGTGTTTAACGAAAAATTTATCAAGGCACAAACTTAATAGCAAAATAATCTAGCTTTAGAGAAACAAAAGTTGCATGCTTATCTATTCAATACCGTATTAAATTTATCAAACAATTTTTAATTTAATTGTTACGAAAAATTCTAATAAAGTGTTATTTAAATTTGTTGTTCACAGATTGTTAGTTCTTTTTTAATGTTTAGCTAATATTTGTACAAGTAAAGGTGGGTTATGCTCAAAAATTTACGAATGAGAAATAAGAAGTGTTAAAATAGTTTTAAACATAACGATAAAGGTGTTAATGCTGGCGTTTTAAGAAAAAGAATAACAATTGTATTTTTGAGTAGGTGAAAAGTGATTTTCTTAATCTAAAAATTTTTATATATGAAGAAATGTATCCATATCTGCAGAAATCGATAAAATTTTAGGCGATTTCAGGTCACACAAATTTTTGTTTTTAATTTGACACGTCTCATGACATGAATCGTCCATGGGATGTTTAAATATATCTTATTCTGGTACTTTAATTACGTCTATCTTAGCCACATCCTGAATACGATCAAAAATTACATACTCAATACAAACATCTCAGAGAAATACATAGGATGCATAATTGGGATATTAGTACCAAAACATTGGGATGTTACATTATGGGCGGACATTCGCAATCGCTAGGATATTAATAGGATGTTAATGAGCAAAATAGCAAGTAACAAGCCGGAATGTGCACATTCTTGAAATGTTCTGGAAATCTTATTTTGTCAAGTGGAAAGTTATAAACTTTCGTTTATTCCGTATTCATATGTTTTAATTGTTTCAACTTCATGACTATTCCTTTTTCTTATTCTTAAATTTTGTGAGAACAAATCCATCTTAAATTGTACTGTCACAAAAATTTCTATTTTACATACACTTAAGGAGGTTGATGACGCATGCAGTGGCGTACCCAGACATCAGCCTTGGGGGCGGATATGAAAATAAAAATGTTTTTGATAATGTAAAACAAAATTAGGTCAAGGCGCTTTGGCCGATATCATTGCAATTAGTTGCGGTGATATATTTTTACAATAATTACTAATTCACTAATCAAAATATGTTGTGCAGCTTGCATTTTTTTTAAATAAGTTGCAAATGGTTCAGAAAAAGTACAGAAAATCTTCACGAACTTATTTTTAAAGGTTTATAGGAAATATTACAAGTTCTATGAATTTTTCATCATTTTATCACATAGTTTAAAGCACGCAAAACAAAGATTTAGTGGATTGCCATAAGAATCCGTGTAAAACGAGCGTAATTTCAACATTCAATTACTCAAAAACCGGATAGGCGAAAATATAATTATTTTTTTAGAATCTAAATAGTGTAATAGTATAAATTTCAGCCTCTCATCATCATTGTAATTTTTGTCACCAACCTCCTTAAGTAACGAATGAGAATGAATTTCAAGATACCGTTTGTTATTACAAAAATTAGCATAGTTGGTGGCTGATAATTGCACACACGAAATATTTTTTCGAACTATAGGAAATACAATGTTAAAAATTTAATTTTGCTCTAAATTTCTACCCATTGATTTTAGAGCCAAACTGTAAATACAAATGATGTTCAGAATAAAAAACTACATCCAACGAGTCCTAATAATTTACTGATGTTCTTGTACGAGATAAAGATAAATTAAATTTTCTATATTTGAGCTGTTTACAGAGTGCCTTGAGAAATGAAACGAATTAGACAGATCAAAAAAATAAATACTTTAATTTATTTCGGTAAAATGTAGCTTAGAAAGAAAAAGAATAAAAAGAAAATGATTATTAATTTCTTATTTGATTAATGTATCGTTCTTATAATCCAGTAAATAGATTAAGAAGTAATAAAAATTATTGTTTTGTTTAATTGTACATGGCAGTCTGAAACTTTTCATTTAATGTATAGTACAGGTTAGTGGAGGTGAAATGCGAACATAGGGAAATATATGACAATGGAGTTATCATGCTAGGCATCTTGATATACGTGGAATAAGTACTGTCAATGTCAAAGTAGCTGTCATATTATGGAAATTTTTATTTTCATTAAAATATTTTCTTTGCATAGAACGAAAAAGTTTACATGCATTTTTAGATTTTATTATTTCTGTTATTGATTACTCTTTTTGCCACACAAATTCACATTACAACGTTTTGTGACACTACTACAAAATATATCAAGATACCTGGCATGAAAGTTCGATTGTCATGTATGTTCCCTATGTTCGCATTTCACCTCCACCAACCTGTATATCGTGAAAGAAATCGATTTGAACAAGAAATTGAAGCTTATTCGATGTAGTATAATCAATGGATAAAAACTTTAACATTGTATGTCCTGTCAAAAAAAGTCTACACTCTGTATATTCAAGGTGGAAAAAAGGCGTGACAGATATGTATGTCAAGATTTTCATTTTTCGATTTATAATACCTCCCTTATAGGATATAAGAAGGGAGGTAAATATCTGTTGAAGCACAAGAATGCAATGCACTGCTCTATTCTTCGCTACACTTTTCATTGTACAAAGCTTATTAACAAATTTAAAAATTAAAAGGCTGTGTCTAGAGTCCCGTACACGGAATCGTCTTAAAAAAGTTCCGGAGAGGAGTGGCTTAGGAAAACCTCTACTAACGGCCAGTTGCACCGCTTCCACTTACATTTTATATTTTTTTGAATGAACAATATCGAATCAAAATCATATTGTCAAACGTAGAAACAGCATTGCTGTCATGAGTTCGATTCGATATTTTTCATTTAAGAGACACTTAAAATTTAAGCGGAAGCGGTGCAAATGGCCATAAATGAACTAAACAATACCATACTCGGTTTTGACAATAACTTATCAGATGATAAAGTAAACAATGGGCAATACATTACTAGTTTTGAGTCATGTTCGGTTTTAGTACAAATTTTAAGATTAACTACCTAAACTAAATGAAACATTACCATTCTTGAGTCCGCATAATCGATTTTGGCAAAAAACGCTGATAAAAATGAAATGATCTGGACACCTATTCTAATTCTTAGCGACCGGTCGCCTGTTTTCTTAGTCGCTAAGTCAATCAAGTCAAATTTTGAGTCAAAATCTTGGGCAACTAATTTTTTTATTTTGGTACAAAAATTATTTTGTGTTGGTACTCATTATTTATGTCAGCTTTTTGATATTAGTGTGTCAAAAAATTGTGAATTTTTTAACTTTGTTTTGCAATCCGTTTGAAATTTTGTAATCATTATGAGTGCACGTGTGCGTGAGGGTGAAATTGAGGGTAGGATTTCGATGGAGCAAAAATGTGTCTCTTAAATTATATATTTAATAACAATTTATTTAAAAGAATGCAAAATTTATTTAGATAATATATACTAACCTTATTATTATATATTATGTATAACAAATATATTACTCAACCATTTTTAAATTTTCCAAAGAAAAAACACTCAATTTCAAACACTACGCGACTGACAGTACAACTTCGCAACTGCCTTGTAGCAGTCGCCAAGCCTGAAGCGACTAGTCGCGAACTATGACGTCATATACGAACTTTTTGACTATACCAACATATTACATAAGTATACAGTCGTTAACTATGACGTCATAAAGTCCCTTATTACAGTAGCCAAAGAATTAGAATAGGTCTCCTGGTCCTGACTAAGATTTAAACCTGAATATCGTATCCTAACAACACTCACAACAATCTAGCTTCGTGGTATTTGTATTGATGCTGAATGACATTACTGTAAGCCACGCCTCATCGGGACAATAATTTTTTTAACACAATCCCGCGATCAAGACTAAACACTTTCTAGTATAAAAAGTAAATTTCATGAAATATTTTTTTCAGAGCGTCCAAAATCAATAATAGAACTCCATGTTCATATGCCGATATATGTTATTGAGTACCATCCAACTCCAAATTTGAATCAAGAAACGGACTCAGAATATAAAGGCCTTGTGTCATCGAGATCCTTTAACAATTTAGGAGACGAACGACGACGTTACAACTCAAGATATGAAAAAAGGCATCGGGAAACAACTCCTAATATGCGAAAATCGTATCGGGGAAATAAACCCCGAGCTGATTTCGCTCCACCTGTCCAACCGCCCCGACCCAAACCGCCCCGACCCAATTCGTCCCAGCCCGAATCGTCCGATCCCAATAAGGAATTCAACCCTTCTCAGCACCGGAACTGGAAATTGGTCAATGACGAAATGTGTGGTTTGAACGTAGAAAACAGAATTGTAGGAGGCATAAATGCTTCTCTCGGGCAGTTTCCATGGATGGCACGAATCGGATATAAAAATTTGACTGACAAAAATATTACTCATAAATGCGGAGGTGTTCTAATAAGCAGAAAGTTTGTGCTTACCGCAGCTCACTGTGTTTTGAATTTGCCGCTGGAGTTTGTGATGTATGTGGGTAACTGATTCACAAAATGGGTTAGCAGTCAGACAGTTTGTCAACACAATTAAGCTTCATTTCCACCGACTGTTTTAGTGCTTAATGCATAATGATTAGTACGTAAGGCGTAATGCATAATGATTATTTATTTTGTTTAAGGACTAATTCGACATAACATTTGTTCGACACATGTCAATCATTATGCTTGTGCATTACGCCTTCTGTTTGGCGTTTGCAAAGTTTTGTTGCTCTTAGTACTTATGCATTAAACATAGTTCTTAAGCATTAAAACAGTCGGTGGAAATGAGGCTTTAGGGGAACACTTGAAATGAGGTGAAATTTAGACCATTTTCAAATCGTCATAACTCGTCGTATTTTCAGTCGATTTTGATGTATCTTCGAGGCCGAAAAACTTTGAAGTGTCTACTTTAAAGTCATGCATGCGAACTTTAGCGTCACCTCTTCCGCCCCCTCCAGAACCCCTGTGAAAAAATGCTTTTAAATCTAAAAATGTCCAACTTTCACGATGTGTACGGAGTTGAAAAAAATGTTCGACTCGATTCACCAAAAGGGCACTAAAATTTGTTCAATTTCCTGTGCAGGACTCAAAGAACGAAGTTCCTTATTGATTTTATACAAAGTTATGAGTGTTTGAAAAAAAACATTCCGAGTTATGAGTCAAAAAACAACAAAATGCACTTTTTTTAAACACCCATAACTTTCTGCCAAATCGTTCTTTGAGTTATGTACAGTGAATTAAACAAGTTCTAGTGCCCGTTTGGTGGATCGAGATTTTGGCCCAAAAAATGTTTCTTTTTGTTGGGGGGTTGAAGTGTTCGAATAGGGATAATCCTAATCTGAGTTTACCCCCTTTAAGTAGAGCCATAATGGTTTTTTTCCGAAAGAATCGTCCAATTTGATTGAAAAGTCGCTGAGTTATGCGCGAAAAACCTCGAAATGCACTCGTAACTTTGTGTAAAATCAACGTAGTCCTGCACAGGAAATTGAACAAATTTTAGTGCCCCTTTAGTGAATCGAGTCAAAGTTGGACAATTTTTCGGTTTAAAAGCATTTTTTCACAGGGGTGCTGAAGAGGGAGGAAGGGGTGACGCTAAAGTTCGCATGCATGACTTTAAAGTAGATACTTGAAAGTTTTTCGCCCTCGAAGATTCATCGAAATCGAATGAAAATACGCCGAGTTAGGACGATTTGAAAATGGGTGAAATTTCACCTCATTTCAAGTGTTTCCCTAATTGTGTTGACTAGTTTAGGTATTCAATTTTTGCGTAGCTCAAGTCTTTGTTCACACAGAGCTTCTTTCATGCTTCTAGGGGTCTATTTTGTAACTTGCAGTCGTAATTTTTACAAATTATATACGAAAATGCTATTCGAGTGATCGTGACCACACGAATAAGTATTTTACTGGAAAAATGTTAAAACTACGAAGTATAATATATGACAGGAGTGGACACTAGGGCGGATGAAGTGTGGCCTTTGTATTTACCTTTTAGAGAGAGACAGATAATACGGGCCAGGTCGGAGCATTAATTCTATGACGATAAAGGTAACGATGGTAACGCACGGGGCCAGAAGTGATCTTTCTCTCTTACACAGGGCAAACAGAAATGCTACAAATCTACAGTATTTCTGATATACGGAATGTCTACTCCTGTGTTTATATTATACTTCGTGGTTAAATCTATCAGTCGTCAATATACGTTCTCACTTTTTAGTTACAAAATAGATACCCTGAATTTTGAAGAATTCAAGTCTATAAATGTAAAATACGTAGTTTTACATTTGCAAATTTTATTATTAGCAAGTTTTATATATTCAAAACACTACAAATTTGATAACAAATCGAATTTTGACACTTTTAAACTACAATCTTAAATTCTATGCACAATTTTTTAAATTCTATGAATTCATATTGTCCATTTATTCTAACGTTCTATTAAAATATTTTTACATTTTACTTAACTAAAACAAAAAAATTGTTTTATACCTATTGTGTTCGTTGTTTAATACAAATTTCTTTACCTTTTGAGAACGATATCAAAAATCGTATAGTCGTGAAATTGATTATCATATTATTTTCAATTATAATAAAGAAACCTAGCTTTATAAAATGCATAATTTTTTACATTACTTCAGCAATTCAATAGACATTCCGTTTGGTTCAATTATAAACACATTTAATTTAATGAAAAACTTGTATAGGTAATCTGTTTAATTAATCGTAGTGCTAACTCATTTTGTGTCGGTAAAATAGCAAATATTTATGAACAATAGATTACAGAAAATATCAAATAACTTTAGAGAAAAATGTTACTGTAAATATCTTTAAAAATACAGATTATTTGTTATTTCAGTAATCAGTTGTTCATACTTAAGACGATCCTCTACCGTGCCAGAAAACAGCCAAAAACATGGATTTTGCGCGCCACTCCACAGCGTTTATTGTTTTGTTATATATAATAATCTAAAGATATTGTTGAAGATAAAAGTACAATCTACAAAATGGTCGATGCAGAATTTTAAAATTTTGCTTTAAAATCTAAATATGTTAATTTGAATTTTGACAATTTCTGTTATTTTTTGAACACAAATATCTTCTATTTTAAAACGAATTAAAAAAATTGATCGATTGTTTCGCAGATCCAAGCTTTGTTAACAACATATTACAATTTGAAGTTAATTCACTTATAAATAAAAGCTGTACAGTGGCACGCGAAAACCTCCTTTTTTAAAAATATTGCAGTTTTTTTACTAATTGGGGCTCTAAATTATTTTTTCCTGTCAAACATAAATTACTTGTTATTATTATGTTTAACAAAACAATAAACGCTATAGAATAGCGTGCGGAATCAATGTTTTTGACTGTTTACTGCCATGGGTAGAGGATCACCTTAAGCCGCATTCTCAGCCCAGAAATTGGTAAAATTTGTGAAGTCTGTCATATGGCAATGTGTACTTGCGTTCACAACACCAAATTTCAGTGTTGTGAACGCAAGTACACATTGCCATAGCACAGACTTCACAAATTTCGTCAAATTTTACCAAACTTCGGGCTGTGAATGCGGCTTTATTGTATGTTTTCAAATTAGGAGAGATAAAAAAGTATCTAAATTGAAATTAACAAGTTATTTAACTTTATTGAAATCCTAAAATTAAATTAGAAGAACTCTAATGAAGCATATTTTCTTATAACAATTGACCTATCCTGTTGAACTTCGGTTGCGCGCGCATGCTTGGGCATTGGGCATCCGGTTAGAGGAAGTGAGTACGATAGATACAAAGTAACATGTGTTGAGTGAGATGGCAAAACTGCTACGCAGTACGCTATGAGAATATAAAGTGGGATTGGTTGAAGTTTGACGTTTCTCATTTTAAATTTTTTAAATGTAGGGGAAAAGTTTAATTCAATTTAATAATAGTTTGAACAATTTAATACACAACAGGCATGAAACAAATTAATAAAATCGTTAAAAAGTTAAATTAAATTTTGACATTTGTACAATTCTGTCAAAATACGTGTGCATCACCAGAATTGGTCTATTGACGTCATTTCCTTTTGCCACAAGCATGCGCACAGCGTACTGCGCACCAGCTTGCTGTCTCACTCAACATAATGTTACTTTGTATCTATCGCACTCACTCCATCTAACAGGATAGGTCAATTACAAGCATATAATTAACTCAAGCCTTTTATTTTCACTCCTTATTTAAAAACTAGACTACCTATAATGCCTAGTTCACACGGAGAAAGATTTTCTAAAAAGTTTTCTTCAAATATAACAGCAAGTGCTAAAAACTTATATCAAAATCTGTTAATGCCGTTAAGACACTCAACATTGTTTTTTCGATATAATTTTTCTATTTTTTATTGAAAATGAATAATTTTGATTATAAAAGATAGTTTTAATCATGAAGAGTTTACAAAAAATTATTTAAATAATATCTTTTACGTCACTCGGGGGAGGAAAGCAGTGTTTTCCTCTTGCTAATGGTGGGAGGGAAGCGAGTTTTCCCTCCCGCTCGGGAGGACCGCACAATAGTATTTTGTGCACCTAGGGAGGGAAGCGTGCTATTACTCCCGCGGGCGAAGCGGCAGTCCGAGCGAGGGCGCCGGCTTCGCTCAAGGGTGTAATAGCTATTACTCCCGCGGGCGAAGCGGCGACCCGAGCCGAAGGCGAGCCGCAGGCGAGTCCGAGCGAGGTCGCCGTCTTCGCCCAAGGGAGTAATTGCTATTACTCCCGCGGGCCAAGCGGCGGCCCGAGCGAGAGCGCCGGCTTCGCCCAAGGGAGGAATAGCCTTCCCTCCCGTGGGACACACAATATTTTACGTCACGAGGGCCTCGAAATCATCTTTCTTGCAATGTTTTCCTCCCGCCAGAACCGGGAAGAAAACAGTGTATGGTCCTCCCGAGCGGGAGGGAAAACTCGCTTCCCCCCCTCCATTAGCAAGAGGAAAACACTGCTTTCCTCCCCCGAGTGACGTAAAATACTATTAGATGCCTGCCATAAGCCTCTTCGCAAGCTACTACTCTTTGCTATACCTGTCCATAACTGAAGCCAAAACTGGTTCATCAATCGCAATAATTTAACATCTCCGAATCGTGAAACGATACGGTTACCAAAAACCGTTCGCAGCAAAATTCATTGTTTCCCTTGCAGTATGGGACGTAGCTCCGTCTTGTTGAAACCATATTTCTTCAGTTATGCCTATGGCACACCGGTCGAGGAGCATCGAGTAATGCCTCGTTTTCATGTATCCGGAATCCTCAGATTTCTTGCGGAATAAAATGGCCGCCACGAATTCCGTCAGTAGTTAAATTATTTTTAACTTTCTGCGGAACTCCACAAGCTCCGCAAGTTTTGACGTTTAAACTGTCAGTTGTTATAACTTCAAATATATGTTTATTTATGTTGAATATGGAGATGGAATTCGTGGCGGCCATTTTATTCCGCAAGAAATCTGCGGATTCCGGATACATGAAAACGAGGCATATCTCCTCGATGAAACGAAAGAACGCACCCGCCCGCGATGGATTTCTATTTCATCGGTGACAAATAACTCACAGTTTTGCGCGAAATCAAATACAACAGATACGTCTGAAATGAGATACATTCGTTTCATCGAGGAACAACTCGATGAAAATAGCGGCGCCCCTATTTTTCGTCGAGGACGGGGTGCGTTCTATCGTTTCATCGAGGAGTTACTCGATGGTCCTCGATGCTCCTCGATCGGTGTGCCATAGGCATTATGGACCAGATACAGCAAAGAGCAGCAACTTGCGAAGTGGCTGATGGCAGGCATCTAAAAGATATTATTTTTAAAATTTAATTTTTTTTTAAACTTTCTCTTAAAATTATCTGTTGTAATCAAAATGATTCATTTTCAATAAAAAATTAAAAAATTATATCATAAATACAATGTTCAGTGACTTATGGCCCTCCTGTATAAGGTGTCTTCCATTAAATTATCAGTTTTGACATGTTTCGTGTTACATATAATTTGACATGATCATGTTATTTTTGTCTTAAATTGTATCCTTTTTGATTCCAAATTGATGCTCCAAATTCAAAATTCTCAAAGTTTGCAGTGATACATAAATCAAAAAATAATTATTACCTGTCATGACTGACAGCTTCAATATAATTGTTTTAATTAAAATGTGATTGAAATGTTCATTTTAATTGAAGTAACATAATTGCAACCAAATAATAATTAATAGAACAATAATTTTTTGCACAATAAAAACGATTTGAGTTTGAAATGATCAAGAAATAATAACTGTCAACCACCATTTTGATTCCAAAATTTGCTTCTCTTTTTTACATATGGTCCATACGCATTGTGGTACTTTATACAGGGTGTAATAAAATTTAAGGGTGTATAGTATTGGACGCACTGATCATGATTCAAATTTTGTTGAAATTCGTAAAATTAACAGTAGTTTGCAAAACAATATCGTTTTGGGTACCACTGGTTGTCACATTTAAATACAAAAATTATGCAGTATTATTTAGCGTAATTACATTAATGTAATAATAATTTTACAAACAGGAAAAAATGAAATTTGTAGGTACAGAATGTCTCATTTGCTTGGACCGATTTTTTAATCTGCGAATTTCAACAATAGTTATTTGTGTATCAAGTACGGATAGAGCATTGTTTGTTGCACGCGGCGAGAAATTTGTTGCACGCGAGGCGAAGCCGAGATTGACGACTCGCCAAGGGCAACAAACAAGCTCTATCCAACGAGGTGCGCACAATATTTTGTCTACAATCGTAACGTCAATATAGCTAGTTTTAAAATTATTATTATTTGCCGAGCTTATAACAATTCAATTAAATCGTGGTTATCGATCATCACCATGGCAACGTTTATAAACAAAACAAACATTTTTCAAACTAAATGTTCATAAACGTAGTTTGAGGCCAATTTGACGCAATAAATTTAATAGTGCTATGTTGTACATATCCTAACTAAAAATTGAATAATAATGTTCATATTGCACAACGATTGTAGACAATAGTATTTTGTGCACCTAGGGAGGGAAGCGTGCTATTACTCCCGCGGGCGAAGCGGCGATCCGAGCGAGGGCGCCGGCTTCGCCCAAGGGTGTAATAGCTATTACTCCTGCTGGCGAAGCTGCGACCCGAGTCGAAGGCGAGCCGCAGGCGAGTCCGAGCGAGAGCGCCGGCTTCGCCCAAGGGAGTAATGGCTATTACTCCCGCGGGCCAAGCGGCGGTCCGAGCGAGGGCGCCGGCTTCGTCCAAGGGAGGAATAGCCTTCCCTCCTGTGGGACACACAATATTTTACGTCACGAGGGCCTCGAAATCATTTTTCTTGCAAGCGGGAGGAAAACACTGTTTTCCTCCCTAGGGAGGACCGTACTTGCTTTCCTCCCGCGCGGGAGGGAAAACTCGCTTCCCTCTCTCCATTAGCAAGAGGAAAACACTGCTTTCCTCCCTAGGGAGGACCGTACTTGCTTTCCTCCCGCGCGGGAGGGAAAACTCGCTTCCCTCTCTCCATTAGCAAGAGGAAAACACTGCTTTCCTTCCCCGAGTGACGTAAAATTCTTTTTAATTCATTATCAGTGCGTCCAATACACACTTACACAGGTTGGGTTACACCCTGTATATCTAGCGACTTTATTTTGTCATTTATTTAAACTGACATAGATTTCTATTTGTTTGGTAACACGGTGTAGGTTGCATGAAATCTTTGACAAGAAACTTGCGCAAGGACTTGAATAAAAACATGAATAGTGTAAAATGAGGTTAAGAAAACATTTTAGGAGAACAATCCGTGTGTGATCTGGCCATAAAAGTAAAGGAACAAGGACAAGTGTGTCTAATTCTTCTAATTTTAGCACGCAGATTAGATTAGGCGAGTATGACATCAGCAAAGAAATTGACTGCGTTGAAGACCTCTGTGCACCACGTCCTAGAGATTTCGATATCGACTATTACATGGTACATCAGAATTACGGAGTGCCTTTGTCTGCCAATGACATCGCATTGTTGCAATTGAACGAATCTGTTGCGTTTGATAGTAAGAAATTTAATTATGCACAGTTGCTGTTGTTAATTAAGCACGCTGATAAATAACAGTAGCAGTAACAAAGCCCAACGTTGAAATTAAATATTTTGTTGTTTGTTCACTCATAATAAAATGAAGCCAGCACGTAACTCATAACTTATAAGAAATCATTTAATGCAGATGTAATTATAATTTATTTTTTGCACGGTCGTATCATAATTTGTCAATTATACACGAATTTCTGTGACATAAACGTCATTTTATAGCCCGTGGGACTGTTTATAGCGCAGTGCGCTATAATGAAACGTCAAATCATCATAATGAAAACAGTTAAAATTTTCAATTATTCTCATGTAAACTACTAATATAATTCTATAAATAATAATTTTCTGTAATTAGTAATACATTTTTAAAGTTAAATCATTTTTACTTACATTTAACATAAATTATCTTGTAAATGTTTAAATTCAATAATGACAACTTTGACATTTGGATTTATGTTTATCTTCAGAATGTTTTTGGTATCTTAGCAACAGTTCCAGAATTTATGAATTTTTGTTTCTTTGAACAATTTGGACAGTTAAACTTAATAAATTTATTTAATATAAAATCTTCGACCGTGTATGTACCACGGGCGTAACTTGCTTTTATGGCCTTTGACGTGTTTTTAGCCCTCGGCTGCGCTCGGGCTCAAAATAACGTCTCACGCCATAAAAGCCTCCTTACACCCTTAATACATAAATAACTATTATATGCCTCCGGTCGACATCGCTAGTTTTCCATATCTCAAAATCCGCCAGAAACTCTTTGTTGCTAGCCTAGGCCGGCAAACAACTGAAAGTTATAGGTTGGCATCTTGACATTACTACAGTTGTCAAGCAGATGTCAATTTTATGCTTTGAATATTTTTTATACAAGAATTAACAAGATTTTGACAAATTTTAGACGTAAATCGTTAATAGAAACTGAAATATATTTTAAGCTCAAATGCAAGTATTCAGTGCACAATTTTTTAGGTTATGTATAATAAAATATAAATTAATTAAATTCATTTTATATTTTTGTAATGAAATCGGCACATAAAATATTGTGTATTACACGTCCAGAAACTGTTATGTTCGCTCTTGCAAAAGGTCAGTTTCTGGCCTTGTGATACAAATAACTATTGTGAACTACCTTCAAAAATTAAGCTGTTTTGCGTGGTATTTGGTTATACAGGGTGCGGCACAAAGGACGGATGGTTTTTACAAAATCATAAAATCGGTAATTTTTACTCAAAAACAAATTTATTTACGGATTCGGGTTCGCAATAGCATTTGTGACAATTAAGTGTGGAAAATCACATCAGTCATGTGGTGACCGTTTTTGACGATGCATTGCTGGAGGCGTTCTTGGAAGTTAGCGTAGACTCTCTCCAACATCGCTTCCCCAACTTGGGCGACTTGCTCAATGTAAAATGGGCTTTAGTTTTTAAGATATGCATGGAAAACGAAACGCGGTTTGCGGCATTGGATTTCTTAGAGTTTGGCTTCATTTTATTAGATTTTATTATCCTTTTATTAGTAATAGGTTGCTTAAAAAATAGACAAGCTTTGTTGCTTCAATAATATAAAATATTTTTCTACGAAAGTGCGAATTCAAATGTTTTCAGATATTAAAATTGATAGTGAAAGTAGGCTTTTGAAACATTGAGTGGTGAAAATAATTTCAACACTCATTTTCTAAGTGCGAATTTTTCAAAAAGTACATTTTTCATATTTAATACACTTTATTTGTTCTAATCTCTGTAATACCTAAATGTTCAAATGGACAATTTTAACTGAATTTGAGACATAAATCATTTTGCTGGACTAGAAATTGTGCAGTTACTGGAAGGTCAAAGCTTTGAGGATATTTTTGACTCCAGAGACAAAAGTTTAGATTTACAATTGCCGTTAAATGTCCGAAGGGGTACAAATAAACTCACTTTCAATATCACTACAGCATTCTTCATGAAATGTCATTATTTTTATCATAAATCACACCATAAATGCAAAATTACAAAATTGATCTGTCAGTTTTTAGATATTGTTATTGTTTTCAGCTCTGGCAGCAAGCCTACCTGATTTGTTTTTCTTAATTTTGAAAATATTTTATTTCTATTTTTTTTTATTAATTTTGAATATTTCCCACTTTCGTAGAAAAAATAGTAGTTTGAGGCACACTTGCGGAAAGGGTCATAGAAAAACTCGCTGACGCTCGTGCTCCAACTGTCATACTAGTTTTTCAATCAAGCCCTTTCCACGCTTGTTTTACAATATACTACCGTGAGATTTATTTAACGTGAAACATGGGATCTTTCATATCCATGGTTACGAATTTGACAGCAATGTATTAGAGCGATTCATTTAAAATAGAAAATAGGCTGTCATTATCAAGTAAATATTACCTGTCAATTGGGGTTGTGTTGTTGAAAATAAGGTATACAATTGAAGAAAAGGTGCAAATGATACGTTGGTATAATGCAGATGTTAGCCTCAGACAAGTACCTATCTGATTTATTTCGTGTATTTGAGAATTTGTTATAAATTGTTTTCTGAAAAAATATCTATTAAATGTATGTATTCCTTGCAACTTTTTTCATATCTAAAATGATTAGAACTACATACATATTTCATTTGCTATGTTCTATTTTCAATGAAACGCTCTAATACATTGCTGTCAAATTCGTAACCATGGATATGAAATATCGCATGTTTCACGTTAAAAAAAACTCACGGTACATTAAAATAAATAAGTAATTCATACAAATATATTTAAAGATTGGATCTCGCCAATATGCCTTCCAATTGGATCACTTCTGCAGAAGAACCTGACAGGAACAAGAGTTGACATTGCTGGTTGGGGTTTATACGAAAGTCTATCCAATAAAGAAAGCATAGTCCTTCAAACTGTAAAACTCCCCGTCCTGAATGCAAGCATCTGTGTGAAGAAATTCAAACGGTACAAAGTGAACGAGACGAGACAACTGTGCGTCGGGGGCGAACTAGGCAAAGACTCCTGCAGCGGAGACTCCGGTGGGCCCCTCATGAAGGTGGAAGCCGAGGGCGAGGGTGGGCCCCGATATTATCTATTCGGAGTTGTGAGTTTCGGAGCTACCTACTGTGGATTGAATACCAACCCCGCTATTTACACAAAAGTTGTGCATTATTTAGAATGGATCTTAGATAATATGAATGGTATATAAAGATATGAATATTAAAGGCGTCTATTCCATAGATTAGTATGTTGTTTCTATTCAGTATATACGTATGTTTTAAAGTTTGAACAATATGTACGTATTAGTAATAAATATTTTAGGATAATAAATTATAATATTTATTTACATTAGTGCGATATTAATTTTGTAGTTAAATGCACACTATTTTATCCTAAGAGTATTTTTAAATCCTGATGCGTGAATATATTAAAATTTAACTATGTGTGCTATAATGTCGCTATAGCTAAAATTATTCAACAATTTAAAATAAAACGCTGCGACAGTGTGAAAATAGGATTTTCAGGGTTAATACCATAAGAGATGATAATTTTTTGAGAATTGTTTTGTCGTTTCCACGGCAACTTATTTCTAACAATTTCACGACACAAAACATCATCTATCAATTTCCCGAAACGAAGTTGAGGGGAATTGTCAGATGATGTTTTGTGGAGTGAAATTGCAATAAGTTGCCGTGAAATAGACAAAAATTCTCTCAAAAAATTATTAACTCGAATGGTATTTAGGAAGAATATTTTTCTTCTTAAAAATACTACCAAAACGACTCATTTTGCTAAACATTTTTGACGTTTCATGTGACAAATTTATTTATTTTTTGTAACTAACGCAACAAAATAAAACCTAATCTACAAAATTATGTTGTCAGATACATCATTTTACATTTTCAATTCTATTGGTTGCATTACGTCATTTGACGTCATCATTACGCAATATGATTGGTTAAACCATCTGTCAAAAAATATTCTTCATAATCTGCTTTTATTTTATCATACAAGCTTTGTTCTTAACTTATTGGTAAATTTTTATCCATATTAATAATAAATATGTAATTTTGACTGATATAGACATAGACATAGCAGTGAAAGTTGAGTTCAAATCCACTGTTATGTCAAAAGAAATAATGAATGTGACATAATCTATATGACACACTCCATAAGGTTTCCATGTACGCAACATAATTACATGGCACAGACATGACATAAGCTATGTAACCAAGCCTTTAAGTAATTGCTGTGCGTTATTTGTTGTTGTATTATCGTTTCTTAAGTTTTACCTGACAATTTTCTGAATTATTCTTTTACGTTTTGGTGTAACACGAACTCTTAAACCACGCCCCAATTAACTATCAAACTTCATTCGTTATTTCAAATAGGGTATAGTATTCCCGCACTTTTCTCCCTGTTCTCAATCTTCCTGCGTGAGTAATGCAGCACATTGTTCGCTAGCGGGGCAACATAGGCGTGCGTCAGGGGCAGCGTGATGTCCTTGTGGCGGACATAGGCGTGCGACAAGGGCAACAAGGGCAGGCGGCAGGTGTCACATCTATCGTGATCAGCACAGCCGAGTGCAATGTTGTGTTACCGCTGACTGCCGGCGACGCAGCATAATATATTCCTGCGAGGGAAAACCAAAAATAGCCCCGAGATCTTTAATGATTTAAATGTGCATTGAGGTTATTTATGAAGGGGGTTTTCTTTGAGTAGATTAATTTCAGAAATAATATGAAATTTTAAAAAGGCAGTATTTTTATTTATTTAGAATATATAATTCATGTGTCACGTGATACATATTTGACTAATTTGATTGGCTGAAATAGGGTAGTAAGGTGCTATCAAATCGATATATTTTTATCACCGCTGTTACATGTCAACTGTTTTTGTCAATTAATTTCCTACTGTCAGTTTCATATTTAAATATTGCTGTTTGTCAAAAATAAGACTTAAATTGAATGAACCTGATTGTATTCGGTGGGGAAATGCCAGTGAAGACAAAATTGAGAACAGTAAACAGAATTTAAAACGTTCTTGACAGCTATTGAAAAAATATAACCAAACATTTTGGACTCATATTCTTCCCAAATATAACTCGGGTTATGATTAATCATAGGTGATAGCATTCGTTATGTCTTCAGAAAATTGAACTCGTGCTGCGCACTCGGTCAATTTTCATCGACTAACTCATGCTATCACCGATGATAATCACAGCACTTGTTATATTACCCCCGACAATAAAATTAAAAAATAATTTATCCACCAAAACAGTTTTTGGGATAAAATTCTAAATAATAAAGATTTTTATGGATTTTTTCATGCTTCTGAATCTTGTAGACCAAGAGCTAGCTGTCAAATTTGTGTGGACATTTTATTAGTCGTGAAATTGAAGGGCTTGGTCCTTGCATACTTGTTAAAGAAGGAATGTCCAGTCTGCCAGTCCTAAGTGGCCGGATCAGGTATCTCCAAGCGTGAGAAGATGGGGCTAAATAAAGTAATATGAGGTCTGCCATTTGTACAGGTTAAAATAAACAATATTTCTTATTTATAAAAAATATTGGCAGACCGTTTCCCCTCCTCCAAATCCTCGCCAGAACAACATTAAGTTATACACTACAGATGACACTTTATAACTTTATAACTGTCAAAAATTTTCTTGTCATCAGCACTTCTTATGATCAATATTCATGCTAAACATACGTTTAGGTACAAGAAATTTACTGTTTTGAAGCTATAAACGAATTTGAATTTCAAACATTTCAAGTTACATATTAAAAATTGTCTACTGGAAAATTGTTTTTACTCCTGTGAACAATACCTTAACCACATTGTTGGACTAAGCACTGGTTAATAAAAACTATTGATCACGGAACAAAAAGAATTTTTTCAAAATTCAAAAATTATTTATATTTGAGGTTTGTGAAGGAAACAGTTTTGGGCCACTGGCTGAATTGCTAAATATTACGTTAGTGGGACTAAAAACTACCCTTATTTATTGAAATTTCGAGAAATTTTTTTATTTCGAAACCAGTACTTTTAATCGTATAACCTTAAGTTATGTATTATTGTAAATTATTTCAATATGACTTGTCACAAACATTTATGTAAAGTGATTAAATAAAATACGTATACTTATAAATTATTATTTTCCAAGACTCATTGAAGATACAATGAAGTGAATAAAGTTGAATCGTTGTTTAGTGACCCCAGAAATAGTATATTATATATTGAGGGACTAAAGTGCATGATTTAATCCTGAGGGTGAAGTTTATTTCACGAGCCGAAGGTGAGGGAAATAATCACCTGCTGGATTAAAGGTACTTTAGTCCTGTCGTATATACGCTATTTTTTGCACTTCATCCTCAAACGAATGCAAAATAGTTTAAAAGAATACACATTTTGTAATTTTGACAGTAAATTTTATGACAAATATTTATATAGTTACCATAGATACTCTGTAACAAATAGCACGTATTTACTTGACAACGGGATTAATTAATTCAATTCCTTGACAACGGGATTAAATATGAAAAATAATCCCTTGGAATCAAATTTAGAACCTTAGTCTCTAAACATTAAAGACTAAAGAAGAGTTTTAGTCCCGGAAGTGCAAAAATTAAATTTTGTGGCCAAAATCAAATACCTATCATTGAACCGAAACCGTTAATTTCAAGAAGAAATATGTATACTGGAATAAAACCGAACCGTTGTTGTGTGCGGTTCGAGTCCCTCTGATTATACACAATATTTTAAACCATCTTCTGTCGTTGAGTAGTTGAGGGATTTTTCTATTCTGAAACTTGTCACGTTCACAGATGACACCGGAGTCGAATCCGGGCCAAAGTCCGGGTTTAGCTACCGGAGTCAGGCTTGTGGAGATTTCAGCGCGTTGTAGAAGTTATTTATGATTTAGTTGAACGTCTTTCATTCTTTACACATGATTAGAACTGTCTGCACGACGCGGAAGAGGAAATCTACTTGGAAGAAAATATTTTGGGATGGAAATAGTATAAGAACAAGTTTTATAAGACACAATTTTGAACCACAAGGTACATGAGTCTATAATATAACTACGAGAAAATTAATCTAATTAACTATGACTACGAGTGAATCAGATCCAGTTTTAAATTAAATTGGCAAAAATGCAGTTATCCATGATTTCAGAAAACAAATATTTTAATAAAATTTAGACGTAACATCAAATGTGTTTTGTGTTATTTTGTTGTTTCTTTACTATATAGTGAATTTCAAGTGAAAAATGTTCTAGACCTTTGAAGAAAATCTATATATAGAAATGGAGCAATAAAAATTGGAAATACAGATTATAATAAAAATGTTCATTTGTTAAATAGTCACCTAAAAGTACTAGTAGTGAAAAGTGGACACACAACCTTACTAGTACAAAATAATCAAGTCTACTCATTTTGATTGGCTGTGAAATTCAATATTTTGCATTTTATTGGTCTTTTTTGACAGATGACAGATTATATAAATAATCAGTAATTATACCACCAAGAGCTTCGAAAATAATAGAAAATACTGCCGACTGATGAGACAACTCGAGACCGGAGGTCGAGAGGTGTTTTGCGGAAATACGTCGCCCGCCTTCCGATTTGGCTCCTTGTGATTTTTTGTGTGGGTTTTTTTGAAATCCCGCGTTTACGTCAACCGTCCAAGGACCCTAGAAGACCTGAAGGCCAACATCCGGGCCGCAATTGCCAACATATCCGCTGCCATGCTGGAAAGGGTTATGACAAACGCCAGAAATCGGCTTATTCAATGTATAGACAATGGGGGCGTCACCTACCTGATATGATTTTGAAAACTGGGTGAAACAAAACTTTAGATATGTACCTACATTATAAAATAAAAATAAAAAGTTTCTGATTCATAAAATGGGCATTATTGCGTTTTGAAATAAGTAAGTTGAATGAATCTTGTTTAAAATGAATAGCTATATAATCACAGCAGTAAAATCATATCGGGCAAAATACGCCGCAGTAAACAACAATATTAAGTTTCCAATACAATAAATTCCGTGTACATCTATTACGGTACATATGTGTAAGTTCCGCTGTCTTGTGCAACATCGAAGTTAGCGCAGCCCAGGGGGCCTGACAGGCACGTATAGGTGAGCACAGCGCGCCATATTTCACAAAAAGAATAAAACGTCAGTGAAATGCGAATTCCAATACTATATTGTTTTACTGGGATTCATATTTCTCGTTCTCAGCAGTCGATGTACTTGTGCCATATGCGCGACGGCGATACGAATATTTCCTAATTTAATATGGCGGCGTAGTCTTGTCTCTGGGGTCGGACATGAATATATGTCCGTATGTTTCGAGGTTTGTGTATTCAAACTTTATACACGACGAGTATTTATAGTTGGAGTGCTCCAGTGTAATAAATATGCTGTTATTGCTCCGTTGCCAATTTAGACTTCAATTGGTTTTACCCCAAGTCAAAATCACGACATTTCAAGAATTTGCTGTTTTGCCTATTAAGCGGCTTGTCTACGTTTTTACAGAATTCCTAGAATACTCTCAATTTTACTTTTTTCCCATTCCACTAGTAGAGCTACCTAAAACCAGCCCGAAACTCGTACTTTGCCGCATCCTAGCAATGCAATGTTATTTTGAAGTTGAAAAATACCCTAAAAGTGTTTTCGTTGCGAGTAAACTGTCACATTATTATTGAAAAAAGGATAATGTTTTTATAAACATTTAATAGAGAAAGAATGGATCTACAGATATGCCTTTTTAAAATTTTAAAAATTAATTTGTACCATGAGATATAACCGTGTAAAGTTTTCATAAAATAGGATTTTTTTTTTGAATTTTTCGGAATTTTTATATTCATATACAATTTTTTAATCAAAATTTTAAAAAGGCACATCTGTAGATCCATTCTTTGATTCTTTCTCTATTAAATCCTGATTGTAATAAAATTTTACCATTATTGTACTGGCCACAAAACACTCGCTACGTTAATACATTTTTATGTTCACCGTTAGTAACCTCCCAATGTTAAAATTTTTGTAATAACATCCCAATATTCCAACCCCTTTCGCACTACTATGGCTGCCCGAAACTCGTACTTTGCCGCATCCTAGCTACGCAATGTAATTTTAAAGTTGAAAAATAATGTAAAAGTGTTTTCGTTTCGGGTAAACTGTCAGTTTATTATTTTGCATAAATTGGTAATTTTTGAGAATTTTTCGAAATTTTTATAATCATGTACAATTTTGTTATTAAAATTTTAAATGGCACAATTGTTAATTGACTCTTTAAGTATATAATCCTTTTTACCTTCCGCTTACCTGTAAAGGAAGGTATTGGAATCATGCAAAAAATCGGGTTGTGAGTTTTAAGTGGATGAGCACGAATTAGGGTCCTTACAACTCATTTTTGATAGTTTCTCGATGATGTCTGTATGTATGTGTGTGTGTGTGTGTGTGTGTGTGTGTGTGTGTGTGTGTGTGTGTGTGTGTGTGTGTGTGTGTGTGTGTGCGTGTGTGTATGTGTGTGGTCCGGGCCGATGCCGGATGTCGCATAACTCAAATACGAATTACCCAAAAATTTTGATATTTGGCATTTTGCAATTGTATACGAATAGGAAGAGCTCATTAGATTTTGGTACAAATATCTTCACCGGAAGTGATATTTTTTGAAGATTGAAAAAGAAAATTGTCAAAAATTTATATAAATTTGGATAAATATAGTATTTATTTGTAATAAGAGTAAGAAGCAAAGTTATTTGCAATTCACGTTATAAAAAAATTGTCTTTATCTGGTAGCATTAAAGAACTGCAGTAAAATTTAAAAAATAAATTTATCAGATAAAACGTTGAAATCTTGTAATCCATGTTCGGTTGACTTTTGTTTCTGCGTAAAAAATATTGACAGGTGAGACGGGTGACAAGTTGACATACTAGCGCCATATAAGTCATAAGTGAGATATTAAATGTAGTAATTGAACGGAGGATGGCTTCAACACAGAAGAGTTTTCGGGGAATGAATCTTTTGTTTCAGGTTATACTAATTTCTGTGTTTGAATATTTTAGATTTTTATTTGTATATTTTAAATGGGCACCGGTTTGTACGTATACCTACATTTCTGTTTAAAGTGTAGATATGGCGGAAGGTTGTGTGATGGCCACGTCAGATTTTTAATTTAAGATTTTACCATTATTGTACTGGCCACATAACACTTGCTACGTTAGTATACATTTTATGCTGGAATTTCGTTTGATTTTTGATCTAAAGCCCTGTTCACACATGGACACACAGAAGACACACACATGGGACACATAGGCAACAAAAGCAAAATGAAGAACGTGTAGAACGCTTGTGGCCTCAAAATTGATTTTTTGTATACTTACATAGAAGCCACAAAATAGCGGCGCCTCTATTTCACAAGAACACACACAGTATTTTTTACTGTTACGTGTGTGTGTTATCTATGTGTCCATGTGTGAACAGGGCATAACTGACAAGAAACAAAATTTGATTATTCTTTAACTTAAATATTGTTGTAATATTATAAAAACATTTGCACTAATAAGAAAAGTAGTACTTTGATACTACTTCTTTAAAATACACTGTAAAATTAAGTGAGATTAATATTTGGTTGTAAAGTAAATGGATTGTTTCCCGCAAGGATAAAGACCGTTTAGTTCCCGTTTAGGAGCTCCGTAACAAGCACTTTGATCAGTATAACTTAAAGCCAAATAAATAATTCAAATGATTATGGGTTCTATGATGGAAACACTTGTTTACATAGTCAAATTGCTATACATATTCATGGCTGTCCTACCGGATACACATAAACACTTCAGAAGTTAAATATATACTCGAGGAGCGTACGATAACTGAACTACTCCAACAAAAGTGTAATTGAATCTAGTGCACCCGAACCAGAACTAGGAACGCGTATGCAAATATGACATTCATTTCGACGAATTTAACCAAACCGGTCAAAAAATCTATAAATTAGTGAACATTAGAAAGCTGAGTGTCTCCTGTCTTATTATACTTCGTGGTACAAAGTAATATTATAAGAATATTTTTTCTATTTAGTGTTCACAAAATTAACTTTGTGAAACGCAACTGTATGTCGCCAGAGCTCACTTTTTGACCGTTTTAGAACGGTAAGTATAACTTACTGTTCTGTTAATTTACTTACCGTTCACTTTGAATTTACTTACCGTTCAGTGAACGGTACTTACCGTTTTGTTTAGTCTAGCAACCGGTAAGATCAACATACCGTCTTGGAAACAGGCATGGTAAGTTGATAAAAAAGCCCAATTGTGCAAAAAAGTTTGTTACACCCGACTTGGAACACTCTGTATAACAAAATCTGCTGGGCTTCTACTAATAATAATAATAATAATAATTTTTCCCACGACCATATACGAAACTAACAGTTTCCATACAGTTACCTAGCTACGAAAGTAAATAATATCACACATCCTTTCAACCCGTTCGATATTTTATCGCCACAGTTTAAATTTTTGTTTCACCTTTCAGTAGGCGAGTAGGTAATGTTTTTCTGACATTTGATATTAAGTATTTCGTGATAAATTGCATTCTTCCATTAAAATGGACAAATACGACATTAAAAGTAGTACTTTGGCTGTATCTGGTATAGTTTTAATTTAAATTTACATTTTCATTCACTTTTCTCGCTCGTCATATATGTAATAATAATTAAAATTGTATCCATCAGAAGACAGGGCAATAAATGCGTACTTTACTCCCTTCTATAAACAGGCCAATAAAGATTTAAGTTACGTCTGGTTGTTCACAATTTATAAATAAATAAATGCAAATTTTATGTTTATATCTTCCACACAAAATGATTATAAAAATGTGTTTGTTTTCTTCTGATTATGTAATATGTCTTATCTTTGAATAAACATGTTCAAATTACATTGTTTTGCCGTAGGTCAGATTCTCCGCAAGATTTTTTACCGAAAGAACGGCAGCATTTAATAATAAATATAGAAAAAGCAACATGAGAAGAATGTAACGAATTCATATATAAATACATACCTACGTGCTTTTGAAATTCCGAAATAACTTTCCTTAATAAACCCAAAATATGCCCTACTTTCCGTGAAAGCGTAAGGCCGCGTATACACAGAGGCATTATTTATGTTTCCACTTCTTTCTTAATTTAAAAATATTTTGATACCTTTATTATACGCTCCGTGACTTTAAATACTCGTATTTCAAATAGAAATTTTAATAAAGATGAGATATACATTAACATTATTGTGCTTTGAACGGGAAGCACAGAAAGAGATGTAGGTATATTATTGAATTAATATATCAAAAGAAATACGCTTATTACAAAATTTTATCTTTTATTAAGTTGGTATTATATTAGACCAATAATACTAAAAATATCTACTTTGTTTAATTAGACGTATTAGGTATAACATATACAGTACACGACTGGAATCATAACTAAAACCAATGATGGATTTTATAGTGACTTGAACAATCTTTTGTAAGATATTTAAAGAATGTATTATGAATAAGTGATGGTTATGTAAGATTTTGTTGTTAGATATTAAGGGGGTTTTATCACTCAGCGCTGCTAGATCACAAATCCCCGTTATTTCAGGTATCCGCGCTGACAGCCTATGTTGTATGAGCACATGTTGTCTCTATTTATCTAATTGCTATGTTTCGCTTCATTCTTGTTTAGAAAATACTCAATTTGATTGTCTAGCGCGCATGCAATTTTTAAATTTACACTGAGCAACATCAGCAACATGCAATTACTTATTTAATGTATAAATTTATTATTAAATTTACCAATATTTTGTTTCTATATTATATCGACTTAACCTCTTATATTTGTTATATTGTATATTGTTGGGAAATAACCACTAATGCACTAACTTTCAAACACAAATTAATCTTTTTGACGTTTATGTTCAGTTGGTAGCACCATAACGAACTAAAATAACTAGAAATAACTGTGAATTGCCTGCAAGCCTTAGAAAAATTAGAAAATGTTCTATTCCAATCAACCGTTGCCTCAAGATTACTTCAAGATTGCTTCTGCCTGTTGAGCGTGCAATTTCTGTATTACACTCATGCAATATTGAATCAATTTGTCAAAAATTGCACTTGTATCTGCAATATTGCTCAATGTAAAATGGACTTTACACTTAAAAAGTCTACACACACAAAATTTTAAATCTTTGGAAAATATTATATATATATATATATATATATATATATATATATATATATATATATATATATATATATATATATATATATATATATATATATATATATATATATATATTTCTTGCGCATATATTTAATGTTTATAGTACCGAACTATTGATTTGGTAATTTGTGTCAAACAACAAAGAGAAAATTACAAATTAAACATATTGCAGCAGCTCTGCAAATAATAAATAATGTTTGTCAGTGTTTATACGAATAATTTGTAATATGATGCTCTAGTAATTAGCCTACAAATTATATATTATATGAATGACATTTTGTTTAATAAACAAGTCTATATATTTTACATACGAGTATTCCTGTTAATAGTAATCATAATTTATGTGAAATGTAAAACAAAACCTTTTTCATTTCGTGACGTGTCACTTCTTTTACACAACTTAGGTGTGGCAGCTTTACATACTGTGAGACATTCCAAAACTTAGAACAAAAAATTAAAGGGTATATACTGTATGACGTGCTGTTCATGAAAAAAAAGAATTTTTTTAAAAATCTTCTACAATGGAAGTAATTGTTTACATAATATCTAATACTAATAAATGTCAAATAATCAAATATAGGTACCATCAAAACAGTGATACTTAAAATGTACACACGTCAAGTAAACTACCCTTAACTTTGCGACTTTAAAAAAAAATCTTTTTATATGCCTTCGGTCGGCATCGCTAGTTTTCCATATCTCAAAATCCGCCAGAAACTCTTTGTTGCCAGCCTAGGCCGGCAAACAACCGGAAGTTATAGGTTGACATCTTGACATTACTACAGTTGTCAAGCAGATGTCAATTTTATGCGTTGAATATTTTTTATACAAGAATTAACAAGATTTTGACAAATTTTAGACGTAAATCGTTAATAGAAACTGAAATAAATATATTTTAAGCTCAAATGCAAGTATTCAGTGCACAATTTTTTAGGTTATGTATAATTATTTTATATTTTTGTAATGAAATCGGCACATAAAATATTGTGTATTACACGTCCAGAAACTGTTATGCTAGTGCTCGTAATTTGCAAGCCTCGCCTGTGGCTCGGCGTGTCAAAAATACTCGCTCTTGCAAAAGGTCAGTTTCTGGCCTTGTGATACAAATAACTATTGTTTCATGATCACTTTGACAGCAATGTATTAGAGCGTTCTTTTTAAAATAAAACATAAACATAAACATCAATTTAACTGTATAAAGCTAGATTCAGACCTACCCACTTCAAGTATATGTGCTAAATAAACCAACCAGTGCTTCCACAATTATCAAATTTCAATTATAAGTGCGAACGTTTAGTACGAGTACATCTCAGGAAAGATTTTTGTGCAGTTAACTGGCATTTGTACCTGTCTGTAATCAAACCTGAGTTGTCAGAACCCCAATCGGTCAGTATTTTTGGGATAAACCCTTTCAAATCCAGCAATTAATACCTGTAAAAGTAGTTTAGTTTCCTTTAATTCGTCGGAATAAAATTAGTCTTCTAACTACGAACCTCAACCTCGTCCTCTCCATTTTGAAAATGATTTCCATTCGGGTTTATACAGCTTAATGGACTTTCAGAACTTTCCGCAGCTCAGCAGCGCTGTATTTGACTCTGGTGGCGAACCTCGCAAGTTTGTTTACTACCTAATGTAAATTTATCATAACTGATATTTATTACTCTGCTACTAACTTGGTAGAAGACTCTAATCGGATGCTATAGTAGTTGTATTTTGCACTTTTATTGTTACAAAGTAGGGAGAGCTTTTCATTTGGTGATGGTAATTTTATTCGTAATTAAATTAAGAAGTAATACAGTTTTATTAGAATTAGTTATTCTTTATTCAATTTTCTGTACGTATTCATTTTCGGCAGACATAAATTTACTTCCGTGCAAGAAATATAAAAAGTACATGTCGTAGACAGATTATAAAATTAGGGTTTTTTATAAAATGCTGAAGCCCATTCTACATTGAGCAACATTGCAGCTGCAATCGCAATTTTCAACCAGTTGCATCAATATTGCGTGAGTGTAATACAGGAATTGCACGTTCAACAGATTAAATAAATCTTGCCCGCAATAGGTTGCATGAAATACAACTTGTTCCAAATTCGTTCAAGCTTGCAAGGCAATTCACAGTTATTTCTGGTTATTTTAAGTCTGTTATGATATTACCAACCTGACATAAACGTCAAAAAGAGTGTTCAAAAATAATAGCTACAAGACACATTATAAACTATGAAGTTAGTAGTACAATATGAAGTTGCTAAACAATATGAAGTTGGTAACACAATATTGACAAACTTGTAAAATAAAATCATATATTTAGCAATTGCATGTTGCTCAGTGTAAAATGAAAAAATTGTCTTTTGCAATTTTCTTGTTTAACTCTGACTTGAATATTGCAGTTGCCCGTTGCGTTTGCTCAATGTAAAATGGGATTTAGGCACACAATGTCACATCATTATATTGCACTCAAGAAGGGTATTAGGTTCTCTATTTATTTCAGTTGAAGTTGAATCAACCAAAACTGAGTATGTGGGACTCTCGAAGGGTATTGGTTTGTATATTTAGTTCAATTCAATAAGAGTTTGTACCAAAACCGAGTATTTAAGACTCAAGACCAGTATTGGGTCATTTATTAATTTCAGTGCAATCAGAGTGTCAACCAAAATAGAGTGTGTGGGATTGAAGTAGGGTATTAAGTTGTTTATTTAGTTCAGAATTCCTTCTAAAATTATACGAGGTCGGGCTATTAAATAATGAGACTGCGCGTGCAGAAGACGTCCTAGAGGAGCAGGAGGGAAAACGAATGCAGCGTTGGATAGCTGGAAGTGTCTACTATTTCGGTACGAAAACACGTCTTTGTCGCTGTAGTAGTATTTTTTCTATAAAAGTTAGAAAAGAACGTGTTTTCTCTCGTGCCGATTTTCGACAATATGACAATCACTGGTATAATAGTTATTTATGTATTAAGGGTGTAAGGAAGCTTTTATGGCTTGAGATGTGATTTTGAGCACGAGCGTCAACCGAGGACTAAAAACATGTCAATAGCCATAAAAGCAAGTTACGCTCGTGGTACATACCTAACTTTATGCACGGTTCAATATTTTCTAACAAATTAATGAATTTAATTATGGGTATCGACTCCATGTAGCTCAACACCGCGTTTGTCCTATAATAATGCATTGAAACGCTCGCTAAAAATACGGAAAAGCAGTCTAGCAATTTCTACAATGCTCACGAAGTTTTATAGATAAAGCTAAATTTCATAAATTTATTTACAGACGTAGAATGCAACTAGATTTATGCCGAGTTACATTTTCTAATAAATCTCTTCATAATAAGAAAAAGCATGTAAAAAATTGCTTTAAACACACTTTTTCATTAATTTTGTATATGGATTTCAAAGATATTTTCAGAATTCTAACTGGGTATAATCCTAGATTAATTTTTCACAAAAATCTAGTACCTGTTTTTCCTTCAAATTTTTAATATGCAATCAGTAAAGCAGAAACTGCTACACCTCTAAACACGCAATATTTTGTTACGACGACGAGACCCTTAACTTGTTCAAATTGTTCAAATTACCAAAAAAATACTAAATTCTTGGACTGTTGCTAAGATATCAAAAAAATTCAGAAAATAAAAAAAATCTACATGTCAAAGTTGTCATTTATAAATTAGACATTTACAAGATAATTTACGTTAAATGTAAATAAAAATGATTTTATATAAATAGAAAATTGTACAACTAAATACAGAAAAGGGTTAAGGTGGATTTATAACACGCACAGCGCATAGAAAATAATTTAGCACAGCATAGCATATGAATTGGTCATTATGGAAATTAGTGCATCCATTTATAAGACGCACAGCGCATAGAAAATAATTTATCACAGCACACGAATTATTTATTTACCATTTATTCATTTATTATTTATGTCAAAGTCTCCTGTCAAGGTTATTTTTTGGTCAAACACGATTTTATATTATTTTGTTGTCCATTATTTTAAAGAAATATTTGTAAAACACAATAAAAATACACAAGGCCTCCAAATTAAATGTCAACACAGCTGTGATAACCCGTCAATAAATCTGTGTTTCTGTGTGATTTATAAAACCCCCGTGAAGAAAATGCTGTGCGCTGTGCTGTGTTGTGTTGTGCTACATTATGTTCTGTGCGCTGTGCGCAGTTATAAATCCACCTTTATTTATAGCATTATTAGTAATTTATATAATGAAAATTGAAAATATAAACTTTTTGCATTAATTTGACGTTATTTTATGGCGCACTGCACTATAATGTGATCCGTGGGCTATAAAGTGACGTTTATGTCAAAGAAATTCATGTATAACTGTCAAATTATGATATGACCGTGCATAAATATGTATTAAACTGTCATTAAACTGTCACGAATAATCATAAAACCATGTATTAAAACGGCTGAGAAAGGTAAGAACTTTTAAAAACGAGTTCAAGGATTTGTAGAACAAAGAATTGAATGAGAAACTATAATAATACAATAATTGTATTTTTCGGCAAATGTAGTACTTTTGTTATTAAATAATTATGATACAACAATAGGCTTGTGTGAATTGCATTTATCGATTTTCGCCAACGGTGTTTTGTTTGAATTCACAGCACACGATTATGAATTAACAAAAAGCTCCAATTCGTATATCGAATCAAAACCATGTAATTTTCAAATTACGTTTTATAAAACGAATGTAACATATTCGCATGTTATTGTATCTGACAAGCTTGTGACAGAAATAACAATTTATTATGGACGAACATGAAATTAATTCCTGTGACTATGTGTCGAGCTTTGAGCTTGAGCTTGGGGCTTGAGCTTTGAAAGTTGCCGACGTGAGACTTTATACACAGCACGACACAATGTGCAACTTGTAAGTGATTAAGTTTGTTTAAACCGCAAACTCTAAACTTCATTTTGCTTTTGATGAAATTCGACGCAAATGAAAATAGTTCGAAAATATCATGGGAGGCGTCTTTACTCACGGGTATTCTCAAGAAGTAACCACAAATAGTTAGTTCCCTCTTTGTGCAACTCAGGTTTAAGACGATCCTCTACCGTGCCAGAAAACAGACAAAACATGGATTTCGCGCGCCACTCCACAGCGTTTATTGTTTTGTTAAATATAATAATCTAAAAATATGAATGAAGATAACGTTGTGCTACATATTTACCATTCTATTTTTACCACTCCAACTTTTACCACAGCATTTTTACCACCATTCTTTTTACCGCTATCCTGTTTTACCGTTAACCCATTTTTTACCACTCAATTTTTACCACTCCAACTTTTACCTCTGCATTTGTACCACTATACTTTTTACCGCTATTTCGTTTTACCATTAATAGTTTGTGGGGCTATAGTACGGTTTTGTTAATGTAGTAAATACCAAAACCGAGTTTGTGGGGCTCTAGTACGGTTTTGTTAGCTTTGTTAGTGTAGCAAATACCAAAACCGAGTTTGTGGGGCTCTAGTACGGTTTTGTTAGCTTTGTTAGTGTAGTAAAAACAAAAACCGAGTTTGTGGGGCTCTAGTACGGTTTTGTTAGCTTTGTTAGTGTAGTAAATACCAAAACCGAGCTTATGAGGTTTTAGTACGGTTTTGTTAGCTTTGTTAAAAAAGAGACGGTGGTAAAAATGGATTGGTAAAAAAACACGTTGGTAAATATGTTGGTGGTAAAAAGAATTAGTGGTAAAAATAGGGACGGTGGTAAAAATGGATTGATAAAAGAATACGTTGGTAAATACGTTGGTGGTAAAAAATAATTAGTGATAAAAAGGGACGGTGGTAAAAAATGGATTGGTAAAAGTATAATGTTGGTAAAAAATGGATTGGTAAAAGAATTACGGTGGTAAAAAAGAGACGGTGGTAAATAGGGATTGGTAAATATGGGGGCAAATCGAAGATAAAAGTACAATCTACATGTCAATTTATTTAATTATTTGAACACAATATGTGAGGCTGCCACACCTTAAAAGTTCTTAAACATTTATGGCAAAGTTCTAAGTTTATCCATAAATTGAATGTAAATATTTAGCAAGTGTCGTAGTTTTAATGATAGTATCATGATTAAATTTTCACCTCATACTAATTTAATAAAACGTTCAAACTTCGATAGTTTACAAGTTATATTAAATTTAACAAGATTTTCTTATCTAAATATCAATTTTAATTATAGGTTTAATCTCATTATACGTTCAACAAGATCTTGTTACTAATAAAGTTAACTGGAGAAATATTACACAAAACGAATGGCAAGCAAATATAAAATAATGACCCAAGATATATAAAGGTAAATAAAAAATCATAATAATTTAACTTGATTTAAATAAACAAATAAAGATTGAAAATTAATTAATTAATGAAGAAAACATGCTTTTCACACGAAAATCTATTAGCTTCATTTGTAAGAGACCCGTCTACCTCTTAAAATCCAGCTGAAAACGTACTAACGTAGCGAGTGTTTTGTGGCCAGTACAAAGTTATATTATATACTTAATGGATCAATTAAGAGTTGTGCCTTTTTAAAATTTTAATAAAAAAAATTGTACATGATTATAAAAATTCCGAACAATTCATAAAAATTGCCAATTTATGCAAACTGTACACGGTTATATCTCCTGCTAGAAATTTATTTTTAAAAAGGCACATCTGTAGATCCATTCTTTCTATATTAAATGTTTATAAACACATTACCTTGAAGTCAATATTAAACTAATAGTTTACTCGCAACGAAAACACTTTTAGAGTATTTTTCAAATTTGATAGTTATTTGTATCACAAGGCCAGAAACTGACCTTTTGCAAGAGCGAGTATTTTTGACACGCCGAGCCACAGGCGAGGCTTGCAAATTACGAGCACTAGTATAACAGTTTCTGGACGTGTAATACACAATATTTTATGTGCCGATTTCATTACAAAAATCTTGTATAAAAAATATTCAACGCATAAAATTGACATCTGCTTGACAACTGTAGTAATGTCAAGATGCCAACCTATAACTTTGTTGTTTGCCGGCCTAGGCTGGCAACAAAGAGTTTCTGGCGGATTTTTAGATATAGAAAACTAGCGATGCGCACCGGAGGCATATAAAATATTATTTCATTACTAGGATGCGGTAAAGTACGAGTTTCGGGCTCGTTATAGGCAGTCTTAGTAGTGGGGAAAAAAGGCGAATAGTAAAAACAGTAAAATCGAGAGTATAGGAATTCGTAAAAAACGTAGACGGGTCGCTTAAGTTTTAATGCCATTGTAGTAAAACTGTTCGCTTTTGGCGTAGTGAAACAAATAACAAATTCGCAAAATAAACAAACAATTAAAATATTGTGTTATTCATCGTGTGAGTATAATAATTGATAAAATTAAATAAATAAACGATATTAAAATAATAACATTTATACACAGTTTTAATGATGCGCACACCAATTTATTTGATTATAATAACATTATATTGTTACTAATACAATTAAAAATAACGAACAATAATATAATAATAAATAGTATAAAACAATTGTCATGAAATTTTATATGGCTTAATAAAATATTTAGTATTGAATTATAAGTGTTAACTTTTTCAAATTTGTCAATTTACAAACTGTGATATTTTAATAAATTACCTACATAAAATAAGAATAATTATTCATGATTCCATTAAGACGCCCGTCTACCTCCTAAAATCCAGCACAAAATGTACTAACGTAGCGGGTGTTTTGTGGCCATACAAAAATGATAAAATTTGATTTCAATGTGTCTTTTTAAAATTTAGATTAAAACATTGTACATGATTATAGAAATTTAAAAAAAAATCAATTTATGCAAACTGTATACACGGTTATATCTCATGATAGAAAATAATTTTTAAAAAGACACATCTGTAGATCCAGTCTTTCTCTATTAAATGTTTATAAAAACATTATTCTGTAGTTAATAATAATCTGACAGTTTACTCGCAACGAAAACACTTTTACAGTATTTTTCAACTTCAAAATTACATTGCATAGCTAGGATGCGACAAAGTACGAGTTTCGGGCTGGTTTCAGACAGCCGTAGTAGTTAGGAAAAGATGAGTGTACTAGAAAAAAAAATCGAGAGTACTCTAAAAATGCGGAATACGTAAATAATACAAATTATGCCTTTTGGAAAATTATTTTTGATCCGTAATTAAAATATCAAATTGTTTTTGCCCTCAAAAATGATCTCTAAGTTATGATACAACCTGTATATTATACCCTGTGTGCGGTTAGGCATTTTTGTGCAGTTTAATTGAACTGAGTACCTGACTAGACTCGAAGCAGAGTTGTCAGAATTAAATTAAAAATCTGCAAATCTCTTTCATGTATTTATTTCACAGGAAAAATAAATTTCCAACCAGCTCTGCAGTTTGGTAGCAAGATAAACATTTACAGCTGTACGTATATACGTAGTAATGTAGCTGATAAGCTGAATTTGTAGTTAATAAATTATTTGGCAGGTTTATCAGACAAAATACGGTGTATCTATGTCCCAGCCACCTCTTGTCGAGTTGTCGTTGTTTAGAGATTTCATCTTCAATTTACATAATAAATGGACATTAAATTTTACCCAGAACATCGCTAAATGTAGACATATTTTACATAGATAACCTAAATTACACAAAGCTGAACAAAATAATATAATACAATATTAAAATACAAACAATTACAATGTTTTTAAAATCGAACAGAAATTAAGAGGCCTGTCTACCTCCAGCATAAAATATGCTAAAGTAACGAGTGTTTTGTGGCCAGTACAAGAATGGTAAAATTTTATTTCAACAAGGATTTAATAAAGAAATAGTGGATCTACAGATGTGCCTTTTTAAAATTTTTATTAAAAAATTGTACATGATTATAAAAATTCCGTAATGTTGAAAAAAAATTTACACGGTTATATCTCATGATAGAAATTTATTTTTTAAATATTAAAAAGGCACATCTGTAGATCCTTTCTTTCTCTACTAAATGCTTATAAAAACGTTATCTTGAAGCCAATAATAAACTTAAGCCCGTTTTGCATTACATTAAATTGAACAAGATATTGTTTAATTTTTGAAACAATTTAAATAGTGTGAAATTTTGCATTGCTTCGTAAATTGTCTAAAAAAATAGATAAGCGCGGCTGTCAAATTATTATAATATGCGAACTCGAACTGCGCAGAATCACAAACTAAATATTGTAGGTAGGTACCTATATGAAATTGTCTCAGTATGAAACAAAGTTCATTAAAAACGAAGCAATTTATTGCTCAAGATATTGTTCAATTTGTTGCGCAATTTCTTGTTCAATATTTAGCGTAATGTAAAACGGCCATAACAGTTTACTCGCAACGAACACACTTTTACAGTATTTTTCAACTTCAAAGTGACATTGCATTACTAAGATGCAGCAAAGTACGAGTTTCGGGCTAGTTTCAGGCAGCCGTAGTAGTGGAGAAAAGAGTGGAATAGAAAAAAATTAAAATCTAGGATTTATATTTATAGAAAAATTTTAATGTATACGGCCTCTTAAGTAGTAGTAGATAGATTGATTTGAGATGAATATTATGGTTATAAAACATTATATTTCTTGCTATACGGATCTGCCTTCATACCTCTCATATAATTTTCATTTATAACAATGCACTTTTCAACGTTTATGTAACTTCACAAAATTTTCTGCTCTGTTAAATAAAATATTCCGAATGTGAAAATCACATAATTCAGCAAATAGAATCAAATTGCTCCAATTTCACAAAAGCATTTAATAATCAATTAGGGTCCAGTCCACTTTGAAAGACTATTGAAATATTTCAATAGCTAACTTCTGTATCCAACAAATTGTACGTTACGTCATTCAAAACGTATTATTGTTCAAAAACGGCGCACGGTAACGCGACAAATTGTAAAAGTCAAAGTGTCATTTCACCCCGAAATATATGTGGATTTTATAAAGCAAATACTTCAAAAGAACAAAAGGAAACTTTAAATAAATTATTTATTTATACTTTAAGTAAGTACTTCAAGTAGTATAAAATACTTGAAGCACTAAATATATTTAAGCAAGTACCAAGTAAATTGTTCAAGTACTTTAATTCAAGTACCTACTTTAAATACTTAAGTATTAAAATTACTTGAAGTAAATATTTGTTACTTCAAGTAGGTACTCATAAAGTACTTGAAGTACGAATATATTTAAACAAGTATCAAGTAAATTGTTGAAGAAGTGCAAGTACCAAGTACAAGTTCCAAATTTAAAAAGTAGTTCAAGTACAATACTTGCAAAATCAGTACTTAAAGTAATTTTACTTGAAGTAATGCCCAGCTGTGTATGCAAACATATTTGATATCATTGTTTTTCTACGAAATTAAGGGGCTCGTCTACCTATTTTTCTACTACTCTTTTTTTCTAATTCACTCTCTTCGCCACTACTACGGCTGCCCGAATCCAGCCCGAAACACGTACTTTCCCGCATCCTGGCTATGCAATGTCATTTTGAAGTTGAAAAATACTGTAAACATGGCTCTAGATGCCCATAATAACTTCTGTATTTTGTAGAGAAATTAAGTAAAACAAAAATTATTCGAAACAGGAAGCTTAGCTGTATGCTTCTTGCTTTTTAAATTTTTCTTGTCATTTATAGTGACCGAAAAAAATAATATCAAATAATGACAGAAAACCGCAAAAAACGTCATTTTAAAATTATTTTTAATTCAAATTCCTAGGCCAAAGACAAAAAATAAAAATATAGAAGCATTAAGACATTCTTCGTTAATACACTCATATGTAAAAGCATCATATAATTTAATAATAATTAAAGTAAACGTGGGAGGCGTACACCTCTGTAACGCTGTCAAATTTTAGGGTAGACGAACACCTTAAGGGCAGGAAAAAATTTCTTCAGCAGTGAAAAAAAATTCGCCTCGCTTTCACGAAAACAAAAATGTTACTAGGTATAAAAAGTGTAGCCCACTTTAATTTTTTATTGGCCCACCTAAAAAAATCCTAGTTATATACCTGTAGGAGGCCAATTTAGAAATGTTTTTGTTTCCCCACAAAAATGCATAGGTGCCTAGATGTGAGCAAAAATGTAAATTCTACCAATACGGTACTTTACCATAGTAGCAAATTAGCAATCCAGTCAATTATATTGAAAGGAGACCTCAAAAATGAGTTATTGCCATGAAAAAAGTTTTCAAAAAGTTAATAGTTCTTTAAATATTTGAGATTTTTTCATATCGATACATCTACGTCACAATAATGCGTTACACGTGTATTCTTACTTTCAGTAATAAAGAAACTACCAAATTGTACTTTATATTTTGTAACATTTAGAAACAGTTGATTTTACATGAGAACATTATAATTCCAGCCCCAAGGTTTGAGAAGATATTCAGCTATACATCACATAAACTTTAAATAGTTATTTGTATCACAAGGCCAGAAACGTACCTTTTTTGCAAGAGCGAGCCACAGGCGAGGCTTGCAAATTACGAGCACTAGCATAACAGTTTCTGGACGTGTAATACACAATATTTTATGTGCCGATTTCATTACAAAAATATAAAATAATTATACATAACCTAAAAAATTGTGCACTGAATACTTGCATTTGAGCTTAAAATATATTTATTTCAGTTTCTATTAACGATTTACGTCTAAAATTTGTCAAAATCTTGTTAATTCTTGTATAAAAAATATTCGACGCATAAAATTGACATCTGCTTGACAACTGTAGTAATGTCAAGATGCCAACCGGTTGTTTGCCGGCCTAGGCTGGCAACAAAGAGTTTCTGGCGGATTTTGAGATATGGAAAACTAGCGATGCCGACCGAAGGCATATAAAATTAATTACAGCTTTATTAAGAACAATTAAGGCTCATCAGTACTCTCAATCGCTTTCAAATAACATGAAGTTTCAATAAAAAAACTTTTAAAAAATGGTAATCTACCCTATTTTGTTTTTCAGCTATAACTTTTTAGTTTCAATTAGTACAAATTTCTAATTTATATGTGAGCTCCTTCTCACGGGTATTTTGGCTGTAGCACCCGCTGTGCATCCTAACAATCATGTTTCCATCTTTCGCTGGCAAGTTAATCTGAGTTAGTTCAATTTGAAAACGACAGTGCATGAAATCCCAGCTAAAAGCAACATTGTACCGCCGTACAAAGGCCATCCATCATGATAAGGGCCTAAATGGCTAGATGACGCTCACACGAGCACAACTCTACAGTGAAACATGTTCTCTATGTCACACGGCCCTCACGCCGGAGTAAAAATAATGATGTATGCTTAGAAAGTATTTTTGTATGTTACTGGGTTAGCAAAATTAAAATAAACCACCGTGAATGTAATCTATTATTTTATTTGTACGCATAGTAATTGAGGGTAGCCGAGTGTGTTAGTGTGTAGGGGAGACGTGCCTAAAATGATATACTAAGGTAAAGTGACGTACTGACCATTTCTCGAAATTGGCGAAATGAGCGGTTCTAATTTCTATTGTACGGTATCGGCTATGGGAACACGCCACTGCGTCAAATTGCCGCAATGTCAAATACCCGCTGTGTCCAATTGCCGCAATGTCAAATTGCCACTGTGCCAAAACGCATCCCCACCACTTACATACTTGTAATAACGTATGTCGAGAGACTACTGCAAATTTATTTCGTCACAGAGGCAATTTGACCCAGTGGAAATCAGGCACAACAGTAGATTTGACGTACCAAAACAGAGTTTGGGGGGCTCTAGAACGGTTTTCTTAACTTTGTTAGTGTAGTAAATACCAAAACCTATGCCCGATTGCCAGTATTTCTAAATATTGCTGTTGTGCCTGATTTCCACTGGGTCAAATTGCCTCTGTGTCGAAATAAATTTGCAGTAGTCTCTCGACATACGTTATTAGAAGTATGTAAGTGGTGGAGATGCGTTTTGGCACAGTGGCAATTTGACATTGCGGCAATTGGACATGCACCCTCGGCTATTAGCCCGGTCAAGTTAGACATGCAAGGTTACAAAAATTCGCATAGAGCTGAAAATTTGTACGAATGTTCGAATGTTGAAGACCGGAAGTCGATATCTTAATTCATTCAGAAATAAAAACTGTTTTTGTTTGAAAAGACAAAATTACGCTTTTGTTGAAAATGACAAGAAAATTCTCAAATATATTTTATATGATTTTCCCGAGATCTGTAATACTTACAGTAAAAATAGATATACCATTTTGTAGAAAATTTTCTGCTCTAAAATTCATCAATTTGAAATTTTGCTGTAAAGTGACCCCCTAACGAGTAAAAGGCAAAAAACTGAAAACGGCAGCCATCTTTCCAATATGGCGGCTGACGCAAATATCGAATCGATGGAATTTTTCACATGTCATTTATAATGGTGTTCCGAACATTCGTGCAAATTTTCAGCTCTATGCGAATTTTTTCTAACCTTAGCCCTACTTTTGGGGCTAACTTGACCGGGGTATATCTCAAGGAAATGTATTGACTAACCAGAAACTCAGTACAAATTTATTTTCAATAAGCACTATAAACATAGGTAGGTACCTATTATTTCTGTCAATATCATGTATGATTGTTTGTTTCTTGGGCTGTAAAAAAACCATAGAATATCTACCTTCAAGTTTATGTTATGGTTTACTCACTATTTTGAATTTGAATACTGTAAGATAAAATGACAGTAGATATTTGTACAAAATTACATATGTCATTTTACACTTATGTTGTTAAATGATTTTGTTTTTTGTTTCTTTTGAAATTTGTTTGTACGAAATCTACAACAATGTATAATGTGACATCTAAAAACTGTAATAATTTACTCAAGAATTATAAAAACAGATATTATGACATGGCAGGTATATTTTTAAACATAACAAATTAGCACTGTTTTATAAAATATGATATTGTTTTGTTGTTTAACAGTATTTTTCAACTTCAAAATGACATTACATAGCTACGATGCGGTAAAGTACGAGTTTCGGGCTGGTTTCAAGAGTGGGGAAAAGAGTGGAATAAAAAAAGTAGTAAAATCGAGAGTATTCTAGGAATTCGGAAAAAACTTAGACGGGCCGCTAAGTTTTTATGTTAAGAAGGTCGAAACGTATTTTTGTAATGTCACCTAGGAAATGACATACTTATTAAGCACGAAATTATTGACAATCGGAAATGTCTATTTCCCAATGTAGTCAATCAGGAAAACTGCAAAGAACACTGGCTTTTCTAGACATTTCCGACTAAAATCATCTTAAAAATAATAAAATTTAGTTTATAAAGTGTTACTGCCCGGAATTATAATTAATGAAAATTATCAAGACCACCGAAAACTACCAATATTTAAAAATAAAACTTGTGTTCAAGTCGGTAGTAGTGAGTAGAAAAAACATCGTAACCTCAAATTTAATGATCAGACTACAACTACAACTTGAATGTATTTGAGTTTTATTCGTTACAAAAAATATTGTACAAACCTCTTGCGGAAATACACCATTCCATCATTCGCGTAAATGAAACCCTCGCTTCGCTCGTGTTTCAAAAAACCGATCTTCCCGCATTTGGTTCGTAAATAACTATTACCACACTCGGCTATGCAGTTCAATCATTCATGATCTCTTTGCTCTTTTGATGTTTTAATTCCTGTAGTTATGGTAACTAAAATAGAATGCACCGAAATAAATATCGCACACAATTTCTGTTTTTGTTTCGGGTAAAAAGTGCGGTCACCTTTCAATTCGTCGGCTATGTGCAGATCAAACATGGCTAGTAATACCGCAATGAGCACTTTGCAGTTCGCAGCCGTTTGAAATAGATTTAAACCCAATAACGCGGACAAAGCTCGTGAAACAAGGTAAGTGGCAATAGTGGCATTGTGCGAGGGGAGTTTTTCCCTTGCATTCGCAGTTTCACAATTAGATTTGGCCGAGGTGGGAAAGAGTGTCTTCTACGTTTATCTGTTCTCCTACATCCGTGTCTAAAGCGGCTCGTCTACGTTTTTACCGAATTCCTAGAATACTCTTGATTTTACTTTTTTTTATTCCACTCTTTTCCCCACTACTAGACACATTTTTGAGATGAAGTCTGTATGAGTGTGCGTGTGTGCGTGCGTTCGTTTGTTCGTTCGTATGTTACAATTTTTCGGACACGATAACTCCAAAAATATCAAACATTTACATACCAAATTTTGTATTTAAGGTTTCAATACGATATTTAAAAGCCCAATATAATTTTGGTTTCAATCTACAAACCGGAAGTAGTACTTTTTAAAAATATTTCAATAAATAATTAATTTAAGACAAATATTTTTATTTTAAATGAAAGATTACTTATGTGATTATTACCTACAATCGGTATTTTATAAATTTTTCTGTATCTGATATCATTTAAGAATAATTAAAGTATAATACTTATAATTTAGTATTTCGGTTATCTTGTAGTTCATGATCGTATCATTTGTTACTACGTAAAATTTAAATGATTATGACATGACAGTGATAATAGTAAAATATCGTTTATATCTTCTTCTGCAGTGTAAATAAAATGACTAAAATATATTTGTGAGTAGTAGCAGTAGTAGGTAATAGTACTTATATATTAATATATTTGTATAGGTAATAAGTAAAAAGAATAAAGTACGTATGGCGGGAGGTCTTGTGGTGGCCACGTCAGATTTTTTGTAATTTACATTTTCCATTCATATTTCTAATTAATAACAAAACGACAATATTACGGTTTAAAAATTTGGTGTTGGTAACATTGATTACCAGCTGATCAAGAAACTAGTACAAAACCTAGATGGAATAATTCTATACCAGTTTCTAAAATCTAGTTCCAGTTTCTAGCCGAAAAAGTATAATGTAAATGATTAGGTAGCTTTAAACATCGTATGGAACGAAGTGTTCCACACCACCGAAAACCACAGCGTATAAAAACCATACCACCTAATAACCACACGTCCGAAAAACCACATCGTATAAAAGTTCCCGCCACCACAATGTCCACCGCGTATAATTTACTCCTACTTAACTTAAGTTCTGTTGGACTCAATTAGGGTTTTGTTAGTATTGATTAGTTTATTTTAAAAAAAAACGGAGTTCTGTTGGACTCAATTAGGGTTTTGTTAGTATTGATTAGTTTATTTTTTTTTAAAACGGAGTTCTGTTGGACTCAATTAGGATTTGTTAGTATTGATTAGTTTATTTTAAAAAAACGGAGATCTGTTGGACTCAATCGGGTTTTGTTAGTATTGATTAGTTTGGGTACAAATGTGCAAATCGAAGTGTGAAAATTGGTATATGAGTAGCTGGACATTGTGGTGGGGGAACTTTAATACGCTGTGGTTTTTCGGACGTGTGGTTATTAGGCGGTATGGTTTTTATACGCTGTGGTTTTCGGTGGGGTGGCATTTACTCGTATGGAAGTGCACTATTTTGGCGGTCGGATGAAGATGGAAGGATGAACCTGAACCACATCGTGGTAAAGAGTTCCTTTATCCGTAGATGAATACAGTCGCAATTTTATCAAATTTCCTTCACGACAGTCTTTCATTTAGAACGCAACTCTCATGTGGTATTTCTTCAACGCTCTGATGATAAATGGCTCCCAATAGAAATATATAAACTTACTTTGTTTTAACATGGACGTTTATTTATGTTTTTTCTTCATTTAAAACGCCTCTTGAGTGTTCAAACACGAGGAATTGAAATGTAATGCTTTGCTCAGCAAGGTAGCTCATTTATAAAAGACAATTCTTTCTGAATAAAATTGTACATACAAATTCATGATGAAATAATAACATAATATTTGTTTATAAGAAATAAGAAACTTTTAATTAAAAAATAATAATCAGTCCTTATAGTTATAGTTATACTGTTTGTAAATCATTAAATTTATTGCAAAATTATAAATTAAGAAAACCTATAACTGAAACCAAATTCAGAAATTCACATATTACAGTGTCAAGGCGAGAGGTTACGTGCTGGCCACATTAGATTTTTTAGTAATGAAAGGCTGATAATCTACAAATTGAACAATATCTTGAGCAATAAATAGCTCTTTACTTCCTTGTACAGAGTAAAAAGGAAGTATTGTAATCGCGAAAAAATTCGGTTTTCAGATTTTGATTGAAATATCCGTTTTGATCTTTTCTGAATCCATTATGACTAGTTTCGTCGTGACGTCTGTACGTACGTACGGACGGACGGACGGACGGACGTACGTATGTGTGTCGCATAACTCAAATACGGTTAGACGTAGAGAGTTGAAATTTTGTATTTAGGACTGTTATAGCATCTACTTGTGCACCTCCGATTTTTGGTTTCAATCTACAAACCGGAAGTAGTACTTTTTTCGAAAATTTCGATAAATATTTAATTTAAGACAAATTTTTTTATTTTAAATGAAAGATTATGTGATTATTACCTACAATCGGTATTTTATAAATATTTTTGTATCTGGTATCATTTAAGAATAATTAAAGTAGGTGTATATTTATAATTTAGTATTTTGGTATCTTGTAGTCCATGATCGATTAACATTTGTTACTACGTAAAATTTAAATGATTATGACATGACAGTAACAATAGTAAAATATGCTTTATATCTTCTTCTGTAGTTTAAATAAAATGACTAAAATATATATTTGTGAGTATAGTAGCAGTAGTAGTAGTAGTACTTATATATTAATATATTTGTATTTGTATAATACGTTAAAAGAATAAAGTAGTATTACGGGAAGTCTTGGGGTGGCCACGTCAGATTTTTTTATATTATTCTACATTTTAGTTATTAAGAAAAGTATGAACAGTTTAATAGGCGTACAAGGAAGTCATGTGGTGTCCACGTCAGATTTTTTATAATGAACTCTGTTTTATACCTACCTACAATATTTAGTTTGTGATTCTGCGCAGTTCGCATATAATAATAATTTGACAGCCGCGCTTATCTAATTTTTCAGACAATTTACGAAAAAATGCAATATTTCACACAATTTGCTGTATGATACTACAAAATTTAGATTGTTTCAAAAATTAAACAATATCTTGTTCAAGATTTAGTGTAATATAAAACAGGCTTTAGATTATATTTTTACTGCAATTTGCCTTATACTAAATTCTGACATTTATTATGTTATTTAAATTTTGTGCTTTATTTGTAATAACATTTTTTTATTATTTATAAATGACCTAATATACTTACATTTTCTTTTTCAGGTGCGTGTCAAATTCTTTAGCAGGTATTCCTATTACATTGTTCTAATTTGTAAGTACTAAATTTTTTAAATTATAATACATGAAATAATTTAGTTGGAGCCTTTATAAAAATATGTCTTCGATTTTCGTTCTCCGCTGTGTCCTAATTTAGCTGTAAGTATTTTCTTGAAGAAAATTAATTTTTCATCGGTAAATTTTGCGTGCTGTGTACCGCAGAAATATTTAATAAGTAATAATGCAAAAAGCTTTTTGTATAGGCCGTAAATGCCACGTGTGTATTTTTAAAGAGATTTTGTTGAAATTTATGTACACCTGCTTATTCGGTTGCTTGCGAAATATACAAACCCGTGAAACGTAAAATTTGAAATATGTTCGCTGTAAACTGTAAACAATGTACACAAGACTTTGTTATTTCGATGTATTTAACTTTATACAGAACGCAACATATATTTTCTACAGGGTGTTTCTATACCTCTGCACGAAACTTTAATATATTTTTTCTACTCCCATGCATTAATTTACTTATTAAATATGCATTGTCTGTACTTGAAAGACGTTCATTTCGATTCAGATTTTCATTTCTATACAGATTATCATTATGACATGACCAAATTAACCAATAGCAGCACAGAGTTTTGTTTAGTAAGCAGTTGACATCATTGCGCCTGCGTGCGTTCCTTTGTTCATGTGTTTTGATCAGAGTGGTTTGACAGTTCTTGTTCAGATCTCAAACCAATATAAATGGTGCGACAGCATCAACTAATATTCGTGCACAAGGCCCACAACTAAACTTCACAAATTGTACGATATTTAACGTAAATATAAATAAATAAAAATATAATTTAAAAATAATAATGTATAATTCAACCATGTGTATAATAATACTGTAAATAAATTTCATAATTATAATTTTTTTAAATTATAGTTTGGAAGTAGAAAAAATAGTGTACCTATGCAACTCGTGTATAATGGCTATTAATACACTCGTATGAATTACGATACTCGCCATGGCTCGTATCGTAATAGCTATCATTATAAACTCATTGCATAATATACTAATATAATTTGATATACTTACTGATTATAGAACAGATTATTTTCAAAAATCGCAAAAATAAGGGTAGTGAAAATTTTAGTGTCTCTTGTTTGAAAGTCCATTTAACTGTGTATTTATTAATTATTACATAACATGTGACTATTTGTAGATACTCTTATAGTATTTATTATTTTATTTTATAAATAACATAATAAATCATCTAGATAATATATTATCTTGTATAGATAATATTTTTTTTATTTGTCTGTTATCTTATCTAGATAAAATTACAAATTATCTTTATCTATTTATTAAATATTACCTAGATAATAATTTTTGTTAAATTGGAACCATTTTACTTCCTTGTACGAAGTAATAAGAAAATATTGTAATCGCGAAAAATTTCGGTTTTCAGATTTTGATGGAAATATCCGTTTTGACCTTTTCTGAATCCATTATGACTAGTTTCGTCGTGACGTCTGTACGTACGGACGGATGGACGGCCGTATGTATGTCGCATAACTCAAATACGGTTAGACGTAGAAAGTTGAAATTTTGTATTTATGACTGTTATAGCATCTAGTTGTGCACCTCCTATTTCTGGTTTCAATCTATAAACCGGAAGTAGTACTTTTTTCAAATATTTCGATTAATATTTAATTTAAGACAATTTTTTTATATTAAATGAAAGATTATGTGATTATTACCTACAATCGGTATTTTATAAATATTTTTGTATCTGGTCTCATTTAAGAATAATTAAAGTATATATTTATAATTTAGTATTTCGGTATCTTGTAGTCCATGATCGATTAACATTTGTTACTACGTAAAATTTAAATGATTATGACATGACAGTGACAATAGTAAAATATGCTTTATATCTTCTTCTGCAGTTTAAATAAAATGACTAAAATATATTTGTGAGTATAGTAGCAGTAGTAGTAGTACGTAGTAGTACTTATATATTAATAATTTGTATAATAAGTTAAAAGAATAAAGTAGGTATCTTGTGGTGGCCACGTCAGATATTTTTATATTATTCTACATTTTAGTTATTACGAAAAGTATGAACAGTTTAATAGGCGTACAAGGAAGTCATGTGATGTCCACGTCAGATTTTTTTAATTTGTAATTTTAATCAAATTCAAATGTAATCAAACTGTGAAAGCATACAACGCACAAGCTTGCAACCCTGCCGGATCGCTAGTTGGTACAGTTTGATGTTAAAAAGAAATAGATTTTATTAAAGAGAACTGACGTATTATATATTCTACGGTTTCCTTGCTCTTACTTGAAGTTGAAGTAGGTATTTTCTTTGAAAATAAATTTATAACCAGCCAACTAATGTCAACAAAACGTCTAAATATCTGAATAGCATGGCAGAGATTCACAGAATCATTTCGGAGATTGTGAGAAACAGAATCCCCAAAAGATGGAACGGTGCCAAATGTGTGCTCAATTTTCGGTCGACGAATTTGAATGTCCCTTAAATGAGATAGTTTATGAGAGTAATAGCGGTTTATGAGTTACGATTGGTAGGTAGTCAATGAAAAATCGCGAATATGCCAACGCGAATACGAAGCGCGTGGTAATGGCTTCGGATAGAAACCACGAACAAAACGGTGTTGATAGTTCTGGAATAAACGATGCTTCATATTTCTTATACTAATAATTGCAAAAACACTACTTTACACTATTTATTGTTATTGTTGTTGACAGGAGGAAATTTTAGTGTAAATGTCAAATGCATCTCGCTTAACCTCATAAAAAATACGATATTTAAAATAAACAGGTATGTCGCCCAAAAAAAATATAATCTTATGCGTTGTGCTACATATTTACCATTCTATTTTTAACACTCCAACTTTTACCACAGCATTTTTACTACCATTCTTTTTACCGCTATCCTGTTTTACCGTTAACCCATTTTTTACCACTCAATTTTTACCACTCCAACTTTTACCTCTGAATTTGTACAACTATACTTTTTACCGCTTTTTCGTTTTACCACTAATACGTTTTTATCACTCCGTTTTTACCATTACAACTTTTACCACCATACTTTTTTACCGCTATTCCGTTTTACCATTAATAGTTTGTGGGGCTATAGTACGGTTCTGTTAGCTTTGTTAGTGTAGTAAATACCAAAACCGAGTTTGTGGGGCTCTAGTACGGTTTTGTTAACTTTGTTAGTGTAGTAAAAAGAAAAATCTAGTTTGTGGGGCTCTAGTACGGTTTTGTTAGTGTAGTAAATACCAAAACCGAATTTGTGGGGCTTTAGTACGGTTTTGTTAGCTTTGTTAAAAAAGAGACGGTGGTAAAAATGGATTGATAAAAAAACACGTTGGTAAATATGTTGGTGGTAAAAAGAATTAGTGGTAAAAAAGGGACGGTGGTAAAAATGGATTGGTAAAATAATACGTTGGTAAATACGTTGGTGGTATAAAAGAATTAGTGGTAAAAAGGGACGGTTGTAAAAAATAAATTGGTAAAAGTATAATGTTGGTAAAAAATGGATTGGTAAAAGAATTACGGTGGTAAAAAAGGGACGGTGGTAAATAGGGATTGGCAAATCAATATTATGTGAGTTAGGTGTTTGTACATCGCTCGATTTTATTAAAGTACGAGCCTCACGTTGTAAAATAAAACCGACTGCAATTATTATAATGTAAATAACTATTTTACCAGCTAAGTTTTGTTAAGTATTGAAATATTTTACTTTTCATAGTGCAGAAATAACAAAAAATGCTACAAGTTTCCGCTGAAGAAAATCAATATAAGTTGATAAAGTTTGCACAAGATTTCTCCCTATATTTAAAGGGGATTTAAGAGTACTTTTATTAAAGTTTAGGGAGAAATAATAACCATTTTCATAGCAACACCCCACTGCTTTACAAGATATTTGAAACGTCAAAAACATTTCTGTAGTTTAATTTCTTTTGGTGACTTTATCGTTCCCTATTTTAATTTAACTTTTGAGGATTGCATTCTACATACAGGGAGCTTCTTTACTTCTTAGGAACAAATTCGAATAGTAGGTATATTACTTGGAGAACTTAAAAGACTGCAGAATAATTATTAAATTAATCAGCTATTCCAGATAGGTACTTATGTCAAAATGAATAATATTTTCTTTTAAAAATTGTATTGTATAAAATTCCGAAAATATCATCTGAAAACGAATATATGGAACATGGTGACCTGAAGTTGATTAGTTTGGTCAATCACCAAAGTCATCGCCATAAAAATACGATGAGTTTAATTATTTGTTGTGAATCATCTAATAAATCTGATGAAAGAAGAAAAATATGATTTCTTCCCTGTTAATCACTTTTCATCAAGCAAATAAATCTCAGCTGTCATTTTTATAGAATTTGAATGATACCTCCCACCTCATATTCTATATGGGAGGTATTGTGATGGGTGAAAATTTTTGAGAGTGAGTTTTTGGTGGATAAGCACGTTTTAGAGTCCCTGGATTAAGAATTTAACATTTTCGAGATAATGTCTGTGTGTGTGTGTGTGCGTTCGTTTTTCGTTCGTTTTTTTCGGAAACGATAACTCAAAAAATATCAGATATTAAAATTTCAATTTTTATATTTAAGGTTTTAATTCGAATCTTAATAAGCTATTATATTTTTGGTTGCAATCTACAAACCGGAAGTATTTCGATAAATAATTAATTTTTTATTTTAAATGAAAGATTATGTGATTATTACCTACAATCGGTATTTTATAATTTTTCTGTATCTGCTATCATTTAAGAATAATTAAAGTATATAGGTACTTATAATTTAGTATTTCGGTATCTTGTAGTCCATGATCGTTTAACATTTGTTACTACGTAAAATACAAATGATTATGACATGACAGTGACAATAGTAAAATATCGTTTCTTCTTCTGCAGTTTAAATAAAATGCCTAAAATATATTTGTGAGTAGTAGTACCTATACAGGTTGGTGGAGGTGAAATTCGAACATAGGGAACATACATGACAATCGAACTTTCATGCCAGGTATCTTGATATATTTTGTAGTAGTGTCACAAAACGAAGTAATGTGAATTTGTGTGGCAAAAAGAGTAATCAATAACAGAAATAATAATAAAATCTAAAAGTGCATGTAAACTTTCTCGTTCTGCTCGTACACATACGTTATTATGCAAAGAAAATATTTTAATGAAAATAAAAATTTCAATAACATGACAGCTACTTTGACATTGACAGTACTTATTACACGCATATCAAGATGCCTAGCATGATAACTCCATTGTCATATTTCCCTATGTTCGCATTTCACCTCCACCAACCTGTATATTAATATATTTGTATAATAAATAAAAAGAATTAAGTAAGTATGGCGGAAGATCTTGTGCTGGTCACATCAGATTTTTTCATTATGGCACTGAATCATTATAGTCCTTGACCTCTATAATGAACGCTATTCTGATTCTCATATTGAGGCTTATTATATTGTCATTATGACACAGCATCAGATATAATCATGGATCTGTTGAAAATTAAAGTAATGAAACACCCTGTATATAAAATTAAATATAGCAGGTAAAACAGTGTAGGTATACTATCGATGGCAAACTTTCATCGGTTTCACTTTCCATGCAATTATTCACTGGCAGTTGTCAGTGCTCCATCCTTTGTTTCCGATTTATCGCAACATATTTCTTCAATCGATCGCCCTCGCTTCTCTCTCAGGCTCCGGTAAACACCCGGACTGCCGGAGTCGCGGCATCGCAGAACGTTTAATTTAAACTCGGATCGGAATTGAAAGTATCACGAGTTGGATTAATGTTGGCCATGGTTAATTACAACCGATTTATCTAGTTTCGATTCGCGCTCGTTGTTAATTTTTGCACCGGACTTTGCATTCCGGAATCCGGGCGATGGATGTTTCGTCCGTCAATGTCAGCCGGAATTGAGGAAGGACATGATTGAAGTTGTTTATTGGATTTTAGAGGGCCGTTGTTTGCCCGAATCGCACCAATTGCTTTAGTTCAGTTAAATATAAATCTGTTATAAAAAAATCTGATGTGGACAGCACAAGACCTCTCGCCTAATTCTGCTTATTCTACTAATCTAATAAATAGTTTTATTTACATTTTAATAGTTTCATGTTCATGTAATATGTAAACGATAATGTAAACCAAGATGCAAGCAAAAGATGTCAACTGTACTGTCACTGTCATAATAATTCAAATTTTGTGTAGAAACAAGTTTCATTATGATCATGGACAACAAGATACTGGAATTTCAAAAAAGTAGAATATTAATTGTACTTTATTTTATTGTTATATACTACCAGATTCAGCAAATTGTATTTAAATTTAATAAAAATTTCCGAGATAATTTTCATATAACCATGGTTACTATTATTGTAATCAATTCACCCATTGGCTGTTATTTTTGTCATGCAATTTTTCATGTAATTCTCTGAAGCTCATTTTCATTGAGCAAGCGCAACGGGCAACTGCAATCTTCAAGTCAGACTTGAACAAGAAAATTGCAGAAGACTTTTTTTCATTTTACACTGAGCAACATGCAATTGCTAAATATATGAATTTATTTTACAAGTTTGCCAATATTGTATTACCAACTTCATATTGTATTACTAACTTCATAGTTTATATGTGTCTTGTAGCTGTTCTTTTTGAACATTTTTTTGAAGTTTATGTCATCAGGTTGGTAATATCATAAGACTAAAAATAAGTAAAAATAACTGTGAACTGCCTTGCAAGCTTGAACGTTCATGCAACCCATTGCTGGCAAGATTGATTCAATCTGTTGACCGTGCAATTCCTGTATTACACTCACGCAATATTGATGCAACTGGTTGAAAGTTGCGATTGCAGCTGCAATATTGCTCAATGTAAAATGGGCTTGAGATGTTTGTATTGAGTATGAGTACTCAGGATGTGGCCAGGATAGACGTAATATCACTTAAAGTACAAGAATAAGATATTGTTAAACATCCCATGGACGATTCTTGTTAGTGAACAGTAGATTTTGTGCAACTGGATTGCATACCTGACTGAATTACGTTCCTAACCAAATGATAAATATTATTTATCCCTCAACAAAGTGGCAACCCTCGGTCGGTTTTTGCGCATCCCTTTTCCGCCCCACTTGCTACGCCCATGAGATCGTCCCTGATAACGAGAGTCCTGGGACCCGGAGCCCGCTTCTGGAACCCGCCATTTTACATAATACCCGGATGAGATACGTGACAACAGAGCAGCGCTGACTGACGGACGAAAAGAGGCCTGCTCCTTGATTTTAATCATAGGGATACCGGGATTGGATGATATTGGTTTACTAAGATAAATACATTTTGAGAAATTCTGTACGTGTCTTTCGAGTGCGCTGTTGTCATATTCAATTTAAATGATTTATCTACTACTGTATTTATTATATGATCAATTTATAATGACAGCTGGCAAATATAATTATATAATTGTATTTTCCTTTATTCTTAATTCCAAAAATTGCCATAAATAAATGATGTACCAATTTATTTAAGGAAAACTATATCAAATCTCAAAAATTACTACTTCCGGTTTGCGGATTTTCACCAAAATCTTATCCGGAGTTAAGATCCTTATTAAAACCTTAAATATGTAATTTGGTTATTAAAGGTTTGATACTTTTTAAGTTATTGTGGACGAAAAATCGTCACATTCGTCCATACATACGCACACACACAGACATCATCGTGAAAATAGTAAATTCGTATTCTAGAGACTCTGAATCGTGCTTATCCACCAAAAATTTTGATCCATTCCAATACCTCTCTTATATAGTGTCTTTCATTAAGAGTGATACGATTTTAATTTTAAATAAAACGTCAACGGTTTGACATATCAATTTAGTTTTTGCTTTATTTGGAAGCTTAGACAATGCAGTTATGTTCGGAACAAGATATCGTTCAAATGTACACCACGGCTTTGTTGACACTGATCACAAGATCGCTCCAATTTGGCAGAATTTGGCTCATTTGCGACACTGGCCGCTACAGCTGTGATATTCTCCTCACTTCGAACATTTCGTTGTCTTCTTGGTGGCTTATTGTCTTAGTAATGTTAACTCAAACTTTATCACAGTGCGTCTTATAGCCTGCGCAAAGTAACGGTGAGGGCGACCCAATTCTGGGGTGAATAAATGTTGAGCACCCACAACTGAGCTCGAACTTTGGTAATATTTTTTTATTATTTGCAACCGGTCTAGAGGCGTCAAACGCTGCATCATAAAACTGCACACTATACTTAATAATTTGTCACCTAGAAGTAAATAAAATATATATCAGAAACCGAGAAATCTTGATTGAAAGACCCTATAGAATATGAGGCGATAGGTAAAAATGGACTTACAAACATTTACAAGCATTTCCTGTTAAAAATCTAGCTAACACTGTTAGTTATTTACGGTTAAAAGTTAGTTATAAAGAATATAAAAGTGAATTTCTTTTTGTAATTATTTTCGCTCGCCTGTGAAACATCGCAGCAACTCCAGTCCCCTGGCCATTAAGAAAAGGATTTTTAGAACCTCAAGTAAAGATAATATAATGTAGCATAATGATTCATATAAATGCAAATTTCCCGACGACATTAAAGAAAGAATAAAGACGATGAGTTTCCTCCGTGGAGATTGTTACAGTAAATTGAATACAATACCAAAGATCTCCAGAGACAGCAAAGTTTTACTCGAGGAGATTTAGGAAGTCTTGGTGCACATATTGGCTCTTTTATCTCCGCTGCAGCTCATTTGTATTTACGAAATCTGCTTTTATAGTTATTAGAGTTCTAGATTATCAACAACGTTGAGATCCGAACGAATCCGGAGCTGAAATGGCACAACGCCGACCGCGGAATGCGACTCGTAATGTGAAGACGATTTGACTCGATGTTTGTGCAGAGCATTTGCAGAGATAGTCAATGCGCGAGATGCAATTCACCGAGGTTTCATTGTTTAAATATCTGCAAACTTATCTTTCCAACAGATTTAATTTATTTAAATACTGTACCTGTAATGATCAATATCTTTAAATATCTGGAAGAATTTTTAAGATTGTGCTTATACTCGTATGAAACTTTTCCTCTGCCTTATATTTTATAAAAGAGGTATAAATTGCAATAGATCAAAGTTTTTGTTGATAGCTCATCAGTTCTTTGAAAAATATTTTTCTATTTTATTTTCATTCATTTTCTATGTTTGATATTTGCAAAATTTAAATTATTATAACAATAACAGTTAATAAAAATAAAGGAAAATATAATTATCTATGGGTACAGTTAATTTTAAATACTATTTGCTGAATCTGATATGAACTAAATGAACTAAAGTACAATTTATATTATACTTTGTTGAAATTCCAGTATCTTGTTGTCCATGATCATATGAAATTTGTTTCTACACAAAATTTCAATTATTATGACAGTGACAGTACACTAGATATCTTTTGCTTGCATCTTGGTTTACATTATCGTTTACATATTCCATGAACATGAAACTATTAAAATATAAGTAAAACTATTTATTAAATTAGTAGAAGAAGCAAAATTAAGCGAGAGGTCGTGTGCTGACCACATCAGATTTTTTAAATTGTTATTATTGTAATTTATAAACAATTAAAAAATAATAACTCCGAGAAAAATTCTTTGTAACCCTGATTGCATTGTAAATTAAAATATTTGTATCACAAAATTAAACAATTTTACAGCATGGATACGTAACATCCGGTCAACAGTCAGTTAGAACTTTTACTTAACTAAAATTCCTTGAAGTGGAGTGCTTCTAAAAATGTTCTAAATGACTTAGAGTATTACCGAAGTATTACCATATCCAGTACTGTTACATATTACCAAATTATTAACATTATGGGATGTTAGATAGACTATTTCCCTCATAAAATTTAAGCCAATCAGAAGTCTGATATTTCTGAATGTCGTCCAATCAACGTAGAATTACACGATAATTTTGCACTAGTGCAAAATTATCGTATTTGGATACGGCGTGTCAAAGGAAGTTTTTAAATTTTGTTTTATTTTTATGAGAGAAACAGCGTTTGGCTAAATTTTAATCGGGAAATAGTCCTTCGAATATCCCTCGTGCATGTAATTGTCGATAATTTTAAAATAATAAAATTATCGACAATTTGACATGCACTTGGGATATTATATATGAAAATTTTATTAAGGTCGGACATAGCAAACGCAAGGATATTAATAAACAAATATAACAAGTAACAAACGATGTTCACATTCTTGAAATGTTCTGGGGATTTTATTTTGTCAAGTGTCTGACTGATTCAAACCTTAAACTTACTGAACTATTGTTATTTGTAACTAAATTTTTATTATTACGTTTTAATCATTTTTGATTAAAGATAAAATTGTTTTATGAGTCCATTTCTAATTTGAAACCTCCCAAAATTTAGATTCCATTCCCATTTCATTCTCTGTGCAAAATATAATAATAGTATTTAATTTCCCGTCTTGGTTAGTTAACAAAGACAGTGCAAATTGCTGTTCTTTCATGTGTACTAAACGGAAACAAAGTTAAAGATATTTAAACAGCAGTTCTGACTTCCCACCTTCACGCCGGGGATTATTCTGCAAATTTTCATAAGCCGCTTAACTTTTCCTACACCATGCACTTATGAATGAATAATACAAGAGGCGAAATTATTTATTTACGAGAACTTTGACATTAGATGCGCCCGGAGATGACTTGAGGTATTTTTTCAGTTGGGAAAGGTCAGAAGGAAGTAGTTTGAAAAATTTGGAGACGATATTTTTAACCTTTGCTTTGGTATTTTAAAAGATGACACAAAAATATATAAATATAATCTTGTAGTGCTGTTCCTACGAAATTTGTCAGTCAATAAAGTCGGAGATAAAGTATACTATTCTTCTCGACTTTATTATTATAACTATGTACTTAATAATTTATTATACTAGCTTCCTCTTAATATAATAATAATAATAATAATAATAATAGGTACATACCACGAAGTATTATACAGGGTGATTCATCATAACTTGCTTTTTTTAAATGCGTGCCATTCAGGCTGTAGTGGGGAGAGAGTGATCTCATTCGACAGGTGCACTTTTAAAGTTTTGTTCCCCACCCGGTCAGTCGCCACCATGCGTTGGAGCACGGAGCAGCGTATGTTTTCAGTTGAGTCGTACTTTTCCAATGGATGTTCTGTGATCGCAACCCAACGTGACTTTCGAAGGAGTGGCCAGCCCGCTCGCCCGATTTGACTCCTTGGGATTTTTTGTGGGTTTTTTACGTCAACCGTCCAAGAACTCTAGAAGACCTGAAGGCCAACACCCGGGCCGCAATTGCTAACATACCCGCTCCCATGCTGGAAAGGGTTATGACAAACGCCAGAAATCGGCTTATTCGGTGTATAGACAATGGGGCGTCACCTACCTGGTATGATTTTGTAAACTGGTCGAAACAAAACTTTAGATATGTACCTACATTATAAAATAAAAAGTTTCTGATTCATAAAATGGGCATTATTGCGTTTTGAAATAAGTAAATTACGATGAATCAGCCTGTATATGACAGGAGTGAATTCTAGGGCGGATGAAGTGTGGCCTTACTGTTTACCGTTTAGAATGAGACAGAAAATACGGGCCAGCTCGGAGCATGCATTCTATGACGATAAATAATTGTATTATATAACAGTATTATTGGTAAGATACGAAGTGTCCACTGCTGTGTATATATCTTTGTCCAGTCAGAAATTAGAGTTGATTAAAGCAGTAAACAAAAAACTTGGTCCGTTCTGGCTTCAAGCGCTTGATTAACGATTAAAATAGAAATAGAGTTGTAAGATTAATTTTCAATAAAAATGTTAAGTGTGAGTACCTACTCATTTTACTCAGAATTTCAAGCTCTACAACATTTTTAAGACAATTTTTTTTTCATTCGTTGTTTACGAGATATTAGTAAAAACCTGCAAAAAGGGACATATTTTTCAAGATGGTGACGGTTCCTCGTGGTCCTGACAACTTTTACTCAGGGTTGTTTATCTACTCGTAAAGTATTATTTTCTACGTCTACACGTAAAGTTTGCGTAAACTATGTAAAATGCAGACAATGTAGACTTTGCGTAAACTATGTAAATAATTCAATTGTCAGAAAATCTAACCTATAATTTTATTCGTTTTCGGTGAGATTTTTTTTTGTCTACATTGTCTACACTATTTTATTGTTTACACATATACTGCATGCGTAGATTACGTGTTTGTCTACGCGTAAAATTACACGTAATCTACGTCGCGTAGACTACGTGAACAACCCTGCTTTTACATTACTAAATTAAAAATCTGACGTGGCCATCACACAACCTTCCGCCATATCTAGACTTTAAACAGAAATGTATACGTACAATCTGGTGCCCATTTAAAATATACAAATAAAAATCTAAAATATTCAAACACAGAAATTAGTATCACCTGAATCAAAAGATTCATTCGCACGATAACTCTTCTGTGTTGAAGCAATCCTCCGTTCAGGTACTACATTTGATAGCTTACTTATGACTTATTATAGCGCTAGTATGCCAACTTGTCACCCGTCACATCTGTCAATATGTTTTATGCAGAAACAAAAATCATCCGAACATGGATTACAAGATTTCAACGTTTTATTTCATAAATTTATTTTTTAAATTTTACTGCAGTTCTTCAATGCTACGAGATAAAGACAATTTTTTTATAACGTAAATTGCAAATAACTTTTCCTCTTATTCTTATTACAAATAAATACTATATTTATCCAAATTCATAGAAATTTTTGACACTTAATCTTTTCAATCTTCAAAAAATATCACTTCCGGTGAAGATATATTTGTACCAAAATCTAATGAGCTCTTCCTATTCGTATACAATTGTAAAATACCAAATATCAAAATTTTTGGGTAATTCGTATTTGAGTTATGCGACATCCGGCATCGGCCCGGACCACACACATACACACACACACACATACAGACATCATCGAGAAACTATCAAAAATGAGTTGTAAGGACCCTAATTCGTGCTCATCCACTAAAAACTCACTACCCGATTTTTTGCATGATTCCAATACCTTCCTTTACAGGTAAGCGGAAGGTAAAAAGGATCCTTCAATAAATATGTATGCCAATTTTCATCTCTATCCATTCTATTATGACCTCAAATGCTAGAATGACTGGACTAAAGAGCAATCAAAAGAGAATTCCAGTCAATATGTTTGTAGAATATTTTGTTCTGAAATTATCTAGTATCTCATTTTAAAGTATATGAGCTGACATGTTTCATATCATAATATATACCACAAACTATCAACTCCCAACTACCTCGTTGTATAAAATTCATAATTCATGAAATCAGAAAGTTTGTGTTTGTTCACCTCTCCTCGTGTTCATGAATACGCGGCGTTATTTTTCTAAACAATAATTCGCGATAAAATCCTAGCGATGTTTAGTCTTGTGTTGGGATTACCCGCGTTTGCGTTGGCAATTTCTCCAATAAAACGACGCGTCTCGCGACGCCGCATGCCGCGACGCGGTTCAGGAATGCCGGCGCATATATAATACACATTTTGGGGTTTATATAAGTACATTCCATTTACCTGTTCTGTCATCTAAACGCTGAAACACTGCCGCTGGAATAATGTTCCAGGATTCTCGCAACGACATAGGATTTTATCAGGTACAGCTATCGAAACGACCAAGAAATTCATATGATGTAGGTTTTGCAGGAGAATTTTGTTGACAATAGTAATAAGAATAGAGGTTTTCAATAGTAATATATCAAGGGACCATTATTTTGCTGGAAAAATTTATTTCAAAAGATTGTTGCTTGGTAATGTTTTGAGACAAATGACATGAACAAAATCCTGAGCTGAAGGCGAGGGATTTTATCATTCGATTTGTCGAGGAATGTTACCTATAAGCAACAATCTTAAGAAATAATTTTACCTGCACAATTATGACACTCGAGATATATTTTATTAGACTATTTTCCAAATAAACAGACACAAAACATGAACTAATCCTAATATTTTTATGTTTTCTAATGCCGGAGTAAGCAAAATTTGACACTGATGCATTCCGAATAGAATAATTATTCGTAGTTTTTCGTGTTTTTAAATCAAGTCTAATTTTTTGTACCGAAACGGTTGTTTATTTTGACTAACCTCTGAGTGTCAAAATTTTAAATTTTAGTTTCTTTCGTTTCATAAGTTCATTAATAATTGGTTCCAAACTATGATTTTTGACGTAACTTTATTATTTAGCGTTATATTTGATATATTTTTTATTTCATCGTAAGAAGTTGTCACAAAAAGGTACATATGACACTTTTAATTTCAATTAAGAACAATACAAAATCAATGAAATTGTCATAAATGGTAGTCATAGCAATGTCACTTGAACAATCCCTAGAGCATTTTTACAATTTTTGCCGATATATTTTGTACGTCATTGATCAGAATTTAAAAAATTGGAGCAAATGTTAGGTTTAATTAATATGTGGGAAGGAAATCTGAATTATAATAACAATTTTCTACAGTGGGTTCTTCCTTTTTGCCCACGTATTAAGTTTTATCCAACACCTCTTAATAATAACTGCTTAAATATTTAAAAAAATATTAAATTCCAACCTAAAACATTGTTACTACTGTGACTTCCAACAAGCAAAGTAACAATTTACCCACAAGTGGGTATAATAATTTTGATCAAAGCTACTAATCACCATCGTTATAATGTTTTTATTAAGAGGTGTTGGATAATAGTTATTTGTGTATTAAGAAAGTAAAGTGACTCTTTGTTACTCGCGCTCGGTAATAATTGCAGCGCGAGCCGAAGACGAGAGCTGCAATAGTGCAAGAGGAACAAAGACACTTTACGCTCGTAATACACACATAATTTTATCTACGACTAAAATTATTTGTTATAATAATAATAGTATTCAGGTAGTTCAATCTGCGTTCAATCAATTTATATTTTATTCGTAACTATGACGATACCAACAATATCGAAATAAATAAATTTAAAAAATTGTTTCATTCTCTCAGTTTCTTTTATATTATGTAATCAAAAAGTACTTTATTGCGCGTTGTCATAGGAGACGCACAATAAAATGTTTTTTTGCTTGGTCCTCAGTATAACAATCAACTTTACGTTGACAATTGAAAGCATAAATATAAACTTTTCATAGAAGTCGTAGATAAAATAATTTATAATTCGTGTGATAATATGGTTTTTATATAAGCGTCAATATTTATTTAGTTAAAAGGAAATCTTGCAGATCGTACAGAATGACAATAAGGTTTCTCATCAAAAACTTTATGAGTAACTTACAAAAATGCAATCTCATCGTTGATTACCGCTGGTGCGTTTTACAATAGTTTTATCTCCTGACAGATTTGGTGTTTTGGTATTCATCTCGCGACTGTTTTAATCACCCCCTGTAGATTTGCGCCCAGCATTCCTTGTCTTCGCCTCACCCGGACATTGTTCCTTTCCTTCGTTCCAATTAACTTACACCCTACGTTTTCACCATGATTGTAATCTTACATAGATTTTATTACCACGTTCTACTGTGGCACGAGAATCTAGCAGAATTTGCATATCTTAATATTATTGCCCCTTTCTGATATTTTCTTTGTATTCCCTGATGTATTCTCAACGAAATTGAATTATGCTTTGAGTGGATTAACACTGGCTTTGAAACTTAGAAGAGGGTCTGTCTTTGGACATTTATCAGACTTCTTTCAACTAATGATGATTTGAACAGAAAACTTAAATTATCTTGAATCTGTAGTTTTTATATGAGGCGTCCACTCCACATTTACAATAAATAATGTATAGCAGTAAAAAATTACGTTAAGAGACCCGTCTACTACCTAAAATTAAGCGTAAAATGTACTAACGTAGCGAGTGTTTTGTGACCAGTACAAGAATGGTAAAATTTTATTTCAACAAGGATTTAATAGAGAAAGAATCCCACATGACATGAATCGTCGATGGCATGTTTAACAATATCTTATTCTTGTACTTTAAGTGATATTACATAAGTCTATCCTAGCCACATCCTGAGTATGATAAAAATTTACATACTCAATATAAACATCTGAGATAATTATATGGGATGAATAATTGGAATATTATTACCAAATTATCAACATTGGGATGATCCATAGATAATGTTACTAAGGGCGGATATTAGCAATCGCTAGGATATTAATAGGATGTTAATAAGCAAATATAGCAAGTAACAAGCCGGAATGTTTACATTTTTCAAATATTCTTGGGATTTTATTTTGTCAAGTAGTATGTATCTACAGATGTGCCTTTTTAAAATTCTGATTAAAAAATTGTACATGGTTATAAAAATTCCGAAAACTTTACACGGTTATATCCCATGATACAAATTAATTTTAAAAAAGCACATCTGTAGATCCATTCTTTCTCTATTAAATGTTTATAAAAACATTATCCTGAAGTCAATAATAATCTGACAGTTTACTCACAACGAAAACAATTTTACAGTATTTTTCATCTTCAAAATGACATTGCATAGCTAGGATGCGACAAAATACGAGTTTCGGGCTGGTTTCAGGCAGCCCTAGTAGTGGGGAAAAGAGTGGTATAGAAAAAAAAAGTAAAATCGAGAGTATTCTAGGAATTCGGCACAAATGTAGACGAGCCGCTTAAACCAGTATTAGCTTCATTAAAATATTGTTGCATTATTAGTGCCAAAATTTTCGATACATCTATCGTTCCATTTGTTATAATATTCAATGAATATTGTCTTAATAAATATTCGAGCTCCAAATAGAACGTGATACTTGAAAAGCTCGCATAGTGACGAACGATAATCAAGACTACCTAGTGACTAATCTTGTTCTTTTATGTCTCTAATCATATTCCCGAATAATCCTCTCAGCTTGAGTCCCCTCATGACAATTTCAGTGAAAATCAGATATAGAAGTTCAGAATATCTCGATACGACTGTCATTTGTCGGTGACAGAACCTGAATAGATTCCACAGCAACCTGAAATCCTGAGAAGCGAATACTGCATCTCTGCATCTTGCTTTTGGCGCTTCATTCTAACTTATTACATCTAACTTACAGTGGGGACATAAAACTTAGAGTAGAGTAGAATCAAAGAGGAATGGTCTCATCCCAATATTTCATAATTATACCATACCCTCTTGACAAAATAAAATCCCCAGAACATTTCAAGAATGTGAACATCCCGGCTTGTTACTTGCTATATTTGCCCATTAACATCCCAATAATATCTTTGCGATTGCTAATGTCCGCCCTTGGTAACATTATCTATGTTACATCCCAATGTTGTAATTTGGTAATAATATCACAATTATGCATCCCATGTAATTCTCTGAAATATTTGTATTGAGTATGTAATTTTTGATTGTACTCTAGATGTGGCTGGGATAGACTTACGCAACATCACTTAAAGTACAAGAATAAGATATTTTTAAACATCTCATGGACGATGTGGGTACATACTGTCCGTTAATCGAAAGTTGGCCGGTGCATTAAGAAGGAGAAAGCTTGTGTCTATGTTCTACACAGAGTTGAGTCACAGTTCGCCAACTTATTACTCGCCTGAACGCAACTGAACCAAGAGAAAAACAAAGCAAAGCTGTTTTGCAAAAAAATTGCTGATAATCTATGCTCACTTGATTAATATTGTATACCAAATTAATACTATATTGTAATACAAGTGTGGAAAGGGCTTCATTGAAAAACTAGTATGACAGTTGGAGCACGAGTTTTTCAATGACATTTTCCGCAAGTGTGTTACTTACTATTTTCTCTACAAAAGTGGGAAATATTCAAAATTAATAAAATAAATTGGAAATATAATACCTATCAGTAAATATTAGAAAAACAAATCAGGTAGGCTTGCTGTCGTAACTGAAAACAAGAACAGTATCTAAAAACAGGCAGTTTATTTTTGTAATTTTGCATTTAAGGTGGTGCTTTATGATAAAAATAAAGATTTTCATGGACAAAGTTGAAGTGATAGTGAAAGTGAGTTTACGTACGCCTTCGGACATTTTACGGCAATAGTGAAGCTAAACATTTATCTTTGAAGTCAAAAATATCCTGACATCTTCAACCTTCCAGTAACTGCACAATTTCTAGTTCAGCAAAATAATTTAGTGAAAATCGTCCATTTGAATATTTATTGCAGAGATTACAACAAATAAAGTGTTTTCGATAATGAAAAATTCGCACTAAATGTACAAAATGAGTGTGAAATTATTTTCACCACTCAATGTTTCAAAAGCCTACTTCCATCATCAATTTTAATAGGTATTTGAAAACATGTGAATTCGCTCTAGATATCATCTGATCAAACATGTCTGATGCTTTATTGATTTCATGTTCACATCATAAGAGTTTATGATTAGTATACTTCTTCATCTTTATTTGACAGTACACTTATTATTTTGAGCATTTTGGTTCAATGTCAGCTTTGAGTAATATTATTAAAATGGACAGAGATGAAACTTATCAAATGTCGTGTTGCATTACTCGTCCAATCTACCTACAAAATTAAATAATTCTACATAATTTATTATAGTAAGAATAACTATCGATATAGTAGTTTTAGTCACTGATTATTACAATTCTTAGAACTGTTTTAATATAAAAATTTACTTACTTTGACTATATTGAAGTTATCAAATTCTGAAGTTTACAATACCGGACAGCACCTGACATTAACATTAACATAACCTCAATGTCAATGAAAATCATACAAAAAATCATATGGAAATAGGAACAGTTCTATTTCTGAAATGTACTTATGTTTCGTTATGACTTATCTTATGAGTTCGCTTATGAGGCGTTCTGTATGACAAATCGAACAGTGTCAACGTAAAAATAAACACATATGATTTATATGCGAAATCATATGATAAATCACATAATGTAAACCCTACCCACTTGACGAAGTAAAATCCCCAGAACATTTCAAGAATGTGAACATCCCGGCTTGTTACTTGCTATATTTGCCCATTAACATCCTAATAATATCTTTGCGATTGCTAATGTCCGCCCTTGGTAACATTATCTATGTTACATCCCAATGTTGTAATTTGGTAATAATATCACAATTATGCATCCCATGTAATTCTCTGAGATGTTTGTATTGAGTATGTAATTTTTGATTGTACTCTGGATGTGGCTGGGATAGACTTACGCAACATCACTTAAAGTACAAGAATAAGATATTTTTAAACATCCCATGGACGATTCATGTCAAGTGCGTACTTTACGACTTTATCATTCGAAATCATATGATAAATCACATAATGTAAACCCTACTTTAGAAAAATATTTTAAGTATTGGAATTGAGTGTATAGTTGAAATTATTTTGCAGAGGAGTCATGTCATCAAAACATTACAAAATGGAAAATAACTGTAGTAATGGCCGAGTGATGTTAAATGAATAAAATAAATACTACTTTTTGCATACTATAAGAATAATGCATTTTCATTAAATTTACAATAGTTTTAAAGCCGAACATAATGTTTTTAATGCATTTTAAATTTATTTCAAATAATTGTAGTTTGTTTTTTCACCACACATTGGCATTACTGAATTAAGAATTGTGTTTTTTGTTGTACGTTTACATGACATTCAAATTTTTCTGTAACGCTATAGAGTTCTAACTGGAAATATATTAAATTTTACAATGATATTTAAATATTAATTGTCTAATAATTCAATTAAATTGATCGCAAAAATAAGCATCGCATGTAAATTCAATAATGCAACACAATTTACATATACAAAAAATTAAATTAGTGTACTATGTAAATCTAGTATTCCGTGACGTCATTATCTGGTTCCGTGACGTCATTATCTAGTAACCAACATTGATGACGTGACTCCTCTCCAAAAAAAATTTTACTATACCAAATTTTAAAAGTGATTTGCTCCTCGGTTGCCAGAACCACAGTCTCTCACGTTTACGCACTGAGCTATCCTCCTTATTATGATTAGAGTAATAAATGCTGTGACTGGTTATTTAATCTAAAATGTTAATGGCCGCCGTTTAAATTCTCATTACCGTGTTAATCTATATTGAAATTTATGTTTTTAATTGAAGAATATGAAAAGTTTAAGCAGCAAGCGAGAGAGCAAACTTATGTATATTCACAACGGTCGCTCGACTCCTTTGCTCTGATAATTTATTCAGCGCAGTCTGAGGATTTTAATTTGTTTTGTTTAAAGTTGACATTCAGAGACTAGAGTCCTAAAAACAAGTTACTCTTATCTTGTTTATGAGGACGTCTCTCTAGTTAAAAATAAAAATGCTAGAATAAATTATACAAACAGATAAAACTGCTGTTTTGCTAAACTTTCTCAGAAATAAAGCAATTTGTTGCGGATTAGTAATTTTGTAGATTTTAAATGAATTATAAATGCAAACACTGAAAACTAAATTAGTTATTCACGAGAAAGAAAATGTTTAATACCGTGAGTTTTATTTAACGTGAAACATGGGATATCCATGGTTACGAATTTGACAGCAATGTATTAGAGCGTTTCATTTAAAATAAAACATAGCAAATGAAATATGTAAGTATGTATTTCTAATCATTTTAGAAATGAAAAAAGTTGCAAGAAATATAAACATTTAATAGATATTTTTTCAGAATACAATTTATAACAAATTCTCAAATACCTACACGAAATAAATCAGATACTTGTCTGAGGCTAACATCTGCATTATACCAACCTTTGCTCATTTTCTTCAATTGTATACCTCATTTTCAACATCACAACCCTAATTGACAGGTAATATGTACTTGACAATGACAGCCTATGTTCTATTTTAAATGAAACGCTCTAATACATTGCTGTCAAATTCGTAACCATGGATATGAAAGATCCCATGTTTCACGTTAAATAAAACTCACGGTATAAAGGTATCTCGTAGTTTTAATGAGAAGCATTTATGATAAAATTAATCGATTCATTTATTTTATTATTTCATTTGTCAGGATGTGAGTGCGTTAAACTGACTGATAGTCCGGGAGCTGGCGTCAAATTTGACCGGACCATTTCAGCAAAGCTGATTTTTGTAATATAATTAGTTTTATAATAACTAATTAAGAATTGCTGTGTTAGCTGGTCCGAAAGCGTGGCTCAAGATTTTAAGAGGTTGTGGAACTTGCAAAAAATAAAAGATTTTTAAGTGAAACCAGCAATGCTAAAATTTTGTATAATGATAATTTACCAATTATATTTCATAAAAAATATGTTAGCTGGACAGGGCAGGTGGATAACCTTGTTAGCTGTGCAGGTGAACAGTGACGTGACAGTGTCAAAATAGTGACACATCGTTTATATCTTCTTCTACAGTTTACATAAAATGTAAACGATGTGTCACTATTTTGACACTGTCACTGTCACTGTTCACCTCAACAGCTAACAAGATTATCCACCTGCCCTGTCCTGCTAACATATTTTTATGTTAAATATAATTGGTAAATTATCATTATTATAGCTTTGCTGGTTTCACTTGAAAATCTGTTATTTTTTGAAAGTTTCGCAGACCCTTAAATCTGCAGGCCACACGGTCGTGCCAGTTAACACATGTTTAAGTGGTTTAACCAACAAAATATACCACCTACATAATAAGAAAAGTTTTGCTGCAATCACCCATGAAAATTTGATGCCAGCTCCCGGACTATGAGGTATGAATCCAGTTTACATCACGCGAAATAAGAGATGTCCGGGCTTCAGAATTTTAAATTGTTAAACAATATTTATTGAGCTGAGATATTTATTGGCAGAAACCGCTTCGCTACCTTGAAATAGTGTATAAAGAAGACGTCCAGCTCGGTGTTTCTCTTGACTCAGTTGCGTTGAGGCAAGTAATACGTTGGACAACTTTGACTCAACTCTGTGTAGAACATAGGCACATTTTTTCTCTTGAACCACGGAACTCCGGGTTCGTATGTCATCACAGCAGAGAGCTGTGCTTAAGGGGTGGTTGGCTTCTAGCCGTTAAAATGGTGAAAAGTATGTTTAGTTTTCCCATTAAAATAGAAGTCAGAATTGAAATTTTCGAATTAACTAAGATATTTTTCAAAAGTTTAAGAATGCTCCCTCTTTGCTCTAATGCCAGTTTTTTTAGTTTTTTCTTCAATTTTTTTATGTCTATGGCTAAACATGTCCAATTTTGCGAATATTTCATGTGTATTTTAAATACAATCCTACATAAAAATTCTAAAAAGTGGCATTAGAACAAAAAGAGGGCAACTTCAAGCTTTTCGAAAACGTCTTATTTGTTTAAAAAATCTTATTGTTTAAACCAATTTTATGGGGAAAACTGCATGTTGTTTTTCGCTATTTTGACGACTGGTGTTGATCCATTTTAAATTTAATTTTCTGGAATACAAAATTCAAAAGGTGTTCAATTTATTTATTCAAATATTTAATTTAAATCTTTGTTTATTAAAGTAATACAGAGCGTTCAGCAAAACCAATAATTTGACTGCGCAACCGCCTTAACTTCATAGTTTATAGGTATGTGTCTTGTAGCTGTTCTTTTTGAACACTCTTTTTTTAACATTAATGTCAGGTTGGTAATATCATAACAGACAACATAACTAGAAATAACTGTCTTGCAAGCTTGAACGAATTTAGAACAAGTTGTATTTCGTGTAACTCATTGCAGGCAAGATTGATTCAAGCGAACGTGCAATTCCTGTATTACACTCACGCAATATTGATGCAACTGGTTGAAAGTTGCGATTGCAGCTGCAATATTGCTCAATATAAAATGGGCTTAAGAGGCTCGTCTACTTTTTTTTCGAATTCCTAGAATACTCTCGATATTACTTTTTTTCTGTCTCACTCTCTTCCCCACTACTACGGCTGCCCGAAACCAGCCTGAAACTCGTACTTTGCGCACCAAAGCTATGCAATGTCATTTTGAAGTTGAAAAATACTGTAAACATGGCTCCAGATTTCCATAATAACTTCTGGATTTTTTAAAGAAATGAAGTAAAACAAAAATTATTCGAAAAAGGAAGCTTAGCTGCATACTTCTTGTTTTTTAAATTTTTCGTGCCAGTTATAGTGACCGAAAAAAATAATATCAAATAATGACAAAAAACCGCAAAAAAGTCATTTAAAATTTTTGTTTACTTCAAATTCCTAGGCCAAAGACAAAAAATAAAAATATAGAAGCATTAAGACATCCTTTCTTAATACACTCATATGTAAAAGTATCATATATTTCAATTACAATTAAAGTAAACGTGGGAGACGTACACCTCTGTAACGCTGTCAAATTTTAGGGTAGACGAACACCTTAACAAAAATATTTTAAAACCAATACTCACAACACACTATCCATCTACTCTCCCCAATACATCCCTCCTAATCCCACTCCTGTCTACTACCACTAAGAGTCCATTCTAATCACCTTTATCATCCCTCTCCCCACCCTCTATCTCGTATAACAGACGAGCATCGCGTGCTGGTGATTCTCCCGTGTTAATGCCCGAAGACTGACACGCCACACCACACCACACACCCTCAGAGCAAATCAACTGCGAAATGCGGAGAACATCGACATCAACGGGGGTGAGGGCAATTTGCGACGTGGAAACGAACGGAGGGGAGGTTGGAAGAAAGATATTGTCAGTGGGAGTTGGAGAGACATGGTGTGGGGATGGATTAATATAGTCATCCATCGAAGAATATTGTTGCATTGGTTTAGAAGTATATCATATCTATTAACCCTGATACGAAAGCCGGAATGGTACAGGAGAAGAAACTTGGGTATTATGTTCTACAGGGTGTTCCACAACCCGACAGCGTGGTCCAGTGTGTTAGCTGGCTAGGCCGGCTAACGTGCTGTGACGTCAGTCAACGTGAGATCGATGGTTCGAGTCTCCGTCGGGCGACAATGTGTGATTTGTCGTAAAACTAAAAATGCCCAAGGTCTGGCATTCAATCACACTCGGGTGTTACAAGCTATCCACTTGTTCACCTTAAATGTAGTCCTGGTTGCATAAAGAATATCTCCGCTGCCGCTGTGGTTGAAACCACAGAACGCCGCACGGATTGAAATACTGACTGCACCAAGATGAATGGGTAAATAAAGCAAGAGAAAAGTGGAGAGTATGGAGACTGATCCCCTCCGATAAAAGGATCAGTTATATACTGTACGACGTGCTGATCATGACAAAAATAGTTATTTGTTTAACTAGGCAAAAAATATTAGATTTGCTGCCGCGGCTAGAGTGTCATAGACGAGGCGCAACCAGACTATGAATTAGCTTAGGCAGCAAATCTGTATTTTTTGCCATGTTATACACATTATTTTTTCGGCGATTGTTATAAATTAATATTAATTTAGTAATTATTATAAATATATTGATAGGTATCGCAATCAAATAATGTTGCCATGCGTATGTTGACAGTTGCTATGAAAAAACAAAATAGGTTAGGTATGTTGATGAATTTTATAAATGTCAAATTTGTTGATTTACCATAGTAACAATTACTTTTGCTGCCTAGGCTTTTTTACTATTTTTGCTGCCTATGCAGCAAAAGTGACACTTTGCTGATTGTCAGCTGTCAAAAAACAGTACATTGATTTAATATCAATCGCCGAAAAAAGATTTTTTTTAATTCGTAAAATTAAGGGTAGTTTACTTGACGTGTGTACATTTTAAGTTCTCGTATCACTGTTTTGATGGTATATTTGATAATTTGACATTTATTAGTATTATATATTATGTAAACAATTACTTTCATTGTAGAAAATTTAAAAAAAATTATTAAAAATTATTAGCGACCAGTGAAAAAAATGTTTGCTTGAAATACGATGCGAATTAAAAAAAATTCTTCTTGTTTCATGATCAGCATGCCGTACAGTATATACCCTTTAATTTTTTGTCCTAAGTTGTGGAACACCCTGTATAGAAAGCTGAATCATAGTTCTAGCCTGAAATCAACCGAGCTGGACGACTTCTATATACGACTAATAAAATGTCGACACTAATTTGACCGCTAGCTCTTGGACTATATACACTAGTGGAAAAAAATTAAACACTTGAAATTCGTGAAATTTTGTTCGGGTGTTGAAGGGTACGAAAAGTGATCATCCTAATCTGAGTTTACCCCCTTAAAGTAGAGCCACAATGGGTTTTTTCCCCGAAAGAATAGTCTAATTTGGTTAAAAAGTCGCTGAGTTATGTGCGAAAAAACTAAAAATGCACTTTTTTTCAAACACCCATAACTTTGTGCCAAATCATCCTAGGAACTTCGTTTTTTGAGTCAACTCCGTACACATCGTCAAATTTGAACATTTTTTCCATTAAAAACATTTTTTTCACAGTGGTGCTAGAGGGGGGCGGAAGGGGTTGCGCTTCAATTCGCATGCATGACTTTAAAGTAGACACTTCAAAGTTTTTCGCCCACAAAGATTCATCGAAATCGATTAAAAATACGCCGAGTTATGGCGGTTTGAAAATGGTGTTTAATTTTTTTCCACCAGTATAAAATCCTGAGAAAAATAAATAATATTAGCCGATCATGGATTACAATATTTTTTAGCGAGAGGTAAAACTAAACAAAAATTTCGTGCATTTATTTTTAAGATAAATAAATACGAGTATAAAGTATCATAAAATATAATATAGGTTCCGAGTACTACAGATAGTAGACGGGCCACTTAAATTCATTTTCTATCTACGTCGCATGTTGGTATCTTCGGGTATTTATGTAATAACTCTGGATTATAACATAACATATCCGCAACGTTCCACGTACACTACGGCGTAACGTCAGCGTTAATATCTGTGGATGCCTTCATTTTGATGGATAATATTGCGGGATTATATCTCTATGATCCCGCGCTGCGCTCGCCTGTGTGTGTGTGCGTTTGTGTGTGTGTGTGTGTGTGTGTGTGTGTGTGTGTGTGTGTGTGTGTTTGTGTGCGTTTTGCACAGAAATGAAACACTGTGTCATTAATTCACGGGATTGGAAGGTCCGCGGGTTCTCACTTGGTTTTATTTCATTTTTGGGCGGTTTTTTCGTGTCACTCTGGTGAAAGACGCCAGCAGTTGTGACGAATTGCGATGAAATTTTAAATAAACGGAATGTGCTACGCGTTGCTAATTGTTACAGGGTGTGTCATACGTAAAAGAACCCAGAATAATCTTGAAATAACTGTTCAATAGATACTTAATTTTAAAGTTATCCGAATTTTTGATTTGCCCCCATATTTACCAATCGCTATTTACCACCGTTCCTTTTTTACCACCGTAATTCTTTTACCAATCCATTTTTTACCACCGTCCCTTTTTACCACTAATTCTATTTTACCACCAACGTATTTACCAACGTATTCTTTTACCAATCCATTTTTACCACCGTCCCTATTTTTACCACTAATTCTTTTTACCACCAACATATTTACCAACGTGTTTTTTTTACCACCGTCTCTTTTTTAACAAAGCTAACAAAACAGTACTAGAGCCCCACAAACTCGGTTTTGGTATTAACAACACTAACAAAACTAACAAAACCGTACTAAAGCCCCACAAACTCGGTTTAGGTATTTGCTACACTAACAAAGCTAACAAAACCGTACTGGAGCCCCACAAACTCGGTTTTGGTATTTATTACACTAACAAAACCGTACTATAGCCCCACAAATTATTAATGGTAAAACGGAATAGCGGTAAAAAAGTATGGTGGTAAAAGTTGTAATGGTAAAAACGGAGTGGTAAAATTGTATTAATGGTAAAACGAAATAGCGGTAAAAAGTATAGTGGTACAAATGCAGAGGTAAAAGTTGGAGTGGTAAAAATTGAGTGGTAATTTTTTTTTATTTTTGTGCATTAATCAACGTATAATATGAATTATTAAATGATGAAAAATAACTCCAAGTTTTGCTAATTGATGTCACAGCAATTAATAATTTACATTTATGAGTCATGATTTTTCATGTTAAATTTCAATTTGAAATTTTTTATAATACAGCCAGAATCGTTTAAATTGTTAATCTTCTAGATTTCTTAATGACATATAGAATATAGGTACATATCTATTAACTTATCACAGAACTGAAAGAAATTTTTCAGAATTTTTAATTTAGTTTCCAGGTTTTTAATGAAACAGTTTTGGGTCACTGTTTTCAAATGGAATTTCATTAATTTACTATTCTTCCCATTCTTAGTAAGTCAAAAAAATAAAATAAATAAATATCGTTTCGTTCAATTTTAAAATATGGAAACGATGCCAGGTTTGATAAAAAATATTTTAACAACAAAATAATTATAAATTTTACAATAAATATAATCAAAACTGATTTCTTTTCATCAAAATCTATTTTTATTTATTTCTTCAACGATATTATTCCAACTTGTGCCTAATGATTCCAACGGTTACCGAATAGAACAAATTAAATATTGTAACCAACATAATCAGTTTACATCAGATTGTCGATTTGAGAGGATTTATACGTAGTTTTCTGTTGTTTAATTGTGTTTTGTACATATTTTAAAGACACATTTAGTGATTTTGTGCAGTGTAAAGTGATTTTAAATCATTTAAAAATGGAGTGATCCAGTTTTCAAGCCGTCAACGTGTCAACATTGAGAGAAACAACAAAAGGTTGGAAATATTTCTGTATACATTTAAGAATATCAATGTTTGTGATATGTAAATAAAAATATGATACGCGAAATGCATTAGTACTGCAGTAAGGCAAACAAATTCATGAATAATACTTGTTATGCTGTTGAAATGTTGAAAATATTACACAATATACCAAAGTAAATAAATATTTTAAAGGAGGTTCAAGTTAAAATATAAAAATACAACATTCAATTTGAAACTCATATTGTGAATCATAGATATGGATACATTGTGTGCGATTACCAGCCTTCAAATGGTTGTTGGTAAACACATTTAAAGTTTTATTTAAGTATAATATAATTTAAAAACGAAATAATAATAAATAATAATAATAATAATAATAATAGCCGCTAAGTATCCCTTATGAGGGCATCGACCTCCTCTAACAACAAATAATTCTTAACTAAGGAATATTCAGTATTATCCTAAATATTAAATAATGCATCTTAAATACTAAAACATAAATTAAATATCATACATCTTAGGTCATAATCACGAATCATAGATCTTATAACATCTTATATGTAACCCTGTAAAAGTGTTTTTGTTTGTTTTTTTTTTTTAACTTATATTCTATATATACAGGGTGTCTATTTAACTCGGGCCACTATAGGTAATTCCAAAACTAGAACAGATACGACTTAGGTTAAATTAGACAAAAGTTACCTTATCAAACGGCCATTCCACTGATGTATATTTGTTTATCCAAAAATATGCACAGGGAACTAGATAGAGCAAAAACTTTTATTTTTTTAAATGGCAATCACAGTTAGCTATGGCATCATTAAAAGAAGTATCTTTTTCTCTTTTCATCTGTATGTAATTTTCATCATTTATTTTTTAAATAAATGTATTATTTACACAAAACCTAATACACTTAATACTATTTGCACTTTTAAAGAAGGCTTTGATAAAAACAATTTAAAACGATTTATATTGTTTTAATCATTTTTTATTGCTGTCAGTTTTTATATTGTTAAAAGTAGTTTTTAGTACTCTTGTCATATTAAATTGTTTTTATCAAGGCCTACTTTAATAAGTGCCATTAGAATTAAGTGTATATGGTTTTGTGTAAATAAAACATTAATTTAAAAAATAAATGATGAAAATTACATACAGTTGAAAAGAGAAAAAAATACTCCTTTTAATGATGCCATAGCTAACTGTGATTGTCATTTAAAAAATAAAAGTTTTTGCTCTATCTAGTTACCTGTGCATATTTTTGGATAAACAAATACATCACTGGAATGGCCTTCTGATAAGGTAACTTTTGTCTAATTTAACCGAAGTCGTATCTGTTCTAGTTTAGGAATTACCAATAGTGGCCCGAGTTAAATAGACACCCTGTATATATATACATATTACATACACATTTCTTCTATAAAAATCAAATAAAAGTCATAAATGGACCGTGGCACTGTACTTAAACTGGGGGTTATGAACGAAATAGCATCCGTTTAATGTTTAATGTTTTTTAGCTACTACTGGTTTAATTTAATTTTTACCTCTCGCCTAATATTCTCTAAGGGAGGTATTGTGATGGGTCAAAATTTTCGAGTGTGAGTTTTTGGTGGATAAGCACGTTTTAGGGTTCCTACAGTAAGAATTTAACATTTTCGAGATGATGTTTATGTGTGCGTGCGTGTGTGTGTGTGCGTTCGTTCGTTACGCCGTGTGTTACAATTTTTTCGTTCACGATAACTCAATAAATACCAAATATTAAAATTTCAAATTTTGTATTTAAGGTTTCAATACGATTCTTAATAAGCCAATATAATTTTGGTTTCAATCTACTAACCGGAAGTAGTACCTACTTTTAAAAAATATTTCGATAAATAATGAATTTAAGACAATTAGTTTTATTTTAAATGAAAGATTATGTGATTATTACTTACAATCGGTATTTAATACATTGTTTTGTATCTGGTATCATTTAGGAATAATTAAAGTATATACTTATAATGTCGTATACCGGTATCTTGTAGTCCATGATCGATTAACATTTTTTTGTTACTACGTAAAATTTAAATGATTATGAGATGACATGACAGGGACAGTGACAACAGTAAAATATCGTTTATATCTTCTTCTGCAGTTTAAATAAAATGACTTAAATATATTTGTGAGTAGTAGTAGTATCTATATATTACTTAATATATTTGTCTATAATAAGTAAAAAGAATAATGTAAGTATGGCGGAAGGTCTTGTGCAGGCCACATCAGATTTTTAAAACTTTATCTGTACTTATTTTAAAATTTATAAATGGGCAAACAAATTACTATACAGGATGATTCACAACTTTTTTCAAAACTGTATACTTACCATTTTTGTGTCGACCTGAAATAAATATTTTCATTGAAGTTTTTCCTGAAAATAAATGAATGAATGAATGATGTAATTTTGTCTTCCTCTTTATTGCAATTAGACTAATAAATATTACATTTATTTTACATCAAATAAACCAAACCTCGCTAACATATAAGATAATATATACAACAAAGTCAATGAGAGAATGTGCATTTTTACATAGTGCATTTAGATATTTTTATTTATCGTTATTGAAATGGAATTAATTTAAAATAAGAAATATATCTTCATACGTGTTATAGTTTAGGTTTTGTTTTAATTATGATTTAATATCATGCTTTAATTTATCTTTTAACTTAAGTACTCTAAATAAATATATCACAGATAATAGATTTATTTTAATAAAAATAATTGCAAACAACTATGGAATTTATAATTTGTTGATACGTTTACCAAAAATATAAATATATTAATTTCAACATTGATTAGTTAGCTATGTATAAATTAAAATTACAAATTCATTATTTACACAATAATAACACAAATATAAATTAATCTAGTTTTGATGATATTTAAGACAAATATTTTATGATAGTTCTTGTACAAAAATTTATAAAAATCGCCAGCAAATTGTAACAAACACCACTGCGAACATCAGTCCTTGTTGACCACTTTGCTTCGAAGCTGAAACAGAAACAAAATTATAACCAAAACAGAAAACACCCTTTTACGAATATGAGGCATATCTCAATAACAAAGTCAGAGATCTAAATACGGGTTGCAACATTTTGTTTCTCAACTTTAATTTGTAAAAATAAAATATTGAATACCCCCAAAAATTTATTGAATTGATTTAATTTATCGCGTCGAATTATGGTATACAAATTTTCAGCGAAAAATTCTTGCTGATTCACGTTATATTCAAGATTATCAAAAATCGACTTTTGACTAATGGGTAGGTATAGATGTTTCAAATCCATATAGGAGTGACGTCATATCAGATAAATTCTATCCACCACGTTCATAAAATAAGCTATCTCTTTCTTAGACATTTTTTTATCTGAGTGTTTCGGTAACTGAGACCAGTAACACCTGGGTACATTATTTATTTTAACATTATGTATTTCACTTAGACATTTTACACGTATAAATCTATACGCATATCGTATATCATAAAATCTTGATTCATACGAATAATTTGCTTATTTTTTATGACATCACTCCTATATGGATTTGAAACGTCTATACCACAGATCTTTATATAAATTGACAGATACCTTGTTCCATGAATTTCGTTTATGTCGACATGTAGGTTGAGCGCCATATTGAGTAACGTACGTATAGTCCATCCAACGAATCAACCGATTGCATCACAATGCACAATCATTGTTAATTCATTGTGACGGAATCGGTTTATTCGTTGGATGGACTATACCATCAGCGCGAGAGCGCAGTTAGTTTGGTAATATGACTAATCTGATTGGCCAATCATTTTAAGTAACTGAATATATGGTGCCTCATTTTAAATGGATATTTCCCATAAGACCAAGCTATCTGTCAATTTATATACTATAGATCTGTGGGCTAGACTGAGTCTTAATATTTTATGGGCTTAACCGGGCCGGGCTTTACGGATTCATGGGTCCAAATGGGTCGGGCCACAATTTTCATGGGTCTGATCGAGCCGAACTTAACTTTATTTTAAATATACAAATTGGAACAGATCGACCAGGTTTGAAACGGATCGGGTCTACAAAAAATCGGTTTTGAGTGGACTGGGCATACAGAAAATCAGTCTTGAGCGTACCGGGCATATACGAGGGATATCCAGAAAATAAGGTTACAAGTGCTCTGAAGGGTGCAGGGAATTTTTTATCAAAGATTGGTACACCTGCGTGGAGGGGGTCAAACCAAGCCCTGGCCCAATTCAGTTCGCTGAGAAATGTCGTCACAGGAGAAACTTCCGTCAACCTCCGTAGGGGTCGTTCGCTCCACCTCCTCGGTCTTCAAGTTCCTCACTTTGCGTCAAGAATCCGCGGCCGAAATTCATCGTCAACTTGTTGAAACCTATGAGTCTGAGGTAATGTCACGTCAGCACGTTTACAAGTGGGTTAGGTTGATTCAAGAAGGTCCCACTAACACTTATGACGAAAAGTGAGGAACCGCGGCCGACGGTCTCACTCCTTTCTTCGTCATGAGTGTTAGTGGGACCTTCTTTAAACAACCTAACCCACTTGTAAACGTGCTGACGTGACATTACCTCAGGCTCATAGGTTTCCACAAGTTGACGATGGATTTCGGCCGCGAACTCTTGACGCAAAGTGAGGAACTTGATGACCAGGAGGTGAAGCGAACGACCCCTGCGGAGGTTGACGAAAGCTCCTCCTGTGACGACATTTCTCAACGGACTTAATTGAGCTAGGGCTCGGTTTGACCCCTTCCACGTAGATGTGCCAACCTTTCAAAAAAATTCCTGCACCCTTCAGAGCACTTGCAACCTTATTTTCTGGATATCCCTCGTAGGTATAGAAAGTCTATCTTGAGTGGACCGGACGTATAGAAAATTGGGCTTGAGAGGACCTGGCATATAAAGAGTCGACTTTGAGTGGACCGGGCATATAGAAAATCGGACTTGAGTGGACCGGCCACATAGGAAATTGAGCTTACATAAAATGGGGCATACCGAGCTCAAAAATTAGGGTAGTGTGCTAACCTTTTCCGTTGAACCACTCTAGTTTCTCGTTGGCGAGCACGTTGCGCTGCTGGGGGCTGGGGGGCGGCAGCAGGCGGGCGGTGAGCGCGGGGCCGGCGAGGGGCGGCGCGGGGACCGTGGGGGGCGGCGTGGCGACGCACCGGAGCCGCAGCTCGTGGTGGGGGCCGGGGAAGTGGCGCCGCTCGGCGTGGAAGCGCAGGTCGCGGGTGGCGCTGACGAGGCCGTCGTGCGCGGCCAGCGAGCGCTGCAGGCCGACTCCGGCGTCCACGCGCTCCTCGTTCAGCAGGAAGTGCAGCTGTGGCGCGGGGTCGGCGGGCTGCGCCGTGCAGTTGACGTGCACCAGGTCCGCGAGGGAGTACACTGGGAGGAGGCCGAGGACTAGGGGCGGGCTGCGGCCCACGGCGGCCACGGTGACGTTGCTGGTGCGGAAGCCGACGCGGAACTTGGGCGCCTCGGTGGACACCTCGCACTTGTAGGCGCCGCCGCTGTGCGTGGTGGTGAGGCGGGCGAGGTGCACGGCGCACTGCGACGCGTTGCACGGCTGCGACTGCGGCACCAGGTGCACGCCCGCCACGGGGAACGACATCACGTGCGGCTGTTGGCGCGGCGTGTACCTGAAGAACTCCGCCTCGTCCTTGTACCACTTCACCGAGTACAGCTCCTCGCCGCCCATGTCGTACGCGCAGCCCAGCGACAGGCTGTCGCGCGGATCCACCAGCGCCGGCACATTTAGGTTCGTTATTGTCAACCCGTAGACCCTTCCTGCAAGACACAAACACACACCGTCACAAGGACACAAGGAAACATTTTCATTTCATATTAGGGCTCTTTCACATGAGACACTTTGGACATTAAGATCACAGAATGGTCCATAGAAACACATATCTGCCACATTTTGTTCCCCTAATATAGTTTCATGTAAACCCATTGTTACTATTTCTACCAGACCACTGCTGGTCACAAGATGGTTCATGTAGAAGAGCCCCTAGAATGTTATATGTTTTCTATTACTAGATTCATTAATTATATAGCAAAACAGATTTAGAGATTATACTGAATTTTGTCAGTTCTAAGGTATGACGTTTGACAATTGAAGTAAATGTCATCTGATACTGCCAATACCAAAAAAAAATGTGTTGCGTGTCACAAAGTGAACCTTGGCGGCATTCAGTTGCGTTTCACAAAGTTCGCATTGTGAACACCAAATAGAAAAACTAAATTATGTATCTGATTCAAACCTGAGATGTAACCAGCCGTCAACCCACGAGAGTATTCATGTAGACCAAGAGCTAGCGATCAAATTAGTTTGGACATTTTATTAGTAGTAAAATTGAAGGGCTGATGCCTTGCATACTTGCTAAAGGAGGAATGTCCAATCTGCCGGTCCTAAGTGGCCAGGCTACCAATAATGCAATATTTCTTATAAATGAGAAATATTGTTTATTTTAACCTGTACAAATGGCAGACCTCATAATTTATATAAATTCTATTTTATTTAGCACCATCTTTTCACGCTTGGAGATGCCTGATCCGGCCACTTAGGACTGGCAGACTGGACATTCCTTCTTTACAAAGTATGCAAAGCCCTTCAATTTCACGACTAATAAAATGTCCACATTAATAATTTATCCTTTAGCTCTCCGTCTAGAAAAACACAAATTCTTCGTTTTTAAACTTTGAACAGTAGCGTCAACGGAGTTTATAAACGAGGCATATGTTTTTTTTAATTATTTAACATTGAACGTCAATGTCAACGACGAACTGCAACGGCAACGACGAACTGCAACGACAACGTCAAGTTTATAAATCAGGCTTATGGTTGTTAGTTGAAAATACAAAATTTTTGTGCTGCTGCACCAGACTAGATTAAAACCCAAGTTGTCAGAACTCTAATGCAATGTAACAATTGATTTTAAGTGCAGCAACCCTTATAAAAAATCCGATGTGGCCAACACATGACTTCTCGCCATACTCTACTATTTTACTAAGTGTGTATGAAGGTAGTTACTCACAAATATACCATTGTAGAAGGAAAATCGGGAATTGTAGTTTTAATAATAATATTAAAGTTTATTATGACCTTATAAATAATAAATAACATTTCATATTTTCATATTACATTAACACTAAAATATTTTATTTTTTGTTTTCATAGGTAGGCAGATAAATCAAAATTGTAACAAATTTGTTGAATTTTTAACTTCTTGTAATTATTGGAAAATGGTGCTAGATAGAAACAACGTTTTGAATACATATTGTAGACTGTAACATTTAGTATACAATGTTATTTAAAAAATTCCTATTAATTCACAAATTTTGAGGATATCCCAGAAAAACTCTTCAGATCTTCAAGAAACTACCACAATCAACACCAAAATCTAATCAGATCTAAACTTGGGTGTCAGCATATTATATACAAAATTTCAATTTTTTTTATTCAGTGGAATTTGAGTTATCGTACCTCCAACATCCATCCACCCATCCATTCACAGACATCATCGCGAAATTATCAAAATCGTGTTCTAGGGACTTATCCATTGAGAACTCACTATCGAAATTTTAGCATGATTACAATACCTCTCTTATATGTAGAATCTGAGGCGAGAGGTAAAAATAGAGCTTGAGTTTCTTGCCAGCCTGTATAAAGTTCATTGCAACCCCCCGTGGTCAGTCTTTTCCAGGCTCACGCCTCCTCTCATTCGACGTCGAATCGACATCGTCCATCGGGCAATTACATTCTGATCGAATTCCGCTTTGATGTAGCGTGGTGGGCGCGGGACGCACGGGGCGCCGGTGAACACGGCGGTTTGGCAGTCGATTTGGGGTGAAAACAGCGGTCTGCTGGGACGAAATGTGATGGGAGCAATGACGCGGTGCTACCGAGGGTGGGAAACCAGGGGGTTGATTTAGAAAACGGAATGTATGGGTTTGGAGGAAAGTCTGATGAAGCTAGCACAAGACTTCCGAAATCACAAGCTTCAAATTATAAATCTTATGCAGTTGTTCCACCAATAAAAATCTCATGCGGCCAGCACATAACCTCCCGCCTTGACACTGTAATATGTGAATTTGGTTTGTAATTTTTTTTTATAGTTCTTCGAGCAAAGTACCGATTCCAATTGACATTGAAATCAAATTAGCTCTTTGTACATAACTGGAATTCAGTCAGTTTTATATTTATTAAATTTCGGCTCCTAGGTACTAAGTTTCAAATCCAGTTAATAATATATTTATACATTTCTTTAAAAATGGTGTAACACAAATATCAGAAACTGTGTATACGTCTGTTCATCTATTTTCATTTTTGTTTTTAAATTTATTCCTATATTAAGAATTACAAATCGTGGTAGGTAAAACTACATATTTTTGAAAAATAATTTTCCTTTATTGGTAAGCGATATAGAACAGATGTTAAATAAATATTGTAAGAGGTAATTTGTTCTTTCGAATGCCGCAGGACAAATTGTAACTATTGCAGTGTATTTCCTATATTTTTTGCTCTTCATTAACATGTATAATGCAAAATATTGTATAGAATTTTATGTTTAGAGATAATGAATCAGAACGAAAGAACATAGTAGCCACACATACAAACTTCCATACAAACACAAACACGCGAGCGCACACATACACAAAGGCATCCTCGTGAAAATAGACAAAATAGGTTCTAAAGGTACTAAAACGTGCTTATTGACAAAAATCTCGACATCGGTTTTTTTTACAATCCCTATACCTCCCTGGGCGGAAGGTAAAAATTCGTAGGTATGCAGTGGTTTCGTGCAACGAATTTGTTTCAAACAAAAAGTATATTCCGATCTTGTGCAACGCTCTCGGCACTGATTGCACCAATCAAAAATTAAATCAAATACGTCAATGTCACTTACATTTTCTGGCAGTTCAATAAATTAATATGTTTGCATATTTTTATATAAAACCGACATTAAATGGGCACCGAATGTATTGTGGAGCGAATATTAGTTAATTAAACAACGGAGGCAATATTTCAAGAAGCTAGATTATTTCAAACAGAGTACAATAAACAAATGTTTAGATAAAGTGAAATAGAAAAAAAAGTAATATAGACAGTATTCTAGGAATTCGAAAAGAAGGTAGACGAGCCTCTTAACAAAAATGTATTATAATAATCTGTAAATAATAATTTAATTACAATTGCGAAAATGTCATAAATATATAATTTATCTAGTTTCTTAACGAAAACCATATCACAAGATTCGTAGGTTTGAATCCAGTTCAGGTGTAAAATTTTTATGGTTTGATTTGGATCAGTATTTACTCACGTCACCATTCATAGTTGGGATACAATTAACTTGGTAACCACAAAGCTATCGGGCACCGGGTAGTGGTTGTAACAAGAGCTTGCGCGAAAGGCTTCGATGAAAGAACAGCCTTAGCTGATTCTTGCCCATTGTCAGGAGGCAATTAAAGTAGAGATAAAAATAATAATAATTGATAATTGCCAATAATGTATAAATAAATGTTCAGGGGTAATACCATAAGAGATGATAATTTTTTGAGAATTGTTTTGTCGTTTCCACGGCAACTTATTTCTAACAATTTCACGACACAAAACATCATCTATCAATTTCCCGAAACGAAGTTGAGGGGAATTGTCAGATGATGTTTTGTGGAGTGAAATTGCAATAAGTTGCCGTGGAATAGACAACAATTCTCTCAAAAAATTATTATCTCGAATGGTATTTAGGAAGAATATTTTTCTTGTTAAAAATACTACCAAAACGACTCATATTGCTAAACATTTTTGACGTTTCATGTGACAAATTAATTTATTTTTTGTAACTGACGTAAAAAAATAAAACCTAATCTACATAATTATGTTGTCAGATACCTACATCATTTTACATTTTCAATTCTATTGGTTGCATTACGTCATTTGACGTCATCATTACGCAATATGATTGGTTAAACCATCTGTCAAAAAATATTCAATATTATCTCCTCCCTGTAAAAAGTTTGAGAAAGCATTGTTTGTATTTAAACTGCAACGAGTTTAATTTGTATTCATGCCTAAAAGAAGCTTGTTTTTTAATTAAGCTTAAAATTTAATAAGCAAAACGAATACACTTTTCCTCGCTGATTTAAAGAAAACGATGATACGAACTGCGGAACTAATTTGAATAAATAATATAGAGAAAACAAACTTTGTTCTCGAACATGCAAAATGAGAATATATTCCAAGCAGGATTTGATTCGATCGCACAAAAAGAGAAACTTCAATTTTAATATAAAATGAGTGTAAGATTTTTTCATGAATACTTCTACTTTTATTCAAAAGAATTCATTCGCTTTGAGAAATGATGTCATAAACAAAATACGCTACGATAAATAACGAAATTTACTGAGAGAATATTTACTTTTTAAAATACACCATCTCGCAACTCACTATACTAATTACACGAAATAGTACCTATATTATATATTGAGGGACTAAAGTGCATGATTTAATCCTGAGGGTGAAGTTTATTTCACGAGCCGAAGGTGAGGGAAATAATCACCTGAGGGATTAAAGGTACTTTAGTACTGTGGTATATACGCTATTTTTTGCACTTCATCCTCAAACGAATGCAAAATAGTTTAAAAGAATACACATTTTGTAATTTTGACAGTAAATTTTATGACAAATATTTATATTGTTACCATACTCTGTAACAAATAGCACGTATTTACTTGACAACGGGATTAATTAATTCAATTCCTTGACAACGGGATTAAATATGAAAAATAATCCCTTGGGATCAAATTTAGAACCTTAGTCTCTAAAAATAAAGACTAAAGAAGAGTTTTAGTCCCGGAAGTGCAAAAACTATATTTATTTTAATTAAATTTTTTAATAAAAATGGGGCACAACTAAAGTTTAATATAGATCAATGACAGTTAAAATTAATGGCAAAGAAAATTTAAATGTCAAATTATAATAACGTTGAAAAATTACTCGAAATATTAGTCATAAGTACATTCTTCTTCTTACATAACGTGTCAATATTTTTTCCACAAAAACAAAAATCAACCGATCATGGATTACAAGATTTCAACGTTTTATTTGATAAATTTATTTTTTAAATTTACTATAGTTCTTTAATGCTACCAGATAAAGACAATTTTTTTATAACGTTGCATATATCTTTTTCTCTTATTCTTATTACAAGTAAATATATATTTTTATCCTTTATAGAAATTCTTGAAAATTAATCTTTTCAATCTTCAAAAAATATCACTTCCGGTGAAGATATTTGTATCAAAATCTACTGAGCTTTTCCAATTTATATACAAATGCTAAAAACGGAATATCAAAATTTTAGGATAATTCGTATTTGACACATAATTGAGATATTATTAACAAATTATTAACATTGGGGTGTTACATAAATAATGTTACTAAGGGCGGACATTAGCAATCGATGAGATATTAATAGGATGTTAATAGACAAATATAGCAAGTTAAAGCGTCATGTTCGCATCCTTGAAATGTTCTGCAAATTTTATTTTGTACTTTCTATTAAGAGCCTATTGCATGCCAATAATATGCATGGAAAAACGAGTAATTTTTGTGATGATCTCAATGTAATACTGTTATACGTATAATGTTGAATTTTTGTATTTAGATTAAGGAAGCATACTAAAAGAGCGGAATCTTCAAAATCTTTAATTAATGTAATTAGTTTGGCTTTAATAATTATGCGAAAATCGGCGAAAATTTAGATAGAATTTATGGCAATTCTGTTGATAAAATTATAGTTTTATTGTTTTTCCGCACTTTTTACATCTACGCCGAGTATGTTCTACTCATTTTGTCTTTAAACTCAATGATAACTTTTATAGTTTATTCATGAGATCCTCACGAAATTCTAGTGTTTAATTCCTTTTTATCTCTAATTGTTGTCGGAACAATATATAGTTTGAATTTTTCAATTCAACAATGCTTTGTCCAATTTTGTATATGCTTTTTCTTATTATGAAGAGATTTATTAGAAAATGTAACTCGGCATAATCCTAGTTGCATTCTTCGTCTGTAAATAAATTTATGAAATTTTGATTTATCTATAAAACTTCTTGAGCATTGTAGAAATTGATAGACTGCTTTTCCGTATTTTTAGCGACCGTTTCTATGCATTAACATAGGACTAACGCGGTGTTGAGCTACGTGGAGACGATACCCTTAACAACCACGACTGATTTGACAAATACACACCGATGACTCACAATACCACAACCAAGTTGTGTAGAAGGCGTTATACTTATTTACTGCTGGTGTTGAAAATTAAGCTTTGCTTCCCCCAAATAAAATCTTGGCCCCTTTGCTGGTAACAAGGGGAAACATAATTACAATTTCACATTTCCGAATTTCGTGCCGTGTTCATGAAAGGCACAAACGACGATTACGCCCCTCACGCAAGAGGTTTTACGAATCGTAGGATCGCACAATGCGGTTTCGTGCGAAATTAAGATTCGTGTTGTTTTGTTACTATGCACTGGTTAAAGTACTTAATCTTATTCACGAATGCGTGAAGGGTGAAGATGAATTGTTTATTGTTTTCTTTGTTGATGATTCTTTTATTTTGTACTAATTTATTTTCTTTTTGTTACAGGTACGTGAGATTTGATGCTTAAATCTGTAAGTTTTATTTTAAATTATCGTTTATGGTACTAGCGTGTTATGATGATTATTATTCACGTGCGTAACGTCCAGTCAGGTACATATTTCAGTTGCACACAAAAATCTCCACTAACAACCATGAGCGAGTTGATGGATGATAACTGAACACACTGTAATAGTTATTTATATTACAAGTGGGATAAGAGCATTATTACAGCAGTCGAATGTGAAGAATTGCACGACGAGGTCGTAGACCGAGTCGTGTAATCACATGAGTGCTGTAATATGCTTTAGCCCACATGTGATATACAAAATTTTATCCACGACTGCTCAAAATTAATAAAAATTGATGTTTTTGTTTAAACGTCAGATTTGAAATTTAAAAATTATATATTTTATCAATTGATAGATGTCAGTTTCTATAATTTTGAATTAAAATCAAAGAAACAGAGTGTACATACAATTTGTTTGACAGCAGGACAGTTTTATATACAAACAAATTCTTAATTTGTAAGTTTATACGTGATATTTATTTATTATTCGTTTATAAATTATTTATTATGGAACAATATTTCAAAATTGATTTATTCTAAGAATATTTAAGGAATAAATAGGTAGACAAGTATATTATTATAAATATGCGAGAGAGGTAATAGACAAAAGCACATTATATTACTTCACTAGTGAGGTAATATAACTAATTCTAAGTACCTCACTCAAATGATAAAAATAATATGATTATTATATCACTGGCGTGGATAAAGTATGTTATTCTACTCGTGTTTAACATGACAATTACTCACTTAAATGATACCGACACTCGGCCGTGCATTAAACTTTCTTCGTCTTGAGTAATGTTCGCTATTTAACCCTCATCGAATAATGTGCTATTACTGATGGTGATGACTCACAGTATTTGTGTTTTTTGTAGTTAAATCCGAACAAGATTAAAAACCATCATCAGCATGTTAATGACCGGCAATAATCGTTTCCGGTCTGTAAAAAACTGAATTTCCGGTTTATTTACAACCAATCGAAACCGATTGATTTTCGAGTTAATGATAATGGGGAAAATGTACCAAATTAACTTGAAAATTGACTTTAACTAATCATGCCCACAACAGTAAATTTGACTATCCAATTTTGTACGAAGCTATAAACATATTCGTAAATTTATAAATAATTAACGAAATTTTGTTTACAAATACAAAATTGTTTGATAATAAGTTATCGGTGTAAAATACAGCTGTTCCACAACTTAGAACAGAAAATTATAGGGTATATACTGTACGACGCGACGTGCTGATCATGAAACAAAAAGAATTTTTTTAATTCGCAAAAAATTGCATCGTATTTCAAGCAAACATTTTTTTGCCAGTGGTCGGTAGTTATTTTTAATTTTTTTTCAAATCTTCTACAACGAAAGTAATTTATTGTTTACATAATATCTAATACTCTCGGATGTTTAAAGAGACTCGGTTTCACCTCGTCACTTCTTATGCCTGTGGCACACCGGCCGAGGAGCATCGAGGACCATCGAGTAACTCCTCGATGAAACGATAGAACGCACCCCGTCCTCGACGAAAAATAGGGGCGCCGCTATTTTCATCGAGTTGTTCCTCGATGAAACGAATGTATCTCATTTCAGACGTATCTTTGGATTTGATTTCGCGCAAAACTTTGATGTATTTGTCACCGATTAAATAGAAATCCATCGCGGACGGGTGCGTTATTTCGTTTCATCGAGGAGTTACTCGATGGTCCTCGATGCTCCTCGACCGGTGTGCCACAGGCATTAGCAACATCCTCGATATTATAAATCGCATAATATACTTATTATAGTTGATTCCACGTAAGTTTGTGATTGCGCAACATTATATCGTTTACACAGATATAATTTGTGACAAAACCTCAATTTTATTTAAAAATATTTACCTCCCTACTTGCAAAAATAGGAATTGTGAGTCCATTATTTGCTTTTTAGAAACCTATACATTTACGTTTGTCGTACAAAATCATTCGTCTATTATTACGCAATCACAAACTTACGTGGAATCAACTATATATTAATAGCTATTACCTTACTAGTAAATTATTTAATATCTAATGTTGCATAATAAATTAATTTGTTTTCCGAATATTTCTTTTATGCAATTGCATAATTAAATTATACCTTTTTTATTCCTTATAAAAGGAACACGCAAGAAATCTTTAAATATTGTCGTAAAAAATATTGTTCATGTGTCATAAAGTACCCCATTTAAATTTTTACTAATTGTGTTATAAATTTACTGCCACTGTTCTGTTAAAGAAAAATGTCGTCTACAAAAATAGTTAATATCCTCAAAATAATTAAAATTTTTCCGTAAAATGTCTGTTAAAAATGGCTGTGGGCATAATCTCTATGTAAATATGTATGTAATATGTTAATGTAACTCTAAAGCGACGAAAAAGTGTATACATATGCAAAAGTAGGAATAATCTTTTTCAGAAACAAAAACCATAGACACAGCATTGTTTGAACAACTGAAAACCTTTGTTTCGTAAAGTAATTACATATTTTGGTACATTATAATATGAAACATAAACATGGTTAAGTAAGGACGATAATATTATATTTTTATTTGTAGTTGACTTGATATAATTTAATAAAAACGTTGTTGGAAAAATATCATATATAAAATTACTTTCTAGTAAATTTAACTTCGATTTAGCTTAGCTGTCACTCAAAAAATATGACATAAAATATTCTGTAATATTTTTTTGCAAATTAGCATTTAAGAGGAAAATTCGGAAGAACCACTGACATTTTTACCCAAGAACCTCATTATAAATATTTTTGATGCAAAAAAATTATATTTAATAATACTTAGGTATATTATTACTCTTGACAATTCAAATTTATTATAAATGACAACGAAATGTACGAGAAATATAGAAGTTATTCATGAATTAGTAAGTAATAATATAAATAAAATTGTTATAAATTGGTCTAATGACTTGTGTTTGCAGCTTCGAAAATGAAACATGTATTGACGCGATCCTTCTTAAAACTAAATTTTAATTACATCCACATTAAATAAATTTTATTTGACATTTGATAATTTCACTCTTTCTGATTGACTGATACTTGTGTTTATGCTTATGTTTGTGTAAATTTTTTGACATTTGCATATTCCTGTGTTTAAGTCTTATGTTTATTTTTTTTCATAAATATTTATTTATATACCTAGGCTGCGAAATGTCTGTTTTGCGGGCAACACATTTCGCGGACGAGGTATACACAATATATGTTGTACAATATGAACATTGTTATTCAATTTTTAGTTAGGATATGTACAAAATTGTCGCACTAGTGCAACAAGAACATATAACTATTATTTATTAAATCAAATTGGCCTCAAACTACGATTGTGAACATTTTGTTTGAAATAGTGAGGAAGGTAAGTTTTCCCTCTCTAGAGAGGAAAGTAAGCAGTGTTACCACCAGTGTTATTATACGATGAAATATTTTAAAAAATTATTCGCTTATTGAAAATTTTGTTTTTATAATGATATACTGTGAACTATTATTTTACAATATTATGTTTTATACCTACTTACTTTTCTACAATTTCACAATTTTACAATTTAAATTAAATTTGACATAATTGGCTGCAGTGAAACATTTCATTGTTTTTAAACGTCATTCTGACAGATGGCAGTTGTGTTTTTTCAACATTTACAATATTTTTAAATATGTCGCAAAAAAAATGTTGTGTCTAACACGATAGGAAAGCTTGAGTGGGAAAAGAAGAGCTTTCCTCTCTAATTGGATAAATAATTATTTTATATGTAATTTTATTCTCATTTTTATGTGAATGCTCCTTTAGTCTAAAATAATTGTTATAATAAACTGCAGTCTTTATATTTGCTATTATTTTGTTTTTATTATAAATTCTGCGAAGCATAAACAAAACAAAATATTAAATTACGTTTCTCTCGTCAAATAAAATTAAACTTTTTCGTGAAAATTATGCAAATAACTTAACATTTCTGGTGTTAACTTTTGAGTAAATGTAAACTGCAAACTCTTCTTAACATTATAAACTGCCGCAAAATATTCTCGCCTCTCTTTGACACGGAAATTTTCCTCTAACCCTCTAGTCCGTGTCAGAACATTTCCGCCTCTTTCATAAATAGTTGCTAGTCTAAATATTTGCCCAGCAAATTGTCGTAGTGAATTACTTGCCTGTGTAATGTACCTCTTTATAGTTCTGTTTGTGAGTCGTGACCAAGTTAATTGTACATATTTAGTAAATAATACGGAGTGTGTTGCATGCGCGCTAACTGAATTCGTGTACTCGGTTGCAGATTAGGATAAGAGGTTAAATTCGCACAGAAATGCACGAATTTTAATAAAATTTGTAAATAATAAGTCTTTAGGTAGAACTGCAGTTTTTACAATTTTTATTTTTTTTCACACGTTATTTTCAAGCAATAGGAATACTACATTTCTGATACAGGGGTAGTTTTTCAGTGACAATGGGGGTTTTCACGATTTTTTGGTTTTTTTATATGTTAATCTATACATTAAAATATAAGACCCGTATTTTTTCTTTTCGCTTAAAAGTTACTAATAAGCCTGAAAAAAATTCATAAAGTTTAAAAAAATAAATGCCGCGAAAATCGATGCCGCGTGTAACAGTGTGACGTCACCAACATCTAGAACATACGTTCAACGCGCTGACAAGGACCGATACGTAGGTCTTACCTTACACAGTCAACATCTTGTCAACTTGAACAGAAAAACATAACCAAACTGTTTCATGCCGCTTCATTTCGATTAAAACCAACACAAAAATTCTTCAATAAACTGTAAGTAATCGTGTTTGAACCTAACCAAACTCGACAACGTGAACTCGTGAACGTTGGTGAACGTGTCAAAAATCGAAAAATCAACTGGTGGTCCATCGTCCAAACGACAAAAAACGAACTTGCACGAACCAACTCCTGGTTTGCTAGCGATGTTGGCTACGTCACACATGGCGCATTTCAATGAACGATTCAAAAGACTTACATTTTCATTTCGATAAAGAGGTAATAAATCTATCAAAATTAACAATTATTATCACTTTCCTATAACTTATACATGCTGAAAATTGATATCCAATAAGTATTTCTTTAAAAGCCGTAGGCTTGAAAACCCCCATTCAACTCATGTGTCATCTGTCAAAAATGAACCAATAAATTTTGAGGATTTATAAATTTTCCACCAATTGAAACGAATTTTTTCGACAATTCAACTCATGTGTCATCTGTCAAAAATGAACCAATAAATTTTGAGGATTTATAAATTTTCCACCAATTGAAACGAATTTTTTCGACAATTCAACTCATGTGTCATCTGTCAAAAATGAACCAATAAATTTTGAGGATTTATAAATTTTCCACCAATTGAAACGAATTTTTTCGACAATTCAACTCATGTGTCATCTGTCAAAAATGGACCAATCAATTTTGAGGATTTATAAATTTTCCACCAATTGAAACGAATTTTTTCGACAATTTATCACTAGTGCTCGCAGCGACATAATTTTTCGACAATTTTCACTAGTGATCCAATCGACAATTTTAAACAATTGAATATATCTTTATTAATCAAAATCCTATTGTTATAACTGTTGTAATGGAAGTGAAGCTATTTATAAATCATTTTCATAAAGAAAGAATACATTTTTATTCGGTGAATTGTCCTCCGAATACCATTCGTGTTCCAAATTATGTAGACAATTTTTGTGGCTGCATCACTCATGATTATTACGCTTAAGAAAATAGCACTCGTGCTACGCACTCGTGCAATTTTCAATAAAGCGTAATAACCATTCGTGATACAGCAACAAAAATTGTCGACATAACTTGGAACACTAGTGGTATTATATATGACAATTTATCACTAGTGCTTGCAGCGACATAACTTTTCGACAATTTTCACTAGTGATCCAATCGACAATTTTAAACAATTGAATATATCTTTATTAATCAAAATCCTATTGTTATAACTGTTGTAATGGAAGTGAAGCTATTTATAAATCATTTTCATAAAGAAAGAATACATTTTTATTCGGTGAATTGTCCTCCGAATACCATTCGTGTTCCAAGTTATGTAGACAATTTTTGTGGCTGCATCACTCATGATTATTACGCTTAAGAAAATAGCACTCGTGCAATTTTCAATCAAGCGTAATAACCATTCGTGATACAGCAACAAAAATTGTCGACATAACTTGGAACACTAGTGGTATTATATATAAACTGTTCAACTCGTACATTTCTAATCCAACAAAAATTCATGAATTTTTGCAGCAAAATTTTACCATTTATGATATTACAATGACTACCTATATAATTCCTGCGTAGAATCGACAATTTGGGTCAAAAATGACTAATAAATCACAAGCTAGTAATATGGAACACACTACAAAAGTGTAGTCAAAAGTGTCGATTTTTGGCATAAATAAAATATCAACCATGATCACTGGATGAATAAAGTTGAAAAATACAATAGAATTATTTATTTAACTTCTACTTTTATCGTTGTGAACTATGAGTATATTGTTATACTATAACCTAAGAATGTACATGGTGCATTCTATACCTCTGCATGCAACTTTAATAGGTTATATAATTTGATATACTGATTATAGAAAAAAAAAGATTTTTTCAAAATTCGCAAAAATAAGGTTAGTGAAAATATGTTTCATTGGTTTGAACGTCCATTTATCTGCTTATTTATTATGTTATTTATAAAATAAAATTATACATAGTATCAGACTATCTACAAATAGTCGATTCTAATGTAATAAATAATTAATAAATAAACATTTAAATAGACGTTCAAGCCAATGAAACTTATATTTTCACTATTTTTGCTAATTTTGAAAAAATCTTTTTTTTTTCTGTAATCAGTATATCAAATTATATAACCTATTAAAGTTGCGTGCAGAGGTATAGAAACACCCTGTATAAAGATTTTTATTTGGAAATATTTTTGTTTATAGTTAAAATTAAAAATTTACTTTTTAAGAGATAAATTTATTTTCTAACCAAATTTTTTTATTCGGCAGTAGTAGGTATACATTTTCTTAATTTTTTTCTAGAATGAAATATCTACATTTTTTAGATTAACAAATATTATAGTATTCTACACAGGGTGATTCACAACTTCGTGTATATATTTTAATGGCATATAGTTCTCATGGAACTGAAATAATTATTTCAATATTCTCAAATTAATTTACAGGTTTTTTTAATCAAACAGTATAACATTATTTAAATAATGCTTCAAATTCCGTCGTAAACGTACTAAATCTAAAAGTTATAACCAACAAAATCTTATATTACAAGCCAAATCCGTCTGTTTATCGCAACTAAATTTTAAAAATTTAAGGAATTTGGCATTGCCAAATTACGCAATTTTCTTACTAAGCTATGTTAGGAAGCAAATTATCAATTTATGTAACTCTAATATTTGTTGCATCACATCGTTTAAAAAAATATAAACAATTAATTTTACTAATTTTTATTTAAATTATTTTTCTCTTAAATAAATATCAATTGATAAGTTGAATTACAACCAACCAGCATTTGATTTTAAAATATCTTAAATATATTGAAAGAAATTTGCTGGACACATTATAATAAATTATTTATTTGGGTATTATTACTGTTAATAATTAATTTATTAGGTATCTTCACTCAATTTAAAAATTCTGTACAACTTTACTATCTGTGATTTGTAAATTTTAAAAAAATGATACATATTTATTGTTCAAAGTATTATAAATTAATATCAATTTAGTTTTTAATTTATTGTGTAACAAAAATCAGCAACAGATTTTCGCAAAACTGCTAAAAAATCTTATTTTTAAAGGGACAAAAAACCACTTACCTAACCCAAAAAAAATCTGCAAAACAACAACAAAATGCACTGTAAAGTATTCCATGTTCAGCTCAGCACATATCACCTTCACTTAATCAAACCCTCCGCATACCCGCCGCGTTTACAATTCTTGATCTCCGCTGTTCGTAGTTCGCGCGATGTCATGCCACCAGGGGGTGTAACATCGATGTCCGCCAGCGACGGTTCGGTTCCGGGATGTGCGTGCAACTCCGGGGTTCGGATGGAACTGCGGACGCGCCCTTACTTAACACCGGAGTCTGCGCTCCGGGAAGCATGCGCGGGGAGGGGGTGGAAGATTGGGGAAGGAGGGATTTTGGGGTTTTTGACTAAAACTTGGTTTTACCTCTCGCCTCATATTCTATAGGATCTTTCATTAAGAGTGATAGGATTTTAATTTTAAATAAAACTTCAACGGTTTGACATATCAATTAAGTTGTTGCTGTATTTGGAAGCCTAGACAATGCAGTTATGTTCGGAACAAGATATCGTTCAAATGTCCACCACGGCTTTGTTGACACTGTTCACAAGATCGCTCTAATTTGGCAGAATTTGGCTCATTTGCAACACTGATGGCTACAGCTGTGATTTTCTCCTCACATCGAATATTTCGTTGTCTTCTTGGTGGCTTATTGTCTTAGTAATGTTAACTCAAACTTTATCACAGTGCATCTTATAGCCTGCGCAGAGTAACGGTGAGAGCGACCCAATTCTGGGGTGAATAAATGTTGAGCACCCACAACTAAGCTCGAACTTTGGTTATATTTTTTTAATTATTTCCAACCGGTCTAGAGGCGTCAAACGCTGCATCATGAAACTGCACACTATACTAAATAATTTGATAATAATAATATCTATATAATATAAAATATGAACAGTGTAGGTGTACTAACAAGAGCTCAGTTTGTAATATATAGCAAGGTCCTTTTTTCACTATTTTTGACACAAGTGTAGCGCCTTAAGTGAAATAAAATTATTTGACATTGTTGTATAATATGCCTACTTGCGTAGGCTTTTTGTAAAAGCCTAATTTTAGGTAAGTGGTTTCTGCTAATAATCTATAACCGCTCGATTATTATTGTATACCAATTTGAAATTCACAAGTGTAGTCATCTCATATTTCACGCACAAAGTTCTATATCCCAGAATATATAATTCATGTATCACGTGATACATATTTGACAATTTGATTGGCTGAAATAGGGTAGTAAGGTGCTATCAAATCGATGATATTTTTATAACCGCTGTTACATGTCAACTGTTTTTGTCAATTAATTTCCTACTGTCAGTTTCATATTTAAATATTGCTGTTTGTCAAAAATAAGACTTAAATTGAATGAACCTGATTGTATTCGGTGGGGTAATACCAGTGAAGACAAAATTGAGAAAGTGAAACAGAATGTAAAACGTTCTTGACAGCTATTGAAAAAATATAACCAAACATTTTGATTTCATTCATTATATATTCTCCCCAAATATAACTCGGGCTATGATTAATCATAGGTGATAGCATTCGTTATGTCTTCAGAAAATTGAACTCGTGCTGCGCACTCGGTCAATTTTCATCGACTAACTCATGCTATATAATTCATGTATCACGTGGTACATATTTGACTAATTTTATTCGCTGAAATAGGGCAGTAAGAGGCTATCAAATCGAAGATATGTTTATCACCGCTGTTACATGTCAACTGTTTTGTTTATTAGTTACAAACTGTCAGTTTCTCAATTTGAAATTGCTGTTTGTCAAAATTCAAACTTAAAATGTGGCAGGTTAGGGATAATAGAGAAGAACGCACCAAATTGAGAAAGGTAAACATAATTTAAAACGTTTTTGACAGCTATTGAAAAAATATAACCAAACATTTTGGTCTCATTCATTATATATTCTCCCCAAATATAACTCGGGCTATGATTAATCATAGGTGATAGCATTCGCAAATCTTCAGAAAATTGAACTCGTGCTGCGCACTCGGTCAATTTTCATCGACCAACTCATGCTATCACCGATGATAATCATAGCACTTGTTATATTACCCTCGAAAGTTTATTTTTTCATAAAATCCGATATTAATAATAAAAAAAACAAAGAGATAATTAACGAATTTATAAATATAGCCGTAGATAAAATATACAAAAACCAAAAGTAATGACATTACCGTGTATAAACAAAGCGCTTTATTCCCGTACTAAACATTTAGCACTAACGTCGGCGCTCATTTTATCAACAGAATAAATCTCCAGTTTCAAAATGCACTCAGTAGACACATCTCCGTGATTTCCTCACTTCCGGAGTCCAGTACTTGTGCACTTCCCGCGGGAGTGACGTCACATCCGCCTGTAAACAGCCGCGCTGCTTAATTTACACAGTAGCATTTTAATGTTCTCCGGATCTTTCTTATCTCTCAAGGAGCGGGGCGGAGCGGGGCGCTTGCGTAACGTTCCTACGCTACGTGTTCTTCTTTGCAGTTTTGCGCTACGGCAACTCGGAACTCAGTTGTAAAAGTAAATTTGTGTTGAGTAACGCATTATTGTAACGGGGGAATATAAATGGCGGATTATGGGGATTCTTTAATTTGCGCTTATTGTTTAAGTTAGTAACTTTTAATTTAAGTATTATTCTAAAGTTGCCTAGAGAGTGATTCGCATACAATATCTCTCACGAATTTTACCCAACTTGGTTGTAGTAGACTCATATACTTTATGTCATCGAAATAGATATACAGGGTGATTCACAACTTCGTGTATATATTTTAATGGCACCCCAACTCGGGTGTAAATGCTGCCAGTAATATCAGGAGATTCCTGAAACATTCGCACCCCCAAAAATTGTATTTTTAAGTCAATTGACCTATTGGACATCCGGTTAGAGGAAGTAAGTACGATTGATACAAAGTAACATGTGTTGAGTGAAACGGCAAAATTGCTGCGCAGTACGCTATGACAATAGAAAGTGCGGGTTGAAGTTTGATATTTCTTATTTTACATTTTTTAAATATAGGGGAAAGTTTAATTCAATTTAATGACATTGCGCAATTTAAACAATTTAGTACGCAACAGGCATGAAACAAATTAATAAAATCGTAAAAAAATAAATTTTGACATTAATACAAATCTGTCAAAATACGCGCGCATCACCAGGATTGGTCTATTGACGTCACTTCCTTTTGCCACCAACTTGCTGTCTCACTCAACACAATTTTACTTTGTATTTATCGCACTCACTCCTTCTGACAGGATAGGTCAATTACATTTATATTATAGGATTATAAACTACATTCAAAGGTGAATTAAACTACATAAACAATGAATTTTAAATACTTTCTGTTTAGCCGGAAGTGACCTCAACTTCCTTATTTTATATGGAACATCCCGTATATTTTTACCTTCCGCTTACCTGTAAAGGAAGGTATTGGAATCATGCAAAAAATCTTGTGGTGAATTTTTAGTGGATGAGCACGAATTAGGGTCCTTACAACTCATTTTTGATAGTTTCACGATGATGTCTGTGTGTATGTGTGTGTGTATGTGTGTGTGTGTGTGTGTGTGTGTGTGTGTGTGTGTGTGTGTGTGTGTGTGTGTGTGTGTGTGTGTGTGTGTGTGTGTGTGTGTGTGTGTGTGTGTGTGTGTGTGTGTGTGTGTGTGTGTGTGTGTGTGTGTGTGTGTGTGTGTGTGTGTGTGTGTGTGTGTGTGTGTGTGTGTGTGTGTGTGTGTGTGTGTGTGTGTGTGTGTGTGTGTGTGTGTGTGTGTGTGTGTGTGTGTGTGTGTGTGTGTGTGTGTGTGTGTGTGTGTGTGTGTGTGTGTGTGTGTGTGTGTGTGTGTGTGTGTGTGTGTGTGTGTGTGTGTGTGTGTGTGTGTGTGTGTGTGTGTGTGTGTGTGTGTGTGTGTGTGTGTGTGTGTGTGTGTGTGTGTGTGTGTGTGTGTGTGTGTGTGTGTGTGTGTGTGTGTGTGTGTGTGTGTGTGTGTGTGTGTGTGTGTGTGTGGTCAAGGGGTGTTAGTCGCATAACTCAAATACGAATTACCCGAAAATTTTGATATTTGGTATTTAACATTTGTATATAAATTGGAAGAGCTCCGTAGATTTTGGTACAAATATCTTCATCGGAAGTGATATTTTTTGAAGATTGAAAAGGTTAATTGTCAAAATTGTATATAAATTTGGAAAAATATAGTATTTATTTGTAATAAGAATAAGAGAAAAAGTTATTTGCAACTTACGTTATAAAAAAATTGTCTTTATCTGGTAGCATTAAAGAACTGCAGTAAAATTTAAAAAATAAATTTATCAAATAAAACGTTGATATCTTGTAATCCTTGATCGGTTGATTTTTGTTTCTGCGTAAAAAATATTGACAGGTGAGACGGGTGACAAGTTGGCATACTAGCGCTATATAAGTCCTAAGTAAGACATTAATTGTAGTAATTGAACGGAGGATGGCTTCAACACAGCAGAGTTTTCCTGTGAATGAATCTTTTTATTCAGGTGATGCAAATTTCTGTGTTTGAATATTTTAGATTTTTATTTGTATATTTTAAATGGGCACCGGATTCTACGTATACATTTCTGTTTAAAGTTTAGATAAGGCGGAAGGTTGTGTGATGGCCACGTCAGATTTTTTAAGATTTTAATTCTACATAAAATTCTGTATACAACCATCTATAATAAGCTACTTTTTCGTTGTCGATTTCTAAGTAAGGTTTTGATAAGCATCTTAACACCGGATAAGATTTTGGTAGAAATCCGCAAACCGGAAGTAATACTTTTAAAGCTTGATATATAGTTTTCCTTAAATAAATTGGCACATTACTTATTTATGATAATTTTTGCAATTAAAAATATAATTATCTATGGACCAAATAATTTTAAATACAATTTGCCGAATCTGGTAGTATTTAAGGCTCTACACTTGTTGAAAGCAATATTGCTGCAATAGAATCAAAATTCACGATTCTGGCTATATTGCTCAAAATAAAAATCTGAAATTTACCATAAGTAATTACGAAGCATTATTTGATCGAAAAATTCATACAATACATTGTTGCGACAACATTTAGAGAAAATAAGAATTAAATTATGCATTTTAATATTACAAACTACGGCCTTATTATTGCATATTTATTCATTTTGTTTTAAATAGTTGATTCCTTGCATTGTTCGTGAGAGTGCTAAGAAAATATTTTTTGTCAAAAAAATTACACATCTGAGGAAAAAAATAGTAAAAAATCGGCCAAATTGACTATTTTTACTAATTTATTACTAAAATACCATTAAGTATTTCAAAAATATAATTTCTTAGCACTCTAGAGTCATCTTTTAACTATCTATATATGAAATATGAACAGTCTAGGTGTACTAACAAGAGCTCAGTTTGTAATATAGCAAGCTCCCTTTTTCACTTTTTTTAATAATAAAATAAAGTACAACTAATATTCTACTTTTTTTAAATTTCAGTATCTTGTCCATGATCATATGAAATTTGTTTGTATACAAAATTTGATATATTATTTATGACAGTGTCAATACAGTTGACATTTGCATCTTGGTGTACATTATTGTTTACATATTATGAACATGGAACTATTAAAATGTAAGTACCTACAACTATTTATTAGATTAGTAGAATAAGCAGATTTAGGCGCGAGGTCGAGTGCTAGCCACATCAGATTTTTTATTATTCAACCGATCGCCTACTGTACAAATAAAATCGTGAAATACGGCAAGTAGTAGCTTCGGAATCGTTTTATTGTCGATTTAGTAACTTAATTATTTCTTGTTTTCCGTGAAGCCCTCTTGCGCTTAGTAAAATATTATCTGGTGATAAGTACCAAGTTATTGAAGTAGATTTCTGAGGACTTTCTTCCAGTTTTGGAAATTCGCTAAACTCGTTTTAACCTAATTTTTCTCAAATGCACGTCGAAGCTCTCGGCGTTACGTCTCCAACTTAACTTTTAAAAGCAATTTACTATAGTACATATCACTTCTTTATGGAAAATCGTAAAATGTCGTAGCTTGTAAACTTTCATAATCATTATACAGGAAACTTTGTTGGTTATGACGAGCACGGCTTCAGGAAATTTTATTAGGACACCAGTTCGCACTTTGCAGCAGCTTATAAAATAACAACGTTATACCTGCGACGCTCTGTGGGCAGGGAGAACCTCGGACGGTCCGCGGAGATCTTTAAATTGTGATCTAGATATTCTACACTCTGACTTTTATGTGCTGTCATTTTAAAAACCCAGCTTTTATGCACGGGTTTTACTTTGTTCGCCCTGAAAAACTTTACGATGTTGCACGCCATTTGCCGCAAATCAGTTGTGATCAGTTTACACTGTTTTATTTTATCCTTATTTAATTTTTCTTATTTTGCAGCTAGGTTAAAAATAAACCGCACTACTTTTTTATATATACATTTCAGTTTATCTGCATAATATTTTTTTTTAACATCTGCACCGAAAATGCCACCTTTCGTTCCTATTCTTAGGGACGAAAGTGAGGTATTTCTAACCGGTCAGTACTTCTCCTAGGGAGGAAAAGTAGTTTTCAAAATTGATTATTTAGATTATTCACATCATATGTCATCTGTCAAAAGAGGACCAATAAAAATGCAGAATATTGAATTTCACAGACAATCAAAATCAGTAGACTTGATTATTTTGTACTAGTAAGGTTGTGTGTCGACTATTCACTACTAGTACTTTTAGGTGACTATTTAACATTTTTATTTCCATTTTTAATGCACAATTCTATGTCTGGTTTTTCTTTAATATTCTAGAACATTTTTCACTTAAGATTCACTATTTTATTTTAAAAAATCTGACGTGGCCATCACACAACCTTCCGCCATATCTAGACTTTAAACAGAAATGTATACGTACAATCTGGTGCCCATTTAAAATATGCAAATAAAAATCTAAAATATTCAAACACTCACACGAAAACTCTTCTGTGTTGAAGCGATCCTCCGTTCAGTTACTACATTTAATAGCTTACTTATGACTTATATAGCGCTAGTATGTAAACTTGTTACCCGTCTCATCTGTCAATATTTTTTATGCAGAAACAAAAATCAACCGAACATGGATTACAAGATTTCAATGTTTTATTTGATAAATTTATTATTTAAATTTTACTGCAGTTCTTTAATGCTATCAGATAAAGACAATTTTTTTATAACGTATTGCAAATAACTTTTCCTCTTATTCTTATTACAAATAAATACTATATTTATCCAAATTTATAGAAATTTTTGACACTCAATCTTTTCAATCTTTAAAAAATATCACTTCCGGTGAAGATATTTATACCAAAATCTAATGAGCTCTTCCTATTCGTATACAATTGTAAAATGCCAAATATCAAAATTTTTGGGTAATTCGTATTTGAGTTATCCGACAGACGGCATCGGCCCGGACCACACACATACACACACACGCACACACACACATACATACAGACATCATCGGGAAACTATCAAAAATGAGTTGTAAGGACCCTAATTCGTGCTCATCCACTAAAAACTCACTACCCGATTTTTTGCATGATTCCAATACCTTCCTTTACAGGTAAGCGGAAGGTAAAAAATCCAAACAACACAAACACATTTGACGTTGACGTCTTAATTTTGTCAAAATTTATTTGTTTTCTGAAATCATGGATGGATTCTGGTAGTATATTATACACTCATGTACCTTGTCCTTGCGAATATTACTCGCGCTGTGCACTCGTAATATTCATATCCAAGCACAAGAAACATTCGTAATACTACCAGAAAAATAATCGACATAACTACGACCTATAGTATTATAAGTGATTAGGTATTTGTATTTATTTTATGGTATTATTATACATTTTCAATGTTATCATCATCCGATTCATCCCTTTCTTCTTCTAATTGCTTTGCGGTGCAGGTATTGAAAGAAATATGTTATTTATTTCATTTCTTTTTATTTATACACGGTAATAGTATATCGTGCAACTAGGGACAAAAGTGTTCTCCCGACTCGTGCGATGGCTGCCCTCGCTTCGCTCGTGTTGCCAATGCCGCATTCATCGGAAAACGCCACTTTCGTCCCTAGTTGCACAATATACTATTACCGTGTATGTACGGTTACCCTAGTCGTCAACACACTCAAGGTTGTTAGTTGAGATTTTTGTGCAATTAATCTGGAATGTGTGCGTGGCTGGATTTAAACCGGAGTTGTTTAACATACACAATGTCTCTAAATTCGTACCATACTAGTGTTCAAACTTACTTATTAAATTTGTGAATTTTATTTCTTCTGCTCGAAAAAAGGAAATTTAATACTTATTATTAATCATAATCTAATTTTCTGATTTAATTCTGAGAAAGCTTTTTTCTATTTAGCAATTTTCTAACATGATTAACTTTCTTGTAAGATTTAGAAACCTTATAACTAAGGCTAACCTGAGGGCAAACTTCGGTCAATTTCTGAGGTTTCTTACACATTATATTATCTTGTACACAAAATCAATACGATATTATTTTTCTTTTAAAACTACCTGCCAGAAATTTAAAAAATATACAACTGTCTTTTTAATATTCACTTCTAATATCACATTCCTTCCGGAATTTTTTTTGAGTGCCTTCCAACAACGTCTTAATTAGGTCTATTGGTACACGAAAGCTAATTACGTTGTTGGAATGCACGATAAAAAATTTTCCTGGATATGAATTAATGCACGAGTGCATATTCGGTAAGAAAATCGCAATAACACCGCCGCTCTATTTTTGAATTCTTTTTACAGTAGAAATTTGAAATATTTACAAATAGATATTTATACACCAAGTGAGATACATGAATGTTTATTCAAGAGAAGAAAGTTTAGCCCCCGAGCCCGAAGGGCGAGTGGACTAATTTCTTCGAGTGAATAAACATTCGTATCTCACGTGGGTTATACAACATTTTATTCAATTTTGACGAAATTATTTCAAATATATGAATTATAAATTTATTTTGACATAACAAAAAAAACTAATCAAAGTTGTCGTTAGTGGCAAGTTGTCATTGTTTTATGCATTTTTGACGTAATAATAACAGTTTAAAACGTCAGAGTGATTTAAAAATGTGTTGAGTGACTTAAACAAATTTAATTCACTTGTGAATAAACATTTATTTAAAGTTGTTGCTATGGAGTTAATAATAGCAGTTTAAAACGTCAAAATTGAATAAATTTGTATTTAACATTAATAAATATGTATTATTTACCATATTAATTGCTTATTTACACTCAAAATGACAACTTAACCAATTCGTAATTTAATGTCAAAGTGACATATGACAGTAAAGTTTCCGCTTATTAATTTTAGTTAAGTTCCTCAAGCTACTAGTACAAAAATTGCGCTAAACTTTTATATAACCATGGTTACTATTATTATAATCAATTCTTCCATTGGCTGTTATTTGTGTCATGCGATTTTCAGTAAAAATTTTGTTCTCATATTTCTATTCTATTTAATATTTAATAAACTATAAAGCCGCATTTTCATATTAAGTTTATGTCTTAAAACTAAAACAGTGTTTGTATTAAGAGCCTATTGCATGGCAATAATACGCATTGAAAAACGAGTAATTTTTGTAAGGATCTCAATCTAATACTGTTATACGTATGATGTTGAATTTTTGTATTTAGATTAAAGAAGCATACTAAAAGGGCGGAATCTTCCAAATCTTTAATTAATGTAATTAGTTTGGCTTTAATAATTACGCAAAAATCAGCGAAAATTGTACAAGTTGAGATAGAATTTATGGCAATTATGTTGATAAAATTATAATTTTATTATTTTTCCGCCCTTTTTACATCTGTTCTACTCATTTTATCTTTAAACTCAATGATAACTTTTATAGTTCATTCATGAGATCCTCACGAAATTCTAGTGTTTAATTTCTTTTTATCTCTAATTGTTGTCGAATTAGTTTGAATTTTTCAATTCAACAATGCTTTGTCGTTACTAATGTAAAATTTCATATTTTTATTTTGAGCAATATAGCCAGAATCGTGAATTTTGATTCTTATTGCACTCAAGAAGTATAGCCCCTTAAGAGGTCTGAACGTAGCTTTATGCAAAACAATACTTATTAATTTGTGTATCTATCTTCAAACATGTTCATTATAAAATATCGGACAATGTTTCATTATTGTCGCGTCAAATGTTACCGAAGCTCTTCCTCTCAACCTAACCTCTTTGTTCTACTCTTTCCGCCTATTTTGAACCTCACTTGTCGTGAGGGCCTGTCTGAGGACCGGGATAAAACACTCTCGATTCATCTTATCAGAAACTGATGACTCCAACTGACGGACTAAATTTGCAATTCAAATTACGAGGAACTTATCTTTGTAAAAATTACCTGCATACGTTACACATGAGGAGGTTAAGGAGGGACTTGACGGAGTGAGGGCTCTAAATGAGAGGTGGGGGTGGTTCTTAGTCCGGCGGTTTACTGAAATTATTATGCACTGCGAGCCAAATAGTCCGGGAGCTGGCGTCAAATTTTCATGGGTGATTGCAGCAAAGCTGATTTTTGTAATATAATTAGTTCTATAATAACTAATTAAGCTGGCACGACCGTGTGGATTAAGATTTTAAGAGGCTGCGGAACTTGCAAAAAATAAAAGATTTTCAAGTGATACCAACAAAGCTAAAATTTTGTATAATGATAATTTATCAATTATATTTAACAAAAAAAATATGTTAGCTGGACCGAGCGGGTGGCTAAACTTGTTAGCTGTCCAGGTGAACATGTCTGACGTTTGCAATTTGAAAACTGTCAGTAAAAATTATTAGTAGGCGATGTCACGGTGATGCATTTATATGCAACCCGCTATATTCGTTGATAAATATATTGCATATATGTCATTTAGATATTCTAAATAAATGCATCACCGTGGCATCGCCTACTAATAATTTTTACTGACAGTTCTCAAATTGCAAACGTCAGACATGTTCACCTGGACCCGTTCGGTCCAGCTAACATATTTTTTTGTTAAATATAATTGATAAATTATCATTATACAAAATTTTAGCTTTGTTGGTATCACTTGAAAATCTTTTATTTTTTGCAAGTTCCGCAGCCTCTTAAAATCTTGAGCCCCGCTTTCGGACTAGCTAACACTGCAATTCTTCATTAATTATTATAGAACTAATTATATTACAAAAATCAGCTTTGTTGAAATGGTCCGGTCAAATTTGACGCCAGCTCCCGGACTAAAAGGCAATTTTAATTTTTTTCTCTCATTTAAGACACTTTATTCGGTATTTTGAGGGGTGGAGGCATCACCGGAAGTGTCTGCGTTAGCCGTCATTTAAAAAAAAATTCGCCATTTTTAGTTTTTTTCCGTAAAGTCGTAATACAAATCTTAAGAACCCAGTTATTTTTGGAAGCAATCCCCAAATCGGAAGTAGTACTTTTCTGAAATATTTTGATAAATAATTAATTTATCGCAATATTTTTTATTATTAAGTATTATTTATAATTTAGAGTATGAAACTCCAGTATTTTGTTGTCCATAATTGTTTAACATTTAATACTACAAAAAAATTAATTGATTATGACAGTGACAATATAGTGACACATCATTTATATCTTCTTCTACAACAGTTGAGTAAATGACTAATAGTTATTTGTGTATCAAGGCTGTAAAAGTGATCTTTTTCGGCCGAATCTGAAGTTTGCAGCCGAGGCGTAGGCCGAGGCCAGCAATTCAGGTGAGGCTAAAAACACTTTTAAGCCGAGGTGCACACAACATTTTTTAGGTGGCTATCAAAAAATATATAATTTTATGTCAAAAAAAGTTTCTTACTATCATAAATAATTTTATTTATATAATTTAGGCTAACTAAGTTGTAGGTAATTACTTCTAAATATATTTACCAATTAAAATTAAATAAATTTGTTATTTAGCGGCCGTGAAGTAAATGCGGCCGTGAAGTAAAAGCGGCCGTGAAGTAAATGCGGCCGTAAAGTAGTCATTTTGACAGATGTCAAAAAATGTTACACTTTACGGCTGTCAAAGGATACGTAAAACAACTATTTATGCAATAGCCACCTAAAAAATATATTATTTGTAAGTACCTATTATATTAATCTGTCATTTCAAAATCAACATAAGTCACAATGTTAATATTTCACAAAAGATTACAAAAAAACCGTATAATATCACAATTAGCATATTGTGTTTGCAATAATTCCAGTTTTTAAACCAATATTTGTGTTTACCCATGTACAATAAAAATCTTGCAAAAACGCCGATTTGAAAAAATACTGACTTACGTTGTTTTTGAAATGACCGATTTTGTATATAGTAGTAAAAAGAAGAGGGTATGGCAGGAAGTCTTGTGCTGGCCACATCAGATTTTTAATAATTTTGTATATCAGTTCTCAGCAAAATCTTTAATTTAATATCAAACTCAATATGATTCTCTCATTCATCTATCGAAATCGTGTTCTAGTGTAGAGACTTCAAAACGTGCTTATCCATTAAAACTTACTAAAAAATTTAGCATGAATTTTGTTCTTGAAGGATTTACAATTCGAATTTTGTTTAATAAAATTACAACATAGATTCCTGAAGACTTTTATTAAACGAAATTTTAGCGGTTACAATACCTCTCTTATAGGACTGAGTGGTGAGAGCTAACAAATTTTCTTTTCCCTTCTATGTTATTACTGTTATTGATGCATTTGCATTGCCGCGATCTTCAGCATCAGCATGTTCTGTTAGAGATTAAATAATTTTCAATTAGTCGCAATAATATATGAACAACCCAAATAGTAATATTACAAACATGATGACTTAAGCACAAGTCCACATTGCAAGCAAATCAGTATTCTTGTTTGATCTCCAGTTAGATCGTGCGTTGTGCTTTACTTTATCATTCTGTCTCTCTCCGAATACGGATTCAGCATTTAGTGCTCTATTTGCACATCCTAACAAACTAACTCAAGAAATTCACCGAACGACAGATGAGACTGTACAACACTAGGGACATTTTATTTTAAGGGCCTCGAATTCTTAAAATACTCTCGATATTACTTTTTTTTCTAATTCACTCTCTTCCCCACTACTACGGCTGCCCGAACCCAGCCCGAAACTCGTACTTTGCCGCACGGCAAGGTTTTTTGTAAATTTCATTCTATAGCCATGTAAGCACAACCTATAATACATCATTGTAAAATATTAGGTAGTAATCGATTTCAAAACCAAAGTCACAAAATGATTTATTGTAACATGATTCTTTGCTTTGCATTTGATAGAAAGAGATGGGCCTTAAGAGACCTATTTTTCGAATTCCTAGAATACTCTCGATATTACTTTTTTCTAATTTACTCTCTTCCCCACTACTACGGCTGCCCGAACCCAGCCCGAAACTCGTACTTTGCCGCATCATAGCTATGTAATGTCATTTTGATGTTGAAAAATACTGTAAACATGGCTCCAGTATTCCCATATCTTCTGTATTTTTAAAAGAAATTAAGTAAAACAAAAATTATTCGAAAAAGGAAGGTTAGCTGCAGGCTTCTTGCTTTTAAAATTTTCCTTTCCATTTATAATGACCGAAAAAAATAATATCAAATCGTATCAAATAATGACAAAATTCCTATGCCAAAGACAAAAAATAAAAAAAACTAGAGGCATTAAGACATCCTTTGTTAATTTACTCATATGTAAAAGCATCATATATTTCAATTATAATTAAAGTAAACTTGGGAGGCGTACACCTCTGTAGTAACGTTGTAAAATTTTAAGGTAGACGAACCTTAAGAAAAAAGACACAATCGTTTACTGTTTCTAAATTTTTATAAAATTATTTCCGTTCCTCGCTTAATACGTTATGGTACTCTTAACATATTTTTCGAAGTATAAAAACACCCTGTATATTAGCCGGATTCGAACATGAGTTGACAAAATTACAGTCGGTTACATGAAGTATTCTAAAAATTATTTTACTTTATAACAATACTCTTAAGCGGCAGTCTCATTTTATTTTTATTATTCCACTCCCTTCCCCACTACTGCAGCTGCCCGAAACCAGCCCGAAACTCGTACTTTGCCGCAACCTAGCTTTGCAATGCCATTTTGAAGTTGAAAAATACTGTATAGTTATTTGTATCACAAGGCCAGAAACTGACCTTTTGCAAGAGCGAGATTTTTGACACGCCGAGCCACAGGCGAGGCTTGCAAATTACGAACACTAGCATAACAGTTTCTGGACGTGTAATACACAATATTTTATATGCCGATTTCATTACAAAAATATAAAATAATTATACATAACCTAAAAAATTGTGCACCGAATACTTGCATTTGAGCTTAAAATATATTTATTTCAATTTCTTTTAACGATTTACGTCTAAAATTTGTCAAAATCTTGTTTATTCTTTTATAAAAAATTTTCAACGCATAAAATTGACATCTGCTTGACAACTGTAGTAATGTCAAGATGCCAACCTATAACTTCCGGTTGTTTGCCGGCCTAGGCTGGCAACAAAGAGTTTCTGGCGGATTTTGAGATATGGAAAACTAGCGATGCCGACCGGAGGCATATAAAAAGTGTTTTCGTTGCGAGTAAACTGTCAGTTTATTATTGACTTCAAGATAATGCTTATTTTTAAAATTTAATAGAGAAACAATGGATCTAACAGATGTGCCTTTTTAAAACTTTAATTTTATATCATGAGATATACCCGTGTAAAGTTTGCATAAATTAGAAATTTTAATGAATTGTGAATTTTTTTACAACTGTTAATTGATACTTTAAGTATATAATCCTTGTTGGAATGAAATTTTACCATTCTTGTACTGGCCACAAAACACTCGCTACATTAGTACATTTTATACTAGATTTTAGAAGGTAGGCGGGCCTCTTAATGTTCCTGCTATCGTCTTAAAGAACATTAAATTGGGAAAAATTATTTTATTGGCAAAGTTTGACAATAAAATGAAATATATTATCTGATAATCACAAAATTTTCGTTCCTGAAATTTGTTAACACAAAGGGTCTCATATTTTTACCACTAAAATGTTTTCATTTTGAATATAATTGTTTTTAATATTAAAATACAAAATTAATTAACCAATATGAAATATTTTAATAAAAATGTATGAGGACATAAAATTCCTAACTTAAAATGCAACAAATACTTCAAATAATTGACTGAAATATGATATTAATTAAAATAGCGCATGTAATTGTTTTTAAATAACAAAATTGTTGTTTTGAAAACAATAAACTGATCGGTCAACTTTTTGCGAAATTTATTATTCTCTTCTTTTGTTTGATATCTAGCAACGCAGATAAATAAGACACAAATCGCTAAACGAATTTTGACATCTTGCGTTGAATGAATTTTCTGCTCACGTTTTTTATCTTTTTGTTATGTTGTGTGAAATTCTCTCTCCGTGAACAGATTAACGCCATGTCAGAAGGGCGTTAGTTATTTTAGACATGTATCGTACATTATTCAATCTTTAAAAGAAAAGGAATAGGATATATTTCTTTCTTTAGGAGCCCTTGTCGTTCTCGGATGGCATAAGAATTTTCATATTATCGTTGACACATACACAACTATAATATGAGACTGTCAAATATAACTAATACTGCAAAATTAACCTATGCCCTCTTCACACAAGAATTCGTTCATACTTCTTAAAATTGAATTAAATAATTAAATTATAGTATATTTGGGAATATAATTAATAGCATATACTACACAAAATTTTTATCTGTCATAGGCTAGTTATAAAATCAGTCGTTTTATAAAACTCCTAGTCTTTTTCTAAATGATTATATTTATAAATATCGGGTGGGCCAAATAAGACCTACCGATGTTAAACACAAATAACTTTTATATTTTTTGATTTAAATATGTTTTTCTTTTTGTAGGTTATAACTGAATTCTTGAAAATTTATTTGCCACACAAATTGATTTTCTAAATAATGTTTTGATGTCGGATGAAGCGCATTTTCATTTAAATGGTTATGCTAACAAACAAAACTGTAGATTTTGGGGCTCTGAAAATCCAAGGGAAATACACCAGCATCAGTTGCAAATCCATCCAAATGTACTGTTTGGTGCGGTGTTATGGCCAATAAAGTGAAATTTTTGGCGAACGTCTGATTTAAAAAAAAATCAGATTTCCCTTGGCCACCTTGCTCGCCAGATTTAACAGCGCCCGACTTTTTTATAGGGATATTTAAAAGACAAAGTGTATGTTAATAAACCAGAGACTATTAGACAGCTGAAGCAGAATATTCGAGACGAAATACTGAGCCTTCAACCAGAAACATTACGTGGTGTAATGGAAAACGCGTTAAAAAGAGCCGATCTCTGTATCGAGAATAATGGTTTACATTTGTCTGATGTCATATTTCATACATAATTTCCATAAAATATATTCATTGTATAAAAAAATATTAATCAAAATAAATGATTATTACAAGAGTTATCCGTGTTTAACATTAGTAGATCTTATTTGGTCCACCCTGTACAATGTCATATCATTTTATTACACAATATGCCGAAGCTTTTGGTAGAAACCCTGAACTAAATGAATAACCCAATACCCTTCTTGAATCCCACAGACTCGGTTTTGGTAGACACTCTGATTGCACTGAATTAAATAAAAATTCCAATGAGCCTAAAATACTCGTTTTGCTACAAACTCTGATTGAACTGAACTAAATAAACAACTCAATACCCTTCGTGAGTCCCACATACTCAGTTTTGGTTGATTGAACTCAACTAAATAAAGAACCTAAAGCCCTGTTCGCACGAGGATTCTTTGAAGATTCTACCCAAATTCTGAATCCTGGAAAAGAAGTTTTCTTCATTCTAGTGAGAATGGGGTCGTTTACCATTTTTTTTTAAATTTTTAAATTAATTTTCAGGTATTAATATTCCCAAAAATATATTTTTCACCTTTTAAAAGTGCTAAATATAAGTGAAAACATATTTTTTATGTCGCTCAGTTTAAAACGCCTCAAGATCGTGACGACAAACATTTCGGTAAAGTCTCCGTCTAACGCTGAACAAAACGGCGAAGGTAGTAAATCCATGGGTAGTGACTACCCAAAATATGACTTAAATTAATATACAGCATTCATTACAAGTCGTAGAATTTGAATAAAAATTAAAATTTATAGGTAACCGTTGAAATAACGAAGATAATTGAATTTAAAGTTGACACAAAAACGCGCTAAAATACATTGCGTATATGGAGGTTACCAGTAGATTTATTAAACGATTAGAAAATTTTATATCATAACAACCCAACACATATTTGGAAAACGAATATGTTATTCTTTGATATTTGAGGTATTTATTAGAAAAATAAAAAATATGAGTCACCGCAATAATGGTTGAGAAATCGCATGCAAAAGGTTCCAGTCTCAAGAAAAATTATGTTTTTGACGTACTACTACTGCATTTCAGTGTAAACTTAAATTTCAATCATATTTTTTATTTAATTGGATACCTATGATTTGTAATTTACATCCAAATCTACGATTTTTAATGATTTATTTCTGATTATTTGACTGCTTCGGCCTCACCTCACACCGAAATCACGCACGCTTATGACCTTAAAAAATTATGTTCTTATTTTCAATATTTGGTAAAAATTATAAAAAAAATTCCGGAGTAAACGACCCCATTACTTGTTAAATTACGGTGCCGCTAAATTGAATTTTCAATGAGTCTTAAATTTATTGATTGCTTCAAAACCATGAATTTTTGTCAACGTATGTTGTAAGATTCATAATCTTAAAACTTCTTCTTTTCCAGTATTCAGAATTTTGGTGGAATCCTCGTGCGAACAGGGCTTAATACCCTTCTTAAGTGTGTGTTTTATAATATGCCTACATGCCTAGGCTTTTTATAAAGCCTAATTTTACAATCTGCCTACAACATCTATATCGACAAGTTCAACTCAATGGTTGTTTCACCAAGTTTGCACATTTGTTGTTGAGAAATCGTTTGGTCGTTAGCTGCTTGGGCTATGTATGTATTTCGGTAGCAACATGAAGTAAAAAACTGTTTGATGTGAAAGTATTTTTTCGGTTGACTTGGCGTTTAGTTTTTGCCCATCACAAATGCTAGTGACGTTTATTGATGGACCATCTTAATTCGAAATCAATATTCCAAAGTTTTGGACTAAGTCGGCGAATGGGGAACTAAGTTGTTACTATTAAAACATCACATTGTGATTGTTTGGGAAGTTTTTTATGCAAAAAATCCCTTTAACTTTGTTAAATAAAAACTGATTTGCAGAAATTAATTCTGCGAAGTTTTCATCGGAGGAAAGTATTTTTCGATATGGAAAGTTTTATTGAAATTGCTGGAAGAAACTAAAGTTTTCCTGCATTAAAATATTCATTGATTTTGTGTCTTCATCAATATAATATTTTCTAGGAGTTCCAGAGAGAACAGTACACATAACTAAGTTTTAAATATTCTTATCTGTAAGCTGATTTTCTATGCTTCGTAGATAGTTCTTCTGCAAATTTAAAATCTTCATCGGGCTATTATTACTTGGAATCAGTTAATTTAATTCTTCAATTCATACATAAAAATACATTGTTCAATTTCACACATTAAGGGGCTTTTATCACAGTAAAAAAAGTATTTAACAAATTAATCCGAACCTATTAATCCTATAAATAAATAAAAAATACCGTATAAAGACAAAGGCAGTAAAAAACTCGCTACGTTGTCGAATTTTTTAAATTGTTATTATTATTTATAAATAATTAAATACTAATAATTCTGAGAAAAACTCTTCGTAACTATGATTGCATTGTAAATTTAAATGTTTGTATCACATTATTATATAAAATTATCAAATAGGAGTCGAGTAAAAATTGCATGCGCGCTAGACAATCAAATTGAGTATTTTCTAAACAAGAATGGAGCGAAACATAGCAATTAGATAAATAGAGACAACATGTGCTCAGAGCTGGGCATTACTTAAGTATTTAGGTACTTAAGTATCAATTTTTAATAACAACTAATACTTAATACATGTACTTAAGTATACATATTTTTTTGGTACTTATTACTTTAAAATTTTAAGTACTAAAATAAAAACTTGTACTTAAGACTTATTTTCATTTCATAATCGTAAATAATACTGAAGTACTTTTTAAATACTTAAGTTTTTCAATAATACTGAAATAATGTAAAAGTACTTAAGTTTTTTCAATAGTTTGAGTATTATACTGTTCAACCTGCGACCACAGCGACAGAATACGACATTTTCACTGTGAATTAATCTTCCTCGATAAAAAAAGATAATAATCGAATGTAATAAGGTTACAAATGTTACAAACCTTGTAATTTATTATATTAATTTTAAAAAATACTGCTACTTGAAAAATACTTATTTTTAAGTACTTTTGACAAGAAAAACTTATACTTTACTTAAGTACTGCGAAGCTTTACTTGAAAATGTACTTGGTATCAAGTACTGGCCATAGGTAGTACTGGTACTTATACTTAAGTATTTTGATTTCGATACTTGCCCAGCTCTGCATGTGCTCATAAAACATAGGCTGTCAGCGCGGGTACCTGAAATAACGGGGATTTGTGATCTAGCAGCACTGGGCGATAAAACCCCCTTAAACATAGTGATTCTATTTTTGATGGTAACCAGTCAACAGGACTAAATCCCAAATATGTTATTAGTGGAATCCAACCACTCGGACCCAGTGGTAATATTCTTGGATGCTGGGATCGAACTGGCCCACTTGACATGAATCGTCCATGGGATGTTTAAAAATATCTTGTACTTTAAGTGATATTACGTCTATCCTAGCCACATCCTGCGTACGATCAAAAATTACATACTCAATACAAACATCTCAGAGAATTACATGGGATGCATAATTGGGTTATTATTACCAAATTACTAACATTGGAATGTTTCATAGATAATGTTACTAAGGGCGGACATTAGCAATCGCAAAGATATTATTAGGATATTAATGGGAAAATATAGCAAGTTACAAGCCGGGATGTTCACATTCTTGAAATGTTCTGGGGATTTTATTTTGTCAAGTGGGTTGTTTCCACAAAAATCTCGCATTACTCTCCACTAACAACCATGTGGACATTAGCAAGCGCTAGAATATTAATAGGATGTTAAGCAGCCCGTTTCCGGTTTTTACAAATTCCTAGAATACTCTCAATTTTTTTTTCTATTACCTACTACACTCTTTTCCCCACTACTAAGGCTGCCTGAAACCAGCCCGAAACTCGTACTTTGCCGAATCCTAGCAATGCAATGTCATTTTGAAGTTGAAAAATACTGTAAAAGAGTTTTTGTTGTGAGTAAATTGTCAGAATATTATTGACTTTAAGATAATGTTTTTATAAACATTTAATAGAGAAGGAATGGATCTACAGATGTGCCTTGTTAAAATTTTAAAAATAAATTTTAATCAATATAACCATGGAAAAGTTTGCATAAATTGGAAACTTTTATGAATTTTTCGGTAATTTTATAATCATGTACAATTTTTTAAAGGCACATCTGTAGATCCATTTTTTCTCTATTAAATCCTTCTTGAAATAAAATTTTACCATTCTTGTACTGGTCACAAAACACTCGTTACGTTAGTACATTTTATATTGGCATTTAGGAGGTAGACGGGCCTCTTAATGGGTAAATAAAGCAAGTAACAAGCGTGCTGTTTACATTCTTGAAATATTCTGGAGATTTTATTTTGCCAAGTGAGGTAGACCGTAATCTCAAACTATTTTTGCGCGTTCCAATAATAATTACCCAATTTGATCTAATTTCGCTAATCATCTAGAATCTTAGACCTTCGGGAAACCCACAAGTAATTCAACTAGAGAACTCCATGACTTGGAACTCTATAAAATTGTGTCTGGTGCCGAGGGACCAGCGTAAGCCTGCTTTGATTACCTAGTCCACGTCATACAAGAATGCTACCATGAGCGTGTTTTAATTCTCATTGCCTGGCGGGGCTAATTGGGCGGTCCACCGACAATTAACAGAAAGGACCAGGACTAAGATCCTAGATCGTGCGGTTCGCGCTAAAGAGCGCGCTAAATGGTAGGACGAGTTGCGAAGAGATGCGATCGATAAAAAGATGTTCCCACTTGACATGAATCGTCCATGGGATGTTTAAAAATATCTTATTCTTGTACTTTAAGTGATGTTACGTAAGTCTATCCTAGCCACATCCTGAGCAAGATCAAAAATTACATACTCAATACAAACATCTCAGAGTATTACATGGGATGCATAATTGTGATATTATTACAAAATTACAACATTGGGATGTAACATAGATAATGTTACCAAGGGCGGACATTAGCAATCGCAAAGATATTATTAGGATATTAATGGGCAAATATAGCAAGTAACAAGCCTGGATGTTCACATTCTTGAAATGTTCTGGGGATTTTATTTTGTCAAGTGGATTGTTTCCACAAAAATCTCGCATTACTCTCCACTAACAACCATGTGTACTAGTGCGTTAACCGCATACAGTGTGATTCGTGCCACACACTTGACATGCATCGTCCGTTTGAACATATCATATTCTTGTACTTTAAGGCCCATCTCTTTCTATCAAATGCAAAGCAAAGAAGCATGTTTACAATAAATCATTTTGTGACTTTGGTTTTGAAATCGATGACCTCATATTTTACAATGATGTATCTACTTATAGGTTGTGCTTACATGGCTATAGAATGAAATTTACAAAAAACCTTGCCGTATTTTGTTAAATAATTTCTAAAAAATACTAAAAATGCGAGTTTTACATAAATTATTACAGTCAGGTTAACTGTTTCAAAAAATCTCCCTATACCCGTCTTCCGACTAATGTATATTATCGATTTCAAAAGAAATTTTTATTTTTGTGCATTAATCAATGTATAATATGGATTATTAAATGATAACAATTAGCTCCAAGTTTTGCTAATTTATGTCATAGCAATTAATAATTTCCATTTATTGATTCACTAATGAGTCATGATTCTTCATGATAAATTTCTATTTGAAATTTTTTATGATACAGCCAGAATCGTTCAAATTGTTATCTTCTTGATTTTCAAGTGTAGCATTCTCGTCTCGATCATTTCCTGTCTGTTCAATTCTAGACTCAAAGAACTCGATTGTCGTATCGTCTCAATTTCTCGAAAAAAAATTGCTGCCATATATTTGAAAAGCTAGAAGTTTTATTAACTTACGTTTCTATTAAATTTGCACTGAATTATTGTTATAAGAATAAAAATATGTTTATAAAAACCAAAACTGCTACGAATAAAGTTGACATTTTAGAAGAGAAGATTATCAAATTTTTAAAAATGTTTTGGTTTCGAGAATTCGATTTCTCGAGAACTATTTCTCGTCTCGTAGTTTTGAATTCTCGTCTCATATCGAAAATCTGCGACGAGAAATTTATTGTTTCTCGTCTCGTAATTTCGGACGAGACAAGAACAAAACGAGAAATTTTTCGTCTTAGCGGCATTAGTAATCTTATCTTAAATTTAAATTTACTATAGTATTCCAGTGCGGTATATTTCTCTTAAAAACACCTCTCTGAATTATGTCTGCGCTGAGAAATAATTTATAATATTCACAGAAGGCTCCATTTTACAGTCTTTATGATATTATTTCAGCACTGAAAGTAAGACAACAAAAAAACTCTTGCTGAAAGCGTTATAACTTATTTATAAAGATGAGAATTAATTATTAAGATGTTAAATTGTCGTAATCCAGCCTACGTACATATTTTCTTTTTCACTTTATTTACATAAAAACATAAAATGAGCAAACGCGACTACAGCAGAATTAATTTTATATTTAGCAGAGAAAAATTTTACTGGCGATAAAATTTCCCTCGTAGTGTTGCCACAGTATCCGTGAGTTATGTGTGATAACCGCACACACGGTAGAAATGTACAATAACTTAGGTTAAGATCTTCGAAACTGTCAAATAATCAATAAACAAACTATATCAATCTTCCTTATCTCTCTGTTTTCCGCGATCTCTATTGTGAGACACTCTTCGTCATTTGTTATCTTTGTAATTACGTTCCGAAATCAACCAATCACGTACTTCGTTACAGCACCCTAAAGTAACACGTTATCGTGCGCTAGAATTACTTACTTTACTTTATAGAAAGGGTTGATGATAGTGTTATAAGGGTAGGAAGTTATTACAGGGGTAGAGGAAAATTAGGGAGTATTTTGATTAGAAATAAAACTAAGACGAAAATGAACAATGTTTACTTTGTCGATAATGTCAGTTAAGGTGGTTCTCTACCCATGCCAGTAAACAGTCAAAAACATTGATTCCGCACGCTATTCTATAGCGTTTATTGTTTTGTTAAACATAAAAATAACAAATAATTTATGTTTGAGGGGAAAAAACAATTTACTGACCCATATTTGTAAAAATTTGTAAAAAAGAGAGTTTTCGTGCGCCACTGTACAGCTATTATTTATAAGGGAATTAACTTCAAATTTTAATATGTTGTCAACAAAGCTTGGATTTGCGAAATAACCGATCGAATTTTAAAAATTCGTTTTAAAATAGAAGATATTTGTGTTAAAAATAACAATTATTGTCAAAATTCAAATTAACATAATTTCGATTTTAAAGCATAATTTTAAAATTCTGCATCGACCATTTTGTAGATTGTACTTTTATCTTCAACAATATCTTTAGATTATTATATTTAACAATACAATTTACTCTGTGGAGTGGCGCGCGAATTCCATGTTTTTGACTGTTTTCTGGCGCGGTAGAGGATCGTCTTAATGCAATTCACAAATGTTTGCAATAAAATCTGCTTTATAAAAACTGAAATATTGTGTTTATTTTAATGAGTAACAACCATGAAAGAGTCGACGACGAACGAACCCGGAGTTCCGCGGTCCAAGTCTCTTGGCCGGCAATGTGTGATTGTCGTTAAATTGTGAAACATCCAATTAAATCAGACTCGGATGCTTCAAGCTGACTACTTGGTTGGTTTAAAATATAGCCTTTATTGCGTAATGCCCAGTTCACACGGGAAATTTTTTTCCTAAAAGAAAAACAAGTACTAGAAGCTGTCCTAACAAAACTATTTTGCCCCGTTCACACGAGGAAAGTTTTCACTAAAGAGTTTCTTGACAAGTGCTAGGAGCTGTCATAAAATAAAACTGTCAATAACATTCGTACGGGGAATGTAATTATTTTTTATTAGATATATTTAAGATCCAAACCTTTTATGCTCTCTAAATCAAAAAATCTGATGTGGCTAGCACACAACCTTCTGCCATATCTAAACTTATAAACAAATGTATACGTACAATCCGATGTCCATTTAAAATATACAAATAAAAATTTAAAATATTTAAACACAGAAATTTGTATCACCTGAATCAAAAGATTCATTCACAGGAAAACTATTCTGTGTTGAAACCATCCTCCGTTCAATTATTACCTACATTTAAATATCTTCTTATGACTAATATGGCGTTAATAGACCAACGTGCCACCCGTCTCACCAGTCCATATTTTTTACACAGAAACACAAATCAACCGATTATGGATTACAAGGTTTCAACGTTTTATCTGCTAATTTGTTTTTTAAATTTTACTAAAGTTCTCTCTAATGCTACCAGCTAAGACAATTTTTTTAATTTAGTTTGCAAATAACTTTTCCCCTTATTCTTACTATATTTATCCAAATTTATATAAATTTTTGACAATTAATATTTTCAATCTTCAAAAAATATCACTTCCTATGATGAAATTTGTACCAAAATCTAATGAGCTCTTTCAATTTATATACAAATGTTAAATATCAAATATCAAAATTTTTGGGTAATTCGTATTTGTGTTATCCGCCTTACACACACCACATTCATACACACACATATAAATACATACAGACATCATCGTGAAACTATGAAAAATGAATTGTAAGGACCTTAATTCGTGCTCATCCACTAAAAACTCACTACCTACCTGATTTTTAGCATGATTCCAATACCTTCCTTTACAGGTATGGCGGAGGGTAAAAACATTTCATTAGTTAGTTAGTTAGTCAACAGAGGTAAAGAATCCTAATAATAATGTGTTTAGAATGAAAGTCAATGTAGACGAGGTTTGGACATAATGAGTTTTTTTAAAATATTTATTATATCTATTTGTATTTTTTTCTTGTACTCTTTGACTTGCTGTAATCAATGTATTTTGTAAAATACTATATAATTGAGAGCAAATTCTGTTCACTAGTTTACAGAAAAATAAAACTAAAATGAAATAAGGTGTTATTGCTAGATGAACGATAGATGATAAAGTATTAATGGATGCGTTTGTAAGAATCTTCTGAAACATTTGGTGCAATCCTCGGCACTTGAAACCGTAGCATGTCGGCGTAGTGCTGAGTAAAGCAGGCAACGATCCACGCAGGCCATGGTGAAGGAAAAAAGACGGACGCGGAACAAGAAAATCGAGTTTAAAAATAAATTGGGTTTCCACGATGGCAGAGTAGCAAAAACAAAAGTGCTGCTCTCTAAATTTCCAAATGAAATTAATGAAATTGTCGGCAGTCAACACTAAAACCCCAACAAGAAACCGGAGATTTCCTTTATTAAAATTTTACGCGAGACGTACAGTGATTATGATATTGCAGGAGTTATTCACAACTTGGGATATTTAAAAATGTCTTATTCTTGCCCTTTCAAGCCCGATTTATAAACTTGATGTTGACGTTGCTGTTACGTTGCCGTTGCTGTTGCTGGTAACGTTGCGGTTGCAGTTAGAATGTGGCGATTTATAAACTCAAAGTTCAACTGTTGTTTTTGGCGATGGTGACAAGTGATCATAACCTATTTGGTATTTTCATATGATATTATTTATACATTAAATAATTACCTGATTGTGTTAAACTCTGTGAATCATCCATGTCAGTTGTCAGATCACCAAATTATAAAATTGACATGCAAATTCAAAATCACGTGACCCGATCGCTCATTTTCATTGGTTAGACGTTCATGTACCCCAACGGTGAACTTCAAAAGTTAAAAGTTGATCTCGAACGTCATGCGTACGGAACGTCAACTACGAACCGGAACGGCAACGGATTTAATAAATGAAACATATGTTTCTCCTACATTTAACTTTGAACGTCAACGTCAACGGCGAACTGCAACGTCAACGTCAAGTTCATAAATCAGGCTTAAGCGTTAAACGTTTTTTCCGAATTCCTAGAATACTCTCGATTATGTTTTCTTTCTATTCCATTCTTTTCCCCACTACTACGACTACCTGAAATCAGTCCGAAACTCGTACTTTACCGCATTCTAGCAAAGCAATGTCATTTTGAAGTTGAAAAATACAGTAAAAGGCGGTAAAAGTGTTTTCGTTGCGAGTAAACTGTTAGTTTATTATTGACTTCAAGATAATGTTTCATAAACATTTAATACGAAAATAATGGATCTACAGATGTAGAAAAATAAATTTCTATTAGGAGATATAACCATGTAAAGTTTGTATAAATTGGAAATTTTTATGATTTTTTCGGCATTTTTATAGTCGTGTACATATTTTTTTATTAAAAAATCTGACGTGGGCACCACATGACTTCCTTGTACGCCTTGTGTGTTCATACTTTTCTTAATAACTAAAATGTAGAATAATATAAAAAATTCTTTTAAACTATTATACTAGTATACTCACAAATATATTTTAGTCATTTTATTTAAACTGCAGAAGAAGATATAAAGCATATTTTACTATTGTCACTGTCATGTCATAATCATTTAAATTTTACGTAGTAACAAATGTTAAACGATCATGGAGTACAAGATACCGAAATAATAAATTATAAGTATATACTTTAATTATTCTTAAATGATAGAAGATACAGAAAAATTTATAAAATACCGATTGTAGATAATAATCACATAATCTTTCATTTAAAATAAAAAAATTTGTGTTAAATTAAATATTTATCGAAATATTTTTAAAAAGTACTACTTCCGGTTTATAGATTGAAACCAAAAATAGGAGGTGCACAACTAGATGCTATAACAGTCCTAAATACAAAATTTCAACTTTCTACGTCTAACCGTATTTGAGTTATGCGACACACATACGTCCGTACGTACGTACGTACGCACGTACGTACAGACGTCACGACAAAACTAGTCATAATGGATTCAGAAAAGGTCAAAACGGATATTTCCATCAAAATCTGAAAACCGAAATTTTTCGCGATTACAATACTTCCTTATTACTCCGTACAAGGAAGTAAAAAGCACAACTGTTAATTTAATCCTTTAAATATATAGTCCTTTTTGAAATACCCTTCTTATACTGGTCACAAAATACTCGCTACGTTAGTACATTTTATGCTGGATTTTATAACACATCCTAAGTACGATCAAAAATTACATACTCAATACAAACATCTCAGAGAATTACGTGACGACACATAATTGGGATATTATTACCAAATTACTAACATTGGGATGTTACATAGATAATATTACTAATGGCTGACGTTAGCAATCGCAAGGATATTAATAGGATGTTAATGTGCAAAAATATTTATTTTGTCAAGTGGGTAACTGCATTAGGTGACACCACTGAGTATTTTTCCATTTTGAGCACCACAAGATAGATTTGATTGCAGTACATATTTATTTCTTTAGTGAAATCCTCTAATGCGTTTGTAAGCTTGTATTGCAAAAACATTTTAAAAGCATTGGTGCAGTGGTATTTCGTACATCCGTCAACATTACTATAAAAGCAATTTATCCAGTTTTTACGGAGCATTTCTTCTGGAACACTAATACTTTCATCATCCAGGATCTAACACTTCCATACTCTCGGCTCTTTCGTTAGAAAGAGTGAATTTATCACTGACATGTGCAATGGAGTAATGGTGCACTCGTCCACTCTTATAAAGGACGCGAACGAGACGAGCGACGAGAACATTATTTTTTCGCTTCTCGACTTTCAACGGCTATTTTTCCCAATTGGCTATGGACCATCGTCAAATTGAATAGATGTTATGGCTGATTTATGGTGGATTTAATTTATGAATTTAGATTTGCAAATTTAGATTTAGAAATATAAAATGTACACTTCTGCCCAGGGTTGTTATGTTTAAAACAATTTGTTTTAAACAAACTGTTTTAAACATGTTTTAAACACGGTCTAATGTTTTAATGCATGTTTTAAACTGTGTTTTAAATCAGGTGTTTAAAAATGATATCGAAATCCATTCACGACGCATAACACAAACAAAACAAATTCAACTACCGACCATCAGTGACTCCTAGCTACGCAGCTAGAGCGATGTAAATCCCCGTCCTCGCACAAAAAGTAGCATTGGCGACATATTTCGATGGAAATAATATTTATTTAAAACAGATATCCTGTTTAAAACATGTTTTAAACATGCTTTTTTGTTGTTTAAAACATGTTTTTTTGTGCAGAGTTAAAAACATGTTTTAAACCAAAAAAACAGTTTTAAACAGTAAAAAACAAATGTTTTGTTTAAAATTGAAAAAAACATGTTTTTTTTCAACCCTGCTTCTGCCTATGCTGGTTCATGATGAATTTAGATTTATAATTTACATTTTATGGCCAGTTGCACCGCTTCCACTTAAATTTTAAGTTTTCCTTAAATGAACAATATCGAATCAATATTAAATTGTCAAACTTAGAAAGGCAAAAAGAACATTGCTGTCATGGATACGATTCGATATTTTTCATTTAAGTGACACTTAAAATTTAAGTGGAAGCGGTGCATATGGCCATTTTAAAGTATGACCATATTTAATATTCTAAATATAAATTTGTATGCGTCCAATCATATCACATTATTTTAAAGTGATCATAGTGAGACGAAAAGACACAGTTAACACGTTTACAGTGTCACTTAAATATTTAGACTTCTGGTGTCGATTTGACAAAATGAATTTCAGAAATATCGATGCAAGATTAATATTAGAAAACTATAGATAAATATCATAAAAATATAATAAATTAATTCGTTATAGGATAGATGAAAATTATGTCATCTCATTTTTATCAAATCACGTGACAAAATTTAAACATTTTAGTTATTTATTATACAAGACAATAAAAATATCATTTACCGATAAGTGAATTATCTTTTACGAATCGATAAAAACTCTTTATCGTCGTGTAGGTACAATATATTTTTATATTTTGTACTTAATGTTAAACAATAATTAATTATGTATTTATGTTTAAAAATATGTTTTCAAATATCATAGTAAGTAGGTACCTATTCATTATTTTTTGTAATAAAGTGTACCTATATAAAGAGCTACTTTATCTACATTTGCTGTTAAAGTGATTCTTTATCTACAAGAAATGAACGCATATAGCCTACTTTTAACATTAAGTACAAAATAAAATATGTTTTTATAATCCACTATAAACCAAGAAGATAATCGTTAAATCTAAATTTATAAATTAAATCCATCATAAACCAATATTAGAGTTACAGAATTTTCATAAGCTAAATAATATACCGTTTTAGTCTAATTACACCCGTTTTATAAAATAGTAAACTTATGTTGAAACCACGAAGCATCTTGTCTCGTCAGCTGTTGTCAGTGACTGTATCGAGTTTTCCAGCTGATAGGTCAAATTTAATATTAGGTACCGCCAAAACAAATCTAGTGCTATTTTTCTCGTATTTACACAGTATAAATACGGCTCAGCGAGACAACTTCAGATTGCTCCGTTTAGTTAAGAAATCAACTGTAATAATTCTTGACATTGCATTGCATTCTGCTACTATCCTTGTAAGTAACTCGAGAAGAAACTGTATCTTGTAAATATTAATTTCTTTGATTTTATGGCTCACCAAGAACAAATAGTTAAAAGCAACTATCCCTATTTAAGACCCTGTCCCTTGTGTTGTATAATGTCTGACATTTTATCATGCCGCAGTCCGGTTAGCCGGGTTGGTTGGCGGCCGTAAGGACTCAGGATTGCGGATCCAGGACTGACGGAGGATTACATTTGATTAGGATACTGTTAATAGTCGGATTAGGGTTGCTTTTTCTATCTACATCAAATCAGATTTGTGTCAGGGAGGAAAGATATAAATGTGTGAAACGGGGGTGTTATCCTCAAACGAGAACATAACCCCACATGACATTCTAACCAGTGAATGATGTAGAACTTAAGGATCCCGTCTCCGTAACAAAATATTGCGTGTTTAGAGGTGTAGTGCTTTACTCATTGCATATTAAAAATTTGAAAGAAGAACATGTACTTACCTACTAAATGTTTGTGAAAGAATTAATCTATATAAAAATTAAAGAAAAAGTGTGTTTTAAGCAATTTTACATGCTTTAACTTATGATTAACAGATTTATTAGAAAATGTAACTCGCCATAAAAAAAAGTTCCATTTTTCGTCTGTAAATAAATTTATATAATTTTGCTTTATCTGTAAAAAAGAAATGAGTAAAAATCGACATGTTTTATAAACTGAACAATGAAGATGAATAAATGCACTACGAGACTGTGTTCATATATTGTGAAATTCTTTATTTGTAACGACGATCTCCCTCGTAGAAAATGGAGGATTTTCAAACACGTTTTGTCAAAATATTTTCGATCTAAAGGTAAATTATGAAACATAGCCGCTTAGATATATCTAAATTACAATTTTAGTTACTATTTATAGTATTAATTGTATCATCAACTGTTATTATCTTTTAATATGCAACATTTATTGATAATTATAAACAATATAATACATTAGATACCTATAATATCTTAGATACTTATAATTCATTAGTTACGAACTTAATACGTTAGATACTACCATAACAACATTAATTGATATACAAACTGTCAACTAATTGACAGATAGAATTATTGATTTGTTTTAACATTGCTGTCGTTGATGATACGATTAAGCTTTGAATATAACGCAAATATATGCGATATAAGTCCCCTTAGATGTTCAAAGAGACTCGGTTTCACCTCGTCGCTTAGCAACATCCATGGTATTATAAATCACATAATATTTTTGTTATATTAATAGCTATAAAGTGTATTTTTACATTTAGATCAGTGTTAATGTAGTATTTTTGATACATCCAGAGATAGAGTAAAATTCAAATAGGTAGGACCCTGGACTGCGCGAGAAGGCAGAGCTTGTCATGTACTGTACTTCTCTTAATTTTCAAACAAAACTAAAATATAACTCAATCACAATCGATTACAAAATTCGCAGGGTTACACGAAGCAAAACACTACGAATGTCAGCATGAGAATAACAGATATTGAGGCTGATGTTCTGTAGAACAGACAGTAGCGTAGTTTCCTCTTGTTTATCATCTATGCTTATCTCTCTAAGACGAGAATTCGTACTTCGCGCAGGGTTCTAGCTATTTGAATTTTACTCTATCTAGATCCATTACACATTCTGACCGCTAAAAAGACCATGTGGCAAACTTAATTATTCTTTAACCGTGGTAGTATGCAATGACAATGACAAATATAGCTCCACAAATACCGAAGTGCTGGCTTAGTTTCTTGACGAATGAGCCCAAATTAAATAAAATCTAAATGCGTGATTTTCTTTTAAGAGCATAACAATAAAGATCATGATCATGACCGTCATCCCGAGCGAAATGTCTTCCTCGTCTCATAAAATAAAAAATTAAATTTAACGCAGAGCATCACCGAGTCTTGAACGCGGGCAACGTCATCAAAAAGTAAATGTAAGGAATAAAACAATGCAATGATCACAAAAACGCTATTAACCCGGCCGCAATCCTGCAGCCGAATGACTCTGGAAATATAAATTCACCGCGACATACATTCAAGTCTCCGAGTTTCACAGAACTTGCGCCAAACGCAAAAAGGATGCTCTTAAAATACTGAATTTTAAAACTTGAAAAATAGTTTGTCATTTGTAAAAAAAGTTTTGTTGCCGATATCAATAGGCGTTTACGAATATTATACCGGTTTGTACCGTCCCACATGACAAAATAAAATGCCTAGAACATTTCAAGAATGTGAACATCCCGGCTTGTTACTTGCTATATTTGCCCATTAACATCCTAATAATATCTTTGCGATTGCTAATGTCCGCCCTTGGTAACATTTAGTGTTTCACGAAAATCAAGAAACAATTCTTGATCTTGTCTTGATCTTGATAAAAATCAAGACAAGATGTATAAAAAGTAGATATCTGAACTGTTAATCAAGACAAGAAGATGCAATCAAGAATCAAGTATTCTTGTCAAGATATCTTGATTTCTTGGTTTTAAATAAAAGTTAAGAAAATTATTATTTTTAGTAATTATAAATTCTCATAGATAGTAAGTTAACGATCGAAGGTATGTCTTTAGATACTGACAGTTTTAATCTTTTATTTTTATTGACAGATTCTGAATTCGACGAATTGGATGAATTATCACTATTTTTATATGAACTGCTACTGTCTTCCACATATTCACATTCGGAATCCATTATTACATCTAATAATTAATATCAACCGAACGAACACAAATACTACAAACAAACTATTACTTTAAACCACGGTTCTAGATTGTTCTAACTACTACTAAAGAACGACGCGGACAAGGCACCGTTCTTCTAACTAACATGTTCGTACTCGAAAATCAAGAAATATCAAGAATCTTGATTTCAAGTCAAGAAATGAATGTTCAAATTTTAATCAAGTTAAGATAAAAATACTTCTTCAATGAAAAAATATTTCAAGACAAGAAATATGTACCAAGACAAGATTTCTTGTCTTGGTGAAACACTAGTAACATTATCTATGTTACATCCCAATGTTGTAATTTGGTAATAATATCACAATTATGCATCCCATGTAATTCTCTGAGATGTTTGTATTGAGTATGTAATTTTTGATCGTACTCAGGATGTGGCTAGGATAGACTTACATAACATCACTTAAAGTACAAGAATAAGATATTTATATAACATCCCATGGACGATTCATATCAAGTGGGGTAACTACCGAGCACATTAGAAAATCTTACCTACCTACGTTTAAAAATTATACCGCATTTACCGAATACATGCACCTGGGCCACTATTCGTAATTTTTAGCAACTCTACATGTTGTTATATTCGCTATTGCTCTCTAGCGGCTAAATACTGAAAATTTGGTATGACGTCATCGTCATATTGGCAGCAACAGTGAAAGAAGTGTTGCTGCATGGAAGCGACAGTTGCTGCAAGCGATTTTTGACAATTAACTTTCGTTTAAATCATTATTTTATAAAGGTTATGTGTGATTCATATTTAGGATTGGAAAGAAATTACTGGGATGCAGTCAAATAATTTTAAAATCTCACTCTACTAATAGTTTCGACACTCCATGTGTCTTCTTCAGGAGATGAGATTAAAGAAATAATTTGTTTAATCTCATCTCCTGAAGAAGACACATGAGGTGTCGAAACTAGTAGAGTGAGATAATAAAATTATTTGACTGCATCCCAGTAATTTCTTTCCAATCCTAAAAATAACATCCGTCAAGAAAAATTTTTTCCTTAGTGATTCATATTATTTTGAATATTTTTTGACTGATGGTTTAACCAATCATATTGCGTAATGATGACGTCAAATGACGTAATGCAACCAATAGAATTGAAAATGTAAAATGATGTATCTGACAACATAATTTTGTAGATTAGGTTTTATTTTGTTACGTCAGTAACAAAAAATTAATTAATTTGTCACATGAAACGTCAAAAATGTTTAGCAAAATGAGTCGTTTTGGTAGTATTTTTAACAAGAAAAATATTCTGCCTAAATACCATTCGAGATAATAATTTTTTTAGAGAATTTTTGTCTATTCCACGGCAACTTATTGCAATTTCACTCCACAAAACATCATCTGACAATTCCCCTCAACTTCGTTTCGGGAAATTAATAGATGATATTTTGTGTCGTGAAATTGTTAGAAATAAGTTGCCGTGGAAACGACAAAACAATTCTCAAAAAATTATCATCTCTTATGGTATTACACCTGATATTAATATTAATATTAATATTAATATTAATTATTTGGCATAATATGGCTCATTTATTTGCAATTTTAAAAATATGACAGAGTGATTCTCAACTTTCTGCGTATATTTAAATGGCAAATGGCATATTGTACTCACTTATTACAGAACTGAAAGAATTTTTTCAAAATTCGCAATTTAAATTTCCAGCTTTTTAATCAAACAGTTTTGGGTCGCTGTTTGCAATTTAAATTTGATAAAAAAATATACTATTCTTGTCATTTTACAATTAATTACTTACATTTAATTTTATTCCTTTCTTAGTTTATCAGATACTCATTATACAATAAACATTCCAGTGGTTTCAAAAATGTGTTTCTTGCGAAAACTGCACTTAAATTTACGAATTTTAAAAATATTATTTTCGTTCTATGATTAGTAAGATGAATACTAAAATGTCATTCAAATAATAAATATGCGCGAAGTTGTGAATCACTCTGTTCGCGTACGAAATAATTAATTCAATATTATTAACTTAATTCTAAACGAAAGTATTTAACAAAGTCGTTAAAAGTAAAAGTCGAAAAAAATTAAACTGCAGTCAAATCAGGAAGCCAATGTGATTTTCTTAGTTATTCATAGACAAACTTCGAGTTATAAACATACCTGTTAAATAATGTTTTATCTGCGACTTAAAATCTTAGAAATACAAGAATTACTGCTAGTTTATAAATCTATTCACTGATGTACGCAATGAATTACTACCTATGCGCGCCGTTTGTATCGGTTCGCCTCAGTTCGTGACGTCACAGCGACAGTCAAGGTGGATTGATAACTGCGCACAGCGCACAGTAGATACATAATTTAGCACAACATAACACAGCACAGCGCATTTTTGTTACGGTGGTTTTATAAGTCGCACACAAACACAGATTGTTATACAAAGTAAAACAAGAAGTCCTGGTCTTACAATGTTGTCATATGACGTTATGACAGCTGTTTTGTTGTTATGCTAAATTTGATTTGGTATAATTTGACTTTGTGATGTTGTTATTATGTTTTGACTATTTCACAAAAATTATTAATATAATGAAGAACGCATGCGCGTGCGTGTAAGAAGTTAACTAAAACGAACTGTCACGAATGCAACGAATAACCCGAAACATAGCACTGCACAGCACAGCGCATAGGAAAATGAACATTGGTCAATTAGTGTGCTATGCTTAATTATTTTCTATGCACTGTGCGTCTTATAAATGGATGTACTAATTTCCATATGATCAATTCATATGCTATGTTGTGCTAAATTATTTTCTATGCGCTGTGCGTGTTATAAATCCAGCTTCAAGCGGGCTGTTCAAGGCCTGTAGTATTTAAGAGGCAATGGCACACCGCACTTGTAATAAAAATGTCTGTAAATCGTGTTCCACTAACTACTCTTATTATCTCCTGCTATCTGTAGTCCTTCTCCTGCTAGTGTTCCGCCCTCCTGCCACTAAAGCCCTGCGCCGCCGTCTTATTGGCAAGATAAGCCTGTCGTTTTTGCTCTCCGCTTGTGTTTGAATACTAACGGAGAAAAATAAAACCGTGCGGGAGATCTACAGCAGAGAACGGCGGTAATACAAAGAAGAAGAGCACTAAAAGGAACATGAACTGCGTACTGCGTAACTTTATACGGAACTTAGAAACGGCTGGGAAATCACAGAGAACTTTAGTTGTTTGAAATTATTCAAAATAGACTTTGTTTTTACCTCTCGCCTCATATTACCAAATAATAGTGTAGCAATGTACTGTCTTCTTAAAAAATGAAGTATAGTTAGGTATATTATTTTATTTTGACGTCTTAAACTGCTATTATTAACTCCATAGCAACAACTTTAAATAACACACACACAGACATCATCGCGAAATTATCAAAATCGTGTTCTAGGGACCTCAAAACGTGCTTATCCATTGAAAACACACTATCGAAATTTTAGCATGATTACAATACCTCTCTTACAGATATGAGTGGCGAGAGGTAAAAATCTGACGTGGACACCACATGACTTCCTTGTACGCCTATTAAACTGTTCATACTTTTCTTAATAACTAAAATGTAGAATAATATAAAAAAACTGACTTTATTCTTTTAATTTATTATACAAATATATTAATATATAAGTACTACTACTACTACTGCTACTATACTCACAAATATATTTTAGTCATTTTATTTAAACTGCAGAAGAAGATATAAAGCAAATTTTACTATTGTCACTGTCATGTCATAATCATTTAAATTTTACGTAGTAACAAATGTTAATCGATCATGGACTACAAGATACCGAAATACTAAATTATAAAAATATATATACTTTAATTATTCTTAAATGATACCAGATACAAAAATATTTATAAAATACCGATTGTAGGTAATAATCACATAATCTTTCATTTAAAATAAAAAAAATTGTGTCAAATTAAATATTTATCGAAATATTTGAAACAAGTACTACTTCCGGTTTATAGATTGAAACCAAAAATAGGAGGTGCACAACTAGATGCTATAACAGTCCTAAATACAAAATTTCAACTTTCTACGTCTAACCGTATTTGAGTTATGCGACATACATACGTCCGTACGTCCGTCCGTCAATCCGTACGTACAGACGTCACGACGAAACTAGTCATAATGGATTCAGAAAGGGTCAAAACGGATATTTCCATCAAAATCTGAAAACCGAAATTTTTCGCGATTATAATACTTCCTTATTATTACTCCGTACAAGGAAGTAAAAAATGGACCACTTTGCGCACGCTGGCACGAAATAGGTGGCTTTCCGTGCATGTATAACAAAAATTACTACAGTAGGTTTTGATATGTTTGATAATGTATATTTAAAAGACATGAAAACCCAATAACAATGAAACTTTGAGGTAAAAATATGCTTGTTACAATGTTTAGAATTTCATTGAATCATTGTTTATTTACATTACGTCTTTGTAAACTACATCTCGCAAAATAAGTGCTCCGCCCGTTCAAAATGAAATTGTAACATATGGCAATCCAAGCGACTAAATATGAAAATCTAGTTAGAATGTTGTTTTCTCTGTTAGTAGATAACATCTAAAAACGAGCGGAACCACGGGGTAATAGCGTTTCTGTTATGTTGCCGACGGACATTCAAAAACGACAAGAGTTCGCCTACTTCCGATTTGTCCCTTGCTAATTCAGGACCCTGAAGTATAAGCAGACAATGTAGACAAAGCACAAATCACATCAAAAACGAATTAAATTATAGCTTAGATTTTCTGATAATTGAATTGTTTACATTCTTTATGCAAAGTCTACATTGTATACATTTTACATAGTTTACGCAAATTTTACGTGTAGACGTAGATAATAATACTTTACGCGTAGATGAAAAACCCTGAATATAAGTCATATGCGTAAGGCGAATTTTCTGGATTCGAATCTTAATTGTGATAACTATAATCGGTCATATTACACACCCCTCTTCAATACACATAATAAGCACTGTTCGCACGAGGATTATTTGAAGATTCTGAATCTTGAAAAAAAATCATGATATTGAAGCAATCCATAAATTATAAATTCTTCTTTTCCAAGACTCATTGAAGATTCAAGCAGTGGCACCGCAATTTAGCAGGTAATTCTCACTAGAAAGAAGAAAACTTCTTCTTTTCCAGGATTCAGAATCTTGGTTGATTCTTCAAAGAATCTTCGTGCGAACAGGACTACAGAAAAATGTTTGGCTAAAGTGTAGAATAGGTGTTTAAGAGGAATTTCACTTTTTTGTCAATCGGTTCATTCCTATTCTCTGTTCTAGAATAAAGCAAAATTAGGCCGCGGAAGCAAGGATTTGGGCCGATTTTGTTAGTTTTTAGGCTAAAATTTGGGACAACTGATAACCAGTGTTGGGTTATGCTGAAAAATTAACAGATTAAACATGTGATTTCACGTTTTTATACATTTATGTAATGGAGATATCAATAAATAAATATATTTTTCACAGATATAAGGCTTTTTATTACTTGCTTTTCTTAGTTTTCGAAATTATTTGACATAAATACAATATTACATTTGTTTTAGATTAATATAAATTTCAAAGTGTTTGCCATGGTTTTGTTAGCTTTGTTAAGTGTAGTAAATACCAAAACCGAGTTTGTGGGGCTCTAGTACGGTTTTGTTAGCTATGTTAGTGTAGTAAAAACAAAAACCGAGTTTGTGGGGCTCTAGTACGGTTTTGTTAGCTTTGTTAGTGTAGTAAATACCAAAACCGAGTTTGTGGGACTTTATTTTTAGCCATTTTGACACATTGAGGTTAACCAAAAAAATTTCATTTTCTTCAAAAAATCATGTTAAAAACACTCTTCCGCGGCCTAATTTTGCTTGTTTAGGTCATATTTAAGCATAATAAACGATCTCCTAAAAAACGCATTTTCTCTTAAACACCTATTCTACATTCCAGCCAAATGTTTTCGGAATTCTATAATATAAATCTAAAGTCAGAAATATTTTGCTTCCAAGTAGCCTGACAATTTTAAAGATTCTGCCTACAGTAGGTACGTGAAATGAGAGAAGACCGAGCTTAGGAATTATAAATTGGTATGCATTATTAATCCAGCGGACATAGATTATCGGCAAATTTTTAGGCAAAAACCGCTTCGATATCTTGAAATTGTGTATATTGTGTTTTTCTTTTAGAGTAAAATTCAAATAGCTAGGACCCCGGGCTGCGCGAGAAGGCAGAGCTTGTCATGTACTGTCCGTTTTACAAAAGCGGAGCTAGCGAGTATATGCTGCGCTGCACTTCAATTAATTTTCAAACAAAACTAAAATATAACTCAATCACAATCAATTACAAAATTCACAGGGTTACAGGAAGCAAAACACTACGAATGTCAACATTAGAATAACAGATATTGAAGCTGATGTTCTGTAGAACAGACAGTAGCGTAGTTTATCATCTATGTTTCTCTCTCTAAGACGAGAATTCGTACTTCGCGCAGGGTTCTAGCTATTTGAATTTTACTCTAGCTCAGTTGCGTTCAGGCTAGAGCTTATGCCAAATAGAAATGGGAATGTCAATCATTCCTCGCGCATCTACTGTCTCACACCAGCAGCGTACAAAGAAATAGCATTGGCCCGTTCAAGTAAGGAGGGTGGAGCAAACGCAAATGCGTCTTCTGCGCATCGAATCTCATTCCCATTTCTATTTGGCATGAGCTCTAGTACTCAACTCTGTGTAGAACATAGGGTTCCTTTCCCGTACTGGTCCGGTCAACTTTCGCTTTACGGATAGTATTATATATTACTTACAAATGACGTGTCATAATGACTACATTCATTTTTTTTCTTTTTGACTAATTTACGCCAACAGATAAAATTTTATATTGAATACGGATCGTAACCAATCATTACACGTCGTGTTATTAACGACTAGTACCATAATGATTGAGGTAACGATCCTTATAACATAAATCACTATTTTGTTTTACTTCATATTATAGACATTATTTATACCTATTAGTGTTGCCGTCTAGATCAAGACTTTCTAGACTCTTGTCTTGTCTTGTCTAGATTATCAAGACTAGACTGGCAAAAGTCTTGTCTTGAAATTTCAAGACAAGACAAGACTTTGTTATTCTAGATCAAGACTCTTGACAAAATTCTAGACAATTTTCAAGACTCTAGATTAACGAGTAAGTTGTAGGTAATATGAATTTTTTACTCCCATAGGTACATTATAAGATAAATACAAAGTTTCAACCAAAATTGAAAGTATTGCTGTCAATTCAAATTAAGAAAGTTTACTGGCATACTTACCTACCTACTCAATAAATCAATAAATGTACTGATAATAGATACAAGAGGATATATTTTAGCAATATTTCTATAATTCGAGAAAATTGTTATATTAAAAATATACTGCAATTTTGATAAAATATATTAAGTAGTTACCATTCAAAACAAGATAACAAAATCCTTTCAAAATCTGTGTGAACAAAAACCAAGAAACTATAAATATTACCTTAGGTATAAGAAAAACATAATAATGTATAAAATTTGAAAAGAAAAGCCCTTATTGGTATGCCGGTATGCGTAAATGCGTTACAGCTCAAACAGTTTTAATATAGGCTCATATCACTCAAATACAGGGGAAAATAGCGGTAAAAACAAACATATCTTTCAACAATATAAAATAAGTATATAATACGAAGCTCATGCCACTCGAGCTTGAATAGCTTGATAAAGGCGGCCCGTAATCTAGGAATTTAAACATAATAACGAGTATGCGCAGGTTAATCAATAGTCTTGAAAACCTATCTAGAGTCTTGTATCTAGACAAGACAAGAACAAGACTTTTTAATCTAGACTTAGACTTACTAAAGTCTTGTCTTGAAATTTCAAGACAAGACAAGATTTGCAAAGTCTTGTCTTGTCTTGTCTAGACGGCAACACTAATACCTATACATTTTCGAATAACGGTTATAGGAACATTTATACAGTTTATTTTATCGTGAAACATGGGATTTTTCATATTCATGGTTGCGATTTTGACAGCAATGTATTAGAGCGTTCTTTTTAAAATGAAACATAGGAAATCAATTTAATTGTATTATTCTTGAACAATATAAGATATTTGGGCAGCTGCAATAGTTCCAAGGGACGCTTTCAACATAAACTTTTAATTGTTCAAACTATAAATCGTATTTCCCAGTAACACCAATTAACAAATTAAAATTTATTCCCTATATTTCATTTTATTACATTGTTGTCAAATTCGTAACCATGGATATGATAAATCCCATGTTTCATGTTAAAATAAACTCACTCTATATCACATGTGTCTGACAAGACAAAATAGCAACAAAAGCGACTGAAATAAAACTCCGTTTCACTGTTTGTCAGTGAGCAAAATCCTCTGGTGTGAATTTCTGTTTGGTGAGTTTCATTTATTTTGGCGGTGGTGGCATCACTCTGTATGCATTGAAAACATCAAATTACACAGTAATTGTCCAATTAACTTACCCTTTAAAGTCACATACATTTAACAAATAAATATGTTAGATAAATAACCTCGGTCCGTTGATAAATATTTACCTTTTTCATGCTGCAAATACCTACTACAATATTTACTAATAGAGTTGCAGAAATTGTTCAAACATTTACAGCTCTAGAGGTGGAAAATTTGCCGATATTTCTTTGTTGTTTACGTGCGTTTTTTGGATACATTTTATCGGCGTTTATTAGAAACCACTGCGGTGTTCTGCTTCAAAAGTTAATGAAATATTTGGAATTCTTATAATTTTGACGGAAATAACTTTAGGGCTTGAATATTGAAAACAAATTAAACTCTAATTATAGCACAAGCTAACCCCATTTTTTAAACATATGTACATTGCAAAATAAAATATTATTTTTACACAGTTTGAATGTGGTAGCAACACATATAAATTTATGAGTCATCGATATACAGGATGATTCACAACTTCATGCATATCTTTTTATGTCATAGTGCTCAAAATTAGCAATTTTGTTTTCCAGGTTTTTAGTTAAACAGTTTTGGACACCGTTTTCAAATGGAATTTCATAAATTTACTATTCTTGCCATTGTACAATTAATTTTATCTACGACTAATAATATACCCGACAGCGTGGTCCAGCGTGTTAACTGGCTATCGCCGGCTAACGTCCTGTGACGTCAGTCAACGTGAGATCGATGGTTCGAGTCTCCGTCAGGCGACAATGTGTGATTTGTCGTAAAAACTAAAAATGCCCAAGGTCTGGCATTCAATCACACTCGGGTGTTACAAGCTATCCACTTGTTCACCTTAAATGTAGTCCTGGTTGCACAAAGAATATCTCCGCTGCCGCTGTGGTTGAAACCACAGATCGCCGCACGGATTGAGATTCTGACTGTACTAAGATGAATGGGTGGAGACTGATCTCCTCCGATAAAAGAATCTAGAAAGCTTCATGAGAAGCGGCGCTACTCCCACGGGAGTGTTAAGCCACTATACAGGTTGGTGGAGGTGAAATGCGAACATAGGGAACATACATGACAATCGAACTATCATGCCAGGTATCTTGATATATTTTGTAGTAATGTCACAAAACGAAGTAATGTGAATTTGTGTGGCAAAAAGAGTAATCAATAACAGAAATAATAATAAAATGTAAAGTGCATGTAAACTTTCTCGTTCTGCTAGTACACATACATTATTATGGAAAGAAAATATTTTAATGAAAATTAAAATTTCAGTAATATGACAGCTTCTTTGACATTGACAGTACTTATTCCATGTAAATCAAGATGCCTAGCATGATAACTCCATTGTCATATATTTCCCTATGTTCGCATTTCACCTTCACCAACCTGTATATAATGTATAATATAAACATTAAATAGAATGATAGTCTTGATTCCCACCTCTCCACCAATCAGAAAATTACTTTGCCTGAATCAATTTATCTGTACAAATTATTCTTTTAAATGAAACTGTTCTGATACATTATTTAAATAATATCAATAAACAACATTATCTATCTATCCATCAAATATATCTTGTAATTTTAAAATTTGCGCCTGTAGGCTTACTATTGATGTTACTTTGACGCGGCGTGAGTCACCGCTATACCCATTTTCGTTCTATGGGTTGCTGTCCGAGCAGCAGACGTATATGTGCGCGGTGAGGGGAATACTAGCCAATGTGTCGGTTACAGAGTGAGCATCGGGGCTGCCTTGAACGCAGCTCTATCGCTCACGGTGAGCATAAATACGTATAGTTTAAAGGTACCGTACAAAATAGTTTGCGCTGAAATTATAAGGCGTACAACTGTACATTTAAAGGTATATTGTTATTTTATTAAAATTGATTGTGATATTTGATATAATTGATTTGCCCCCATATTTACCAATCCCTATTTACCACCGTCCCTTTTTTACCACCGTAATTCTTTTACCAATCCATTTTTTACCAACATTATACGTTTACCAATCCATTTTTTACCACCGTCCCTTTTTACCACTAATTCTTTTTTACAACCAACGTATTTACCAACGTATTCTTTTACCAATCCATTTTTACCACCGTCCCTATTTTTACCACTAATTCTTTTTACCACCAACATATTTACCAAGGTGTTTTTTTTCCAATCCATTTTTACCACCGTCTCTTTTTTAACAAAGCTAACAAAACCGTATTAAAGCCCCACAAACTCGGTTTTTGTATTTACTACACTAACAAAGCTAACAAAACCGTACTAGAGCCCCAACAAACTCGGTTTTTGTTTTTACTACACTAACAAAGCTAACAAAACCGTACTAGAGCCCCACAAACTCGGTTTTGGTATTTACTACACTAACAAAGCTAACAAAACCGTACTAGAGCCCCACAAACTCGGTTTTGGTATTTGCTACACTAAAAAAGCTAACAAAACCGTACTAGAGCCCCACAAACTCGGTTTTGGTATTTACTACACTAACAAAACCGTACTATAGCCCCACAAACTATTAATGGTAAAACGAAATAGCGGTAAAAATGGTGGTAAAAGTTGTAATGGTAAAAACGGAGTGGTAAAAATGTATTAGTGGTAAAACGAAATAGCGGTAAAAAGTATAGTGGTACAAATGCAGAGGTAAAAGTTGGAGTGGTAAAAAATGGATTGGTAAAAAATGGGTTAACGGTAAAACAGGATAGCGGTAAAAATAATGGTGGTAAAAATGCTGTGGTAAAAGTTGGAGTGGTAAAAATAGAATGGTAAATATGTAGCACAACGGATATGATTATGTTTATAATTAAATTTGTATTTATTTTTGTATAAAAACTGGGATAAACTGTGAAGTTTCTCTTCCCTAACAAAATTAACTTTAAATATAAAGGTATTTAATCTTGAACCAAAAAAATTGGCCTGCGGCGCATTTTTATTTATATGGCAGCCCTTACCTTTGTTTGTGGCCACAAAATTGATTTTTCTTTACTTACATACAAGCCACAAAATAGCGGCGCCTCTATTTCAGAAGCAACACACACAGTATTTCTTACTGTTGCGTGTGTGTGTCTTCCATGTTTCCATGTGTGAACAGGGCTTTAGGTATAGAGGAAATTTTGTGTTACAAGACATAAATTGAAAGAAATTTTCTGAACTTATTATTACATATTCATAATTTAGATATGTATGAATGTATGATGTGGTTCTGCTGTTCAAGCAATTAATTAAATTTTGGAATTGGAATTTAAGTTGAAAATGCAGTTTAATTTAAAAGTTTCGTAGAATATTAATTTCCGCGATTCATTCTCGAATTATTTTATTTTTCTTAAAATTACTTGAATCTGAAATGATTTTCTCGGCTACACTTGCTAGTTACATGATTTTCAGATATTAAATTTTGACAAATGAATATTCGTGGCTACGTTTTCATCTGTCTGCTTTTGTTAGCAGCGCAGCCATTCATCTAAGACGCGACGTATGAAAAATGGAAAACTTCGGGCTGCCTTCATTTAATATCTTTCTTGTACTGTGCGCAGAAATTCCCAGATTCCTGAAGCCTGATTACACGGATGGACAGCAATAAAACCTAATAGAATACACGTTTTTATCTCTGGAGAAATGAAATCAAAGTTTTATGGACGCGGAGAGACAATCTCTATTTTCTTGCCAGACACACAACATTTTAGGACAATGTTTATAAAATTGTATAAGTTAATAAGTCTAAGAACAGTTCTCTGCATTAAGGGTATCGACTCCACGTAGCTCAACACCGCGTTTGTCCTATGTTAATGCATAGAAACGCTCGCTAAAAATACGTAAAAGCAGTCTAGCAATTTCTAAAATACTCACGAAGTTTTATAGATAAATCTAAATTTTATAAATTTATTTACAGACGAAGAATGCAACTAGGATTATGCCGAGTTACATTTTTAAATAATCTCTTAATAATAAGATAAAGCGTGTAAGAAATTGCTGAAAACACACTTTTTCAGTAATTTTTTATATGGATTTCAAAGATTTTTTCAGAATTCTAACTGGGCATAATCCTAGATTAATTCTTTCACAAACATCTAGTACCTGTTTTTCCTTCAAATTTTTAATATGCAATGAGTAAAGCAGAAACTGCTACACCTCTAAACACGCAATATTTTGATACGGAGACGAGACCCTTAAGATTCTGAAACACAGGGTACTTTGTGACACTAGTCATGGGCTAAAAATCTGATGTGGTCAGCATACGACCTCTCGTCATATCTAGATATAAACATAAATGTATACGTGCAAAATTATTTCTATAGCACTATTTTCCAATTACAAGAAGTTAAAATTCTACAAATTTGTTACAATTTTGATTTATGTGCCTATCAATGAAAACAAAAAATAAAATATTTGAGCGGTAATGTGAAATAAATTTTTGACATTTTGACAAATTAATAGATACACCAAGTGAGATACATGAATGTTTATTCAAGAGAAGAAATTTTAGCCCCCGAGCCCGAAGGGCGAGTGGGATAATTTCTTCGAGTGAATAAACATTCGTATCTCACGTGGTTTATACAATATTTTATTCAATTTTGACGAAATTATTTCAAATATATGAATTATAAATTTATTTTAACATAACAAAAAAACTAATCAAAGTAGTCGTTAGTGGCAAGTTGTCATTGTTTTTATGCATTTTTGACGTAATAATAACAGTTTAAAACGCCAGAGTGATTTAAAAATGTGTTGAGTGAAAAATTAATTCACTTGTGAATAAACATTTATTTAAAGTTGTTGCTATGGAGTTAATAATAGCAGTTTAAAACGTCAAAATTGAATAAAAATATGAAATGTCATTTATTATTTATATGATTATATGGTTATGATAAACATTAATAATATATATTTTTGCACTTCCGGGACTAAAACTCTTCTTTAGTCTTTATTTTTAGGGACTTAGGTTCTTAATTTGATCACAAGAGATTATTTTTCATATTTAATCCCGTTGTCAAGGAATTGAATTAATTATTCCCGTTGTCAAGTAAATACGTGCTATTTGTTACAGAGTATCTATGGTAACAATATAAATATTTCTCATAAAATTTACTGTCAAAATTGCAAAATATGTATTCTTTTAAACTATTTTGCATTCGTTTGAGGATGAAGTGCAAAAAATAGCGTATATACCACAGGACTAAAGTATCTTTAATCCCTCAGGTGATTATTTCCCTCACCTTCGGCTCGTGAAATAAACTTTCACCCTCAGGATTAAATCATGCACTTTAGTCCCTCAATATATAATATACTATATAAAAACTAAAATTCAAGAATTCCCTTCTACAATGGTATATTTGTGAGTAAGTACTACATAATAAAATATATACTTATATTAGAAAAATTAAAATACATAGTAGAGTATGGCGACAGATTATATGTTGGCCACATCAGATTTTTTCCAGTTTTCTAAACAAGTTTTTCAACTTAAACCATATGACTATAATTCTGAATCGGATAGTAGTAGGTGAATTCAAGAATCGATAAAATTTTAATCCAATTTAAATAAAATATATCTTGTATCTTCCCAGAAAGTATTCCCTTGCAAAAAGAATATAAAGCCCTGCTCAAGATTTGTTTTTCTTGCACGGAAATTGAAAACCTGGAATAGATTTGATATATTAGAAAGAGCGTTTAAAGAAACCACTATGCAGAAGCAGATATTTTTCTTTGTATTTTTGGAGTTTTCATTTTATAATGGCGTTGTTATTCATGTAAAAAACTTTCAGCAGATCAAACTACGTTCTTTGGACGTTCTCAAAGGGCAGAAAGAAAGGTAACCCAAGAGAGATTTCTGTTTTCAATAAAGTGCATTTAGTTGTATGCAGCGACATTGCGAAACAAATCTTTACTGAAATTCTGCGTTCAGTTTGTCAAACAGAAATGAAAATAGTTTGGAACTATTTCGCGGAAAACCTTTTCTCGTTATTATCTTTGCAGCAGTGCTTGACATTTTAAAGTTTCGCAAATTTTAAAAGGATGATATCAACATTTCAAGAATGTGAAAATCTCGCTTGTAACTTTATATATTTGTCTATTAACATCCTATTAATATCCTAGCGATTGCTAATGTCCGCCCTTAGTAACATTATCTAATCTAATTTTCTGAGATGTTTGTATTGTGTTTGTAATTTTTGATCGTACTCAGGATGTGGCTAGGATAAACTTATGTATGTAATATCACTGAAAGTACAAGGATAAGATATTTTTAAACATCCCATGGACGATTGATGTCAAGTGGGATATTGGGTGGTAATGATGAAATGACAATTATTAAGATCCTTCTATATGTTGTATTTCTCACGAGTTTATACGGCGTGGACATAGTGGTGGAGGTAAAATTAGACGTTGTGAATTATAGGTGGCGTGGTATTAGACGGCTGGACATATTAGGTGGAGTGGAATTAGGCGTTATGGTATTAGGCGTTGTGGAATTAGGCGGAAAGGACATTAGGCGTTGTGGAATTTGACGTTGTAGTATTAGGCCTTCTATTGTGGTGAGGGTAAAATTCGACGTTATGGATTTTAGGCGGCGTGGAATTAGGCCGCGTGGGTTTTAGGCGGCGTGGTTTTAGGCGGCGTGGTTTTAGGCCGTCCGGCATGCACTCAAATAATAGTGCTTCTTCTTAAAAAATGAAGTACAGTTATATTATTTAATCGTATCATCAGCTGTTATTACCTTTTAATATGCAACATTTATTGATAATTTTAAACTACATAATACGTTAGTTACTTATAATACGTTAGATACTTATAATTCATTAGTTACGGACTTAATACGTTAGATACAACCATAATAACATCAAAACCTTCCATAATATGCGAACTGTCAACTAATGGGGGCTTAAAGTGGCGCTAGTGTTCCAGACCCAAGAACTAAAATTTTTACCCCCTCCATATATTTGACGTTTTGAATATCAGATATCAGATGTTTGTATTTTGAATTTGTAATTGTAATAATTCTATTATTAATTTCTATTTACTACCATACACCGCACTGTTTACAATACTTGTTTACAATATTTTTGACATTTCAAATACACGCGTAATGACACAATGTGTGTGCGTTCATATATCACATTTTTTGGGACTGGACCATGGCTGCCATCTAGAATAGTTTGGCCTGTAAGCCCCCATTGACAGATAAAATTGTTAATTTGTTTTAACATAGCTGTCTTTGATGATACGATTATATTACGCGAATGACGCGAATATATGAGATTTTATCCCCCTTTGATGTTCAAAGAGACTCGGTTTCACCTCGTCGCTTATCAACATCCTCGGTATTATAAATCGCATAATATTCTTGTTATATTAATAGTTATTATTCTAATATCTTCCATATTATATTTATATTATGTTGGAACTGAATACGAGTATGCCTGTCGAATGATGTAAGATAATTAAATTTGTATTTATTTATTCAGTTTAGTGCGGTATTTCGTTGCGAACAGTTCATTTTTAGTTAGTTTATTTTTTAAATAAATTTGGGACTAATATTTTGTATATATCTGACGGGAAACTTTAAGATGATGTAAGTTTAAACTTAAACAACAAAGAAAACGCTTCTGTTTGAATGGGCGACCCGTATGGAAAACATGGCCCCTGTATAATCCCAATATTTTAAATTTCCATACTCGATTATATCCCATGTTATTTGGAAGTCGTTGAAAGGTCCCAGAATGCCGATGGGTGTATTATACAGATGACAAAGCGTTTGTTGAATACAAAATGGTGGACTTGTCTACGCATATGCGTCTATAATAAAAATTCAGACAAAATTGCAAAGTTTTTACACATGTGTATTTTTGGCACGTTCAAATTTCTAATGCATTATGTTTAATCTACAATTGCTTTGACAAAGACTGGAAACCATTTAAACGAAAACTTATTTAACTAATACTTCAATTTTAATCAGTAACAATATTATTTATTTATTTATTATTAACAGCCATTCAACAGGATATAAGAAATATCCCAATTTCAGATGGTTGGAAAATACAAAAATATACAGAAATACCAGTAAATCGAGTAGTACAACAATAATATTATTCAATTAACGGCGAGATAGCACAGTGGTAGAGTGCTGAGAGTGCTTGGGTCTGGTTACCAGAGGTCGTGGGTTTGAATCCACGTCAGTTGTGAAATTTTCACTTTTAATATCACATGTGCATTCATTCTTTACGGAATTTAATGGAATCATTGATTACAAAATAGCTAAAATTCTGTATTAGCTTGAGAAACCGAACAGTAAATAATAAGTGGAATTCCATCTATTACATGTAAGTTTGATATTTCAAATTAAAAATCTGATGTGGCCAGCACACGACCTATCTGCTTATTCTACTAATATAATAAATAGTTTTACTTACATTTTAATAGTTTCATGTTCATGTAATATGTAAACGATAATGTAAACCAAGATGCAAGCAAAAGATGTCAACTTTACTGTCACTGTCATAATAATTCTAATTTTGTGTGGACACCAATTTCACCAATCATGGACAAAAAGATATTGGAATTTCAAAAAATCCGATGTGGTCAACACATAACCTCTCACCACACTCTACTATTTTACTAAGTGTGTATGAATACCATTGTAGAAGGGAATTCGGGAATTGTAGTTTTTATAATATTATTGAAGTTTATTATGACCTTATAAATAATAAATGACATTTCATATTTTCCATTTCAATTTGTCAAAACGTCAAAAATTTATATCACAATAACTGCGTTCAATGAAGCTAGCAAGTTTCTTTATGCTGATTGGTGCAACAGTGTAAATTTAATAATGTTACTATGGTTTTTCTATCTTTTTTAATATCGCTAGCGCAGCAAAAGCAGCAGTTTTTTTTGCTAGCACTGTTGACATAATTTGCTAGTAAAACTATCAAATTTCTACTTGTACACCAATCAACGAAAAGAAATTCGATAGATTTGTTAAGTTCATTGAATGCAGCTAATAACACTAAAATATTTTAGTTTTTAGTTTCATTGGTAGGCAGATAAATCAAAATTGTAACAAATTTGTAGAATTTTTAACTTCTTGGATAACAATAATTGCCCTACAGGTGAAATCATCTTATCTCTTCTTTAGCGGCTCGTCTACGTTTTGACCGATTTCTTAGAATACTCTCGATTTTACTCTTTTTCCCATTCCACTCTTTTTCCCACTACTAGGGCTGCCTGAAACCAGCCCGAAACTCGTACTTTGCCGCATCCTAGCTATGCAATTTCATTTTAAAGTTGAGAAATACTGTAAAAGTGTTTTCGTTTCGAGTAAACTGCCAGATTATTATTGACTTCAGGATAATGTTTTTATAAACATTTAATAGAGAAAGAATGAATCTACAGATGTGCCTTTTTAAAATTTTAGGAAAAAAATAAGAATTTTCCGGAATATTTATATTCATGTACAATTTTTTAATCAGAATTTTAAACAGGCACATCTGTAGATTCATTCTTTCTCTATTAAATCCTTGTAGAAATACAATTTTACCATTCTTGTACTGGCCACAAAATACTCGCTACGTTAGTACATTTTATGCTGGATTAATAAAGCCCGATTTATAAACTTGACGTTGAGGTTGCTGTTACGTTGCCGTTGCTGTTGCTGGTAACGTTGCGGTTGCAGTTAGAATGTGGCGATTTATAAACTCAAAGTTCAACTGTTGTTTTTGGCAAGTGATCATAACCTATTTGGTATTTTCATATGATATTATTTATACATGAAATAATTACCTGATTGTGTTAAACTCTGTGAATCATCCATGTCAGTTGTCAGATCACCAAATTATAAAATTGACATGCAAATTCAAAATCACGTGACCCGATCGCTCATTTTCATTGGTTGGACGTTCATGTACCCAACGGTGAACTTCAAAAGTTAAAAGTTGGTTATCTCGAACGTCATGCGTACGAAACGCCAACTTCGAACAGTAGCGTCAACGGAGTTTATAAACGAGTCATATGTTTTTCTAATATTTAACTTTGAACGTCAACGTCAACGGCGAACTGCAACGTCAACGTCAAGTTTATAAATCAGGCTTTAATGTCGAATCTCAATGTCTCAATTTCCCACAGAACATTTTATTTATTACAAAGACAAAGACATTTCGCATCGGCGTTCGATACATGGTTCGGTAAACAATGAAAATGATTCTTGCACATCTTGAGGGTTCGTTCGCTTGGCGTTTGAGATGGTATTAGCGATCGCTGGTGGAATGCTACGTGTTTGGCGTTAGGATCAGGATAACTGCGGGCGCAAGTCTCCCCTGTGACAATAAGAGTCACGAAATGGCGTAGAAGTAGACAGGAAAAGGGGGAAATGACACATCTTCACTTCAAGCTGTAGCAATCGCATATTCAGTTTCTGGTATTATAAATATTAAGAACTTTTAGGAAAAAAAACCAAAAAATCGTAGAAACCACCATTTTACATACCTATAACAATGATTTATTTTTGATGAATATCGCGGTATCTGCAACATGCATGTTTAAATCATTACGAAACGTTCAAGCTGCGTCTTCGATGAACATTCCCACACGGCCGTTGTACTGTTTGTAAGATGACATTTTTTGAAGAAAGAATACCGTAAGAGTCACGAAATGGCGAAAAGGGAGGGACATGACACATCTTCACTTCATGGTGTATCAATCGCATATTCAGTTTCTGGTATTATAAATATTAAGAACTTTTAGGAAAAAAAACCAAAAAATCGTAGAAACCACCATTTTACATACCTATAACAATGATTTATTTTTGATGAATAACGCGGTATCTGCAACATGCATGTTTAAATCATTACGTAACGTTCAAGCTGCGTCTTCGATGAACATTCCCACACGGCCGTTGTACTGTTTGTAAGATGACATTTTTTGAAGAAAGAATACCGTAAGAGTCACGAAATGGCGAAAAGGGAGGGACATGACACATCTTCACTTCATGGTGTAGCAATCGCATATTCAGTTTCTGGTTTTATAAATACTAGTTACTACCTTCATGACTGCTCAAAAGAAACCTTCATGCAAAATTTCATTAGGATCAGAGGATCGAACCGAACCGAACCGAAACCGGTACGAAAACCGGAGCGAATCTCAGCTATTTTAACCAATCACGAACGAATCCGAACCGTTAAAAAATAAGTTGACAAACCCTTATAATCCGAACGAATGTACACATAATTTTTAGTAAAGGGGTAGGAGTACTCCTTTATTAATATCATCACACTTTGGGTATACCTACTTTTGAAATAATTTTTAGTATTTACATTCTTTCCAAAATCGTTATTTTGCGAACTATTTTGAATTCGCAAATAGTTATTTGTCCAACTAGAGAAAGCGCTCGATTACCTAACTCGCTCGTGACTTCGAGCTTGCGTGGAAAAAGAGCTTTCCTCTTGTATTAAACACGAGATTTTTTTCACATCGTATTTAAAAACATTGTAAATGTAGAAACACATAACTCTACAAGTTAGGTTATAACTGCCATCTCTCAGAATGATGTTTAAAAACAATGAAATGTTTCACTGCCGTCAATATGCCAAATTAAATTTAAGTTGTAAAGTCAAGAAATTGTAGAATAAAACATAATAATTGTAAAATAATAGTTTAAACATATCACTATAAAATCATAATTTCATTGTAAAATAACACTGGTTTTAACGCTGCTTACTTTCCTCTCTAGAGAGGGAAAACTTACTTTCCTCACTATTTCGTGAGAAGAAATTGTGTTTTCTCCGCATGTTGTGACAAATAATATTTTATATATTTTATATTAAATTTGGAGAGCAAGAGTACACATAAAATTATATGCACGAAATTGTATACTACATTTTTGTGTTCAGTACAAATGAAATGCAAAATAATTTTTTATGACTATCCGTAATCTGTGTATAGAAAGACGGTATTAAATCGGTATTAAGTCAAAATAAAATTTGTAATAATAGGTATTTATATTTTACCTTAAATAGATAATTATTACAGTATTCGTATCCAAAATTTAAATTTGAAAAACTACATCGTCGGCAGGATGAATAAGGATTGAAATAAAGTCAAATACTCCTAGTTATTGCGCCAACGTTTCGATTCTTATTGAATCATCTTCAGTGCGTTACAAATAAAGAACAAAATAGAATAATTTATTTTGCAATACAATAAAAATACGATAAAATACAACATATAAACTACTCTTTAATTTGACAATCATTCATCACAATAACAAAATAGAAATTACTAAAGTAATAACATACCTGAAGTGGAAATTACAATCACTAAAACATAAGTAGATATTGAAACAGCCTGTGGGCTGAGTACTAATTTATTAATTTTTATTTCAGAACCAGAGGAGACTTAAAATACAGACTACAAATTCTGCTGTCGAGTGATAGCATCAATGTAAGTTTTTTTTTTTATATTTCTGTATAAAATTATGTAGCACTTATGCGAAAGGCATACACAAATTATATCTTTTAATCACCAGACAGAACAGCGATTTTTATCGTAACTTATAATTTAAGTACCTACTAAAACAAAATTCTACCTTACTCAACAAAATAATCATGCCCCCTTTAATCTGATTTATTTCGCCGCCACTGCAATTCGCAATGCCACAGTTGCCATTTAAGTACGTGTTATGTGTTACAGTGTTGTCTGATCGATATTAGATAAGAATTTTTTGCTTGCGATATGTTTTGTTTGTTTGTTGATTTTTCCATGGCGAAATGTGCAATTGAATTGTTGAGCAAACATTATTTTGCCAGAGGAATAGTTTATTTAGAAATATAAATGAATTAAACACGAGATAGGAAACTTATACGTCATGTGACCGACTGTGGTTCTGACCACTCAGGTTCATATCCAATCAGGTACATATTTCTGTTTAAGAGGCCCGTCTACCTCCTAAAATCCAGCATAAAATGTACTAACGTAGCGAGTGTTTTGTGGCCAATACAAGAATGGTAAAACTTTATTTTAACAAAGATTTAATAGAGAAAGAATGAATCTACAGATGTGCATTTTTTAATTTTAATTAAAAAAAATTCCGAAAAATTCAAATTCAAAATTCCAATTTATGCAAACTTTACACGGTTATATCTCGTAATAAAAATTCATTTTTAAAATTTTTAAAAGGCTCATCTGTAGATCCATTCTTTCTCTATTAAATGTTTATAAAAATATTACCCTGAAGTAAATAATAATCTGACAGTTTATTCGCAACCGCAACGAAAAACTTTTACAAAAGTTTTCAACTTCAAAATGACATTGTATAGCTAGGATGCGACAAAGTACTGGTTTCAGGCAGCCGTAGTAGTGGGGAAAAGGGCGGAATAGTAAAAACAGTAAAATCGAGAGTATTATAGGAATTCGGAAAAACTTGGACGGGCATTATTGTCATATAATTTTATTTCATTCAAGAAGGGTATTAGGTTCTTTATTTAGTTCAGTTCAATCAGAGTTTATACCAAAACCAAGTATTTAGGGGTGTGCTTAAATGTGAAAAAACCGTAACACGAAGTCTGTAGTGGTAATGTTTTTAACCCGATAATAGTCAAAATCTTGTTATATGTCATAATTTGATTTAAAAAGAAATGTTTTTTTTCTGTTACTATTAGTGTCACGTCAGCGACACTTTAAAACTTTTACATGGCTCATTTTGCACATGCTTTCTGCATAAATTTCGTATAAACGATTTATTCTTAATTGCCTTATTTTAAACATTATGTCTGTAATAACTGTTGATTTTGCATAAAATCCATTGCAATTTGATGAATTTTTCTTCCTGTTCTTTCATTTCTACTGCAAATTATATTTATTTTCAGATATTCTTATTTAGCATAAGACAATCTAGAAACTCTAATGATTCTATTGATATATTATTTATGCCTATAGTTTGTTTCTACTTGCAGAAATTTATGTAGATAAAGTGCATAAAAATGACTATCTATCTTAAAACGGTTTCGAGCGCGACCTTAAGACTCAAGAAGGAGAATGTTTTTTTTTTATTTAATTCAGTGCAATCAGAGTGTCTACCAAAACCAAACCTGTGGAATTCAAGAATGGTATTGGGTTATTTAGTTCAGTTCAGAGTTTTTACTAACAGTCTCAGCATATTGTGTAATAAATGGTATGACATTATATGCAGAGTCATTTAGAAAACGACAAGCCATTTTATAAAACGATTGATTTTATAATTTGCCTGCGACGTATATATTAAGCGTCAATAGTATTGCAGAATTTGAACTATTCAGTCGATTAAAACATTAAAACCGAAACTTTAACACAAAGAATGCTAAATCATTTGTCCCTTCAAAACATATTTTACTATTTCAAAACATACAGAATCCAAAACAGCAACAAAATATGGAACAAAATTTTGGTTTGATCATTCCGTAGCATATTTACGGCCGTTCCTTTTTTTCGTTTTAAAAATTGAATTTTAAGCATAAAAAACTCGTACACAGTGTCACAGTTCTTTCCTGTCAAGTTGTCGGTAACGCAAACATACGGCGTAATAAATAACTGACAATTACATATTTAAAAATCAATACGCGATTCGACGCCCATGAGCATAAACCACGTTTAGTCCGGCCCTGGGTGGGCAATTATAAATCTAGATATTTACGGGCAAACTTTGTCCAGCATCGGCACAATAGGAAATGGGTCAGACAGAAAAGTGGTAATGATTAATAATTACACAATAATTCCGAAACAATGCGCGAACTCCAATAAATATAAAAGCGACGCTGATTGGGCAGTTACTACATTATCGGCACTTTGATTCGCTGCAGGGTTCACGTTTATTTATCATTGCATAGCCGAGTGCGTTATGTGACCGATTATTATCCTGGCAACTTTAGCACCAATATGCCATCAAATTATTTTCAAAATTTTTGCTACTCTGGTTTAGAACTTGCAACTTGCATTCGTTTCACTTATTTCCCACACTTGGTACAAAATACTACACTTTTTCTACAACTCTACAGGGTGTAACAGCGAAACCAACCAACACCTATATTTTCTTTATTAATATAGTTAATAAAAAATGTTAAATAGTAAAGTTGTAGGAGACCAAGGGGGACATCTGATTAAAGAATAAAATAATTTTTTAAACCAGTGGTTCTCAAGTTAAAACACAAAGTTATATTTTTTCAAATGGGAATATACATATTTTTTAGGCCTATCCGATAGAGTATTTTTTTCTGAATTCAACAATGTATTCGTTTTATATCTTTACATAATAAAAATATTGAGAAAAAATCAGTTCAAATTTAAAGAATTTCTAATTTTTACCTTCCGCTTACCTGTAAAGGAAGGTATTGGAATCATGCAAAAAATCGGGTGGTGAATTTTTAGTGGATGAGCACGAATTAGGGTCCTTACAACTCATTTTTGATAGTTTCACGATGATGTCTGTGTGTATGTGTGTGTGTGTGTGTGTGTGTGTGTGTGTGTGTGTGTGTGTGTGTGTGTGTGTGTGTGTGTGTGTGTGTGTGTGTGTGTGTGTGTGTGTGTGTGTGTGTGTTTGTGTGTGTGGTCAAGGGGTGTTAGTCGCATAACTCAAATACGAATTACCCGAAAATTTTGATATTTGGTATTTAACATTTGTATATAAATTGGAAAAGCTCCCTAGATTTTGGTACAAATATCTTCATCGGAAGTGATATTTTTTGAAGATTGAAAAGGTTAATTGTCAAAATTGTATATAAATTTGGAAAAATATAGTATTTATTTGTAATGAGAATAAGAGGAAAAGTTATTTGCAACTTACGTTATAAAAAAATTGTCTTTATCTGGTAGCATTAAAGAACTGCAGTAAAATTTAAAAAATAAATTTATCAAATAAAACGTTGATATCTTGTAATCCATGATCGGTTGATTTTTGTTTCTGCGTAAAAAATATTGACAGGTGAGACGGGTGACAAGTTGGCATACTAGCGCTATATAAGTCCTAAGTAAGATATTAAATGTAGTAATTGACCGGAGGATGGCTTCAACACAGCAGAGTTTTCCTGTGAATTAATCTTTTTATTCAGGTGATGCAAATTTCTGTATTTGAATATTTTAGATTTTTATTTGTATATTTTAAATGGGCACCGGATTGTACGTATACATTTCTGTTTAAAGTCTAGATATGGCGGAAGGTTGTGTGATGGACACGTCAAATTTTTAATATTAATGTGCAGTACCTAATCTATGGATGAAAAACAAGTGATAAATTAAATATGGACGTGGTTTCTTTGGATATCTCGTAGCATAAATATCGCAAGCTTGTATGGTATTTTTATTTATTTTTTTTAAATTTATCACTTGTTTTTCATCCATAGATTACTGCACATTAATAATAAAAGTTAAAAATTATTTAAATTTCAATTGAATTTTTCTCAATATTTTTATTATGTAAGGATATAAAACGAATACATGGTTGAATTAAAAAAAAAAAAAAAACTCTACCGAATAGGCCTAAAAAATATGTATATTTGAAAAAATATAACTTTGTGTTGTAACTTGAGAACCACTGGTTTAAAACATTATTTTATTCTTTAATCAGATGTCCCCCTTGGTCAGCTACAACTTTGCTGTTTAACATTTTTTTGTAACTATAATAATAAAGAAAATATAGGCGTTGGTTGGTTTCGCTGTTACACCCTGAATATTTACATGTTCATTAATGCCTCATTCACAATACGAAATCAGTAGTTATAGTCAGTAGGTATATTTAGTAGTTATAGTTGATTAGTTAGTTTCGACCAGGGTTGTTCATCTACGCGTAAAGTATTATTTTCTACGTCTACACGTAAAGTTTGCGTAAACTATGTAAAATGTAGACAATGTATACTATATTTGAGAATGACTGGCAGTAATAAATCATTCTGTCAAAGACATTCCAGTGGCGCACCAGTAATTGTTTGCACAGGGATAGTCGAAATGACTAAATTCGGTAGAGAACTATCGTTTTAGGTCTAAATTGTTTTTCAGGGAAAAGATTTATTTTAATAATAATGAGTGAGAAAGTTATATTTAAATATTAAAAACTTTTATTTTTAGTAAATGTATAAACAGATCACTCTGATAAATCCTATCTACGTCTATGACACAGTCCGACGGGGATTATCGAAGCGTTTTTCACGGCATTTCTATTGTTCGAGAATTATGTTTCGTTCCAGGTACAAAGCGTGCGGCTTGTTTTGACCATCCTAGTATAGTTACAACTGATTTTTCTGGTAGTTTTATTTGCCGCATTGCTGGCAAAAATCCAATACTACTCTTGCAAATAATGATTTATTACTGTCAGTCATTCTCAAATGGACTATAGACTTTGCGTAAAGTATGTAAATTATAAAATAATTCAATTGTCAGTAAATCTAACCTATAATTTTATTCGTTTTCGGTGAGATTTGTTCTTCATCTACACTATTTTATTGTTTACACAGATACTGCATGCGTAGATTACGTGTTTATCTACGCGGAAAATTACACGTAATCTACGTCGCGTAGACTACGTGAACAACCCTGGTTTTGACTACTGTCGTTCACAATTACAAAATTAATGTTGTTGTTAGCCTAGTAAAACAAACTAGTTTTGAAATTAGCGTCAGAAGTGTCAGTTTGTTTACTTATATGTATATTTTATGTTTGGTTTATATAAAGTTGCCTTTCATAATAATCCTTGTCTTTTTTTGACAAAGGTGATTCCAAATTTTAAAATATTGACAGGTGAGACGGGTGACACGTTGGCATACTAACGCCATATAAGTCATAAGTAAGATATTAAATGTAGTAACTGAACGGAGGATAGCTTTAACACAGAAGAGTTTTCCTGTGAATGAATCGTTTGATTTAGGTGATATTAATTTCTGTGTTTCAATATTTTAAATTTTTATTTGTATAATTTTATATGGGCACCGGATTGTACTTATACATTTATGTTTATAAGTCTAGATGTGGCGGGAGGTTGTGTGCTGGCCACATCAGATTTTTTCTGGCTTATTAGAAACTTTTTGGCAAAAAGAAAAATACGGATTTAATATTTTAATGTACAGATTAACATATTAAAAAACCAAAAAATCGTGGTATCCCCCATTTGACATATAACCATTATTTATTTTTGAGAAAAACGCGGTATCTGCAACATACATGTTTAAATCATTACGAAACGCTCAAGCTGCGTCTTCAATTAACATTCCCACACGGCCGTTGTACTGGTTGCAAGATTTGAACCCCATTTGACATAAATATAACAATTATATATTTTTGATAAATAACGCGGTAGGTATCTGCAACAGGAAACATGCATGTTTAAATCATTACGAAACGCTCAAGCTGCGTCTTCGCTGAACATTCCCACACGGCCGTTGTACTGTTTGCAATCTGACATTTTTTGAAGAAAGAATACCGTGAGTTCTACAAACCTCATGGTAAATATTTTTCCGTGCAATGATTCTTGTGATAAATTGACTTTGACGGTGGGCATAAAGCGTTTATCTGTCTATGGGCGATGCGATCCAGGTTCGAGGTCCAGGGCTGATAATACCGACGCCCGCGACGCCTTGCGTCCCGACGTCAGCCAGACAAAGTGGCGCGATAGCCTCCGGCGAAGATACCATCTCCTATCTCCAAACGAGGTTTCGTGCGGGGGGATTCCAGCCCGGGATGATTAGTACCACGAATATGTTAGTTATTTTATTGACAATTTCCCTCACAATCAACAGAATTACACGATAATTTATTAATTATCAATAATTTGCACTAGTGTAAAATTATCGTATTTGGATACGGCGTGGTAATGTGATTCTGACTTGCTGTCAAAGGAAGTTTTTAAATTTTGATTTATTTTTCATGAGAGAAACAGCGTTTGGCTAAATTTTAATCGGGAAATAGTCCTTCGAATATCCCTCGTGCATGTAATTTTCGATAATTTGACATGCACTTGGGATATTATATATGATAATTCGAATTCCACTCCTGTGTAAAGTAAGCCATAAACAGAACATAATTTTATCGCTTTGACAGCGGATAAAAAGGAAGGTAACTTTTTGCAAGTGATAAAACCTTATTTACCTTTTTCTTAGCAACTAAACAATAAACAAAACTCTAAAATGTCATATGCTTCATATTTCTAATATTTGTCAGTGAAATGATTTATTTTGGGCATATTTGTGAAGAAGAACCAAAGGAGTCGATGAATTATCTCGTTGAATTACACTCGAGCTTTTTATTTTCTCCGAATAAATTTCTGTTTGACATCTCAACCTTGTAACCTGACAGCAATTTGACTCGAAGAATTGTTTTAAAATAAAATCACTCCACCTACGGTGTCGTGATTATAATAAACAATTTTTCTTTTCAAATTGCTCGACAATAAGGTTTCAATACAAACAGAAATTTATCCGGCGAAATAAAAAGCTCTTGTGTAATTCTAGTTAAGGTGGCGCAAAAGCAATCACTCGATTTCCCGAAGCCCATTACTGTGACATAGATGTATCGATACGTAAAATCTCAAATATTTAAAGAACTATTAACTTTTTGAAAACTTTTTTCATGGCAATAACTCATATTTGAGGTCTCCTTTCAATATAATTAGCTAGATTGCTAATTTGCTACTATGGTAAAGTACCCTTTTTTATAATACTGCACTGGATTCATGTTCCTATTAAACACAAACAATAGAAGTAGGTAATCAACATCTTAAATTACATACTACTAATAATATGAACAAACAAAATTTATTTATTTTTAATGAAACAATAATTACTCCACCCAGTGGAAGAGGCAACAAAAAATTTTTGACTGGAAAACTTTTTTTTTAAATTGTACTTCGGCAGAAGCAGCACTCGCAAAATTCTCTTTCGCGCCGTCTTCGTGGGTCATAAATTCACCAAAAAAGATATTCAAACTGGTATAAGTCGTTCTGCCCTCCCCGTTTCCTCTCGCCCTCCCACTTCCGCCGGAAGTCGAATTACCCGCCAACAAAGAATGGATTTGAACCAAATGGTTGCTTTTTCACTTCGTCCTTACACCGTTGGCTGCGCTAGCTTGCTACGATCCTGGGAGAGTCCTGGATGTGATATCCTGGATTATGTATGTAAGTGACATCGAACAGATGGGCGACTTTATACCAGGCAAGGACATCATGTTGTAGAAATTAAATATCAAGGGTGCTTAAACGGATTTGCTAATGTTGCAGTGTGGAAGAATGATATAGCTTAGATCTATAGCTTACGTCACGGTGTAAAATATAGGGTCTTTCAATAGGAGTGATAGTTATATTTTATTTACTTCTAGGTGTCAAATTATTTAGTATATAGTGTGCAGTTTTATGATGCAGCGTTTGTCGCCTCTAGACCGGTTGGAAATAATAAAATATATTACCAAAGTTCGAGCTCAGTTGTGGTTGCTCAACATTTATTCACCCCAGAATTGGGTCGCCGTTAATCTGCGCAGGCTATAAGAAGCACTGTGATAAAGTTTGAGTTAACATTACTAAGACAATAAGCCACCAAGAAGACAACGAAATGTTCGAAGTGAGGAGAAAATCACAACTGTAGCGGCCAGTGTTGCAAATGAGCCAAATTCTGCCAAATTGGAGCGATCTTGTGATCAGTGTCAACAAAACCGTGATGGACATTTGAACGATACCTTGTTCCGAACATAACTGCATTATCTAAGCTTCCAAATAAAGCAAAAACTTAATTGATATGTCAAACCGTTGACGTTTTATTTAAAATTAAAATCCTATCACTCTTAATGAAAGACCTTATATAGGAAGGAATCGGCCTGTTTTCATTGTTGTCATGTGTCCGCAAACGTGAAACATTTTAGAAAGAGAGGCACGAAATGAGCGCCTTGTCAAATCTGCTACTTTTTAAGGCTCTACACTTCTTGCACGCAATATTGCTGCAATAGAATCAGAATTCACGATTCTGGCTAATCTGAAATTTATCACTAGTAATTAGCATTATTAGCATTAGCATTATTTGATTGAAAAATTCATACAATACATTGTTGCGACTACAATTAGAGAAAATAAGAATTAATTTATGCATTTTAATATTACAAATTACGGCCATACTATTGCATACTTATTAATTTTGTTTTAAATTGCCGATTCCTTGCATTGATCGTGAGAGTGCTAAGAAAATATTTTTTGTCAAGAAAATTTCACATCTGACGAAAAAAATAGTAAAAAATCGGCCAAATTGACTATTTTTACTAATTTATTATTAAAATACTATCAAGTATTTCAAAAATATAATTTCTCAGCACTCTAGAGTCATCTTCTAACTATCTATATATAAAATATGAACAGTGTAGGTGTACTAACAAGAGCTCAGTTTGTAATATAGCAAGGTCCCTTTGTCACTATATTTTTGGCACAAGTGTAGCACCTTAAGAGGAACGGTTACTGCACTACCAAAATTTATCGGTCCGGGTAGGTTATTATCAAAAGAGTAAATTTCTTAGAATTTTAATAAGTGTACCCAATACGACTCTAGCTTGGAGGTGGAGGTAAATTGAAATTCGAATATTTATTCGAATATATACACTGCCTGACCTTATTTTTGTGTCAAAAAGGGGTTTAGTTTTCACCATAAAATTTAGTGTAAATATTAAAAAAATTTAACAATTTTTTTTTAATTTGTAGAAGAAAGTTGGTTCTGTGACATTTCTGTATTGAAATTTTAAAATTCAAAACATAATACACTTTAAAATGAATTACAAAATTGCCAATGTTTCTAACGCCTATAATAACAAATCAAGCAAAAATTTAAAATTGTAATACACAAATGTCATACAAACAACCTTCCTCTACAAATTAAAAAAATTAATATTTTAAAATGTTAATATGTAGATTAGATAAGGTCCGTGAAGTTGGCGTATACATTAAAAGATATTGGATAAACGAATAGTTATATTAAATTTGCTCATTTTTTGCTAAAAATTGCTAATAGTTTTACATTTTTTGCTCTGCCCGTTTTAAAGTTATTGCCCATTTAACCTATATACGCTAACTTCACGTGGCGTATACATGGGGTGAAATTTCAAATTTGTTAACACTATCAAATTTTGCTCATTTTTTGCTATTTATTGCCGTATTGATGACATTTTTTGCTGTTCTCCTTCATTAGTTATAAACAAAAAACCTGTGTATACGCTAACTTCACGTTGCGTATACATAGCGTAAAATTAATTTTTTTTCTATACTATAATAATTTGCTCATTTTTTGCTATTTATTGCTGTATTGATGAAATTTTTTGCTGGTGTCCTTCGTTTGTTATAAACAAAAATCCATTGTATACGCTAAGTTCACGTTGCGTATACATAGTGTAAAATTAAAACTTTTTTAACGCTATAATATTTTGCTCATTTTTTGCTATTTATTGCTATATTAATGACATTTTTTGCTGTTCTCATTTATTTGTTATAAATTAAATTAGCTGTTGTATATGCTTTTTCTCGGTTCTCTAATGCATAAACTAAATACACAGATAGTATAAAATTAAAACTATCTTAATGCTATATTTTGCTCATTTGATTTGCTATTTCTATATTCATGAAAAGTTTTGATGTTCTCATTTATTTGTTATAAATTAAAGTAGCTAGTGCAAGTAACGGTTTTCTACCGCGTTCTCTAAATATATATGTATTCTCATTATTTATTAGTTAAGTACCTATAATTATAATTTTAAATATAATTCTTCATTATTTTATAACATTTTGCTCATTTTTGCTATTCTCATTAATTTGTTATAAAATAAAATATGTATTGTACGCGCTTTCTCAATACTGTAAGTAGCTATGCAAAATGCACGCAGCCATGGTGTAAAATTAATACATTACTAATATTAAGCTCCTTTTTACTTCCCTGATCTATGTAATCGAGGGAAGTATTATAATCGTGATTTTTTGACAGTTCGAGATTTTGATGAATCTTCACGTTTTAGACCCTACTGAAGCCAAAAAACATAATTTTAAAAAAAGTCGGTTTGTTAGTCTGTCAGTCTGTCTGGATGTTGCATAACATAAAAACGCGTTGGAATTTTGGATTGAAATTTTATATTTAAGATCTTGATCCAAAATCTGACTTCAAGTTCGTTACTGAGCTTTATTCAATCAGTGGTACCAACTTTATAAACATAACTTTTTTTATTTTTTCAAAATACTATCGTGTGTGGTATCAAATTAATGCTCTCACGAAAAGAATTCTAGTACAAAAACAAAAATAACATTTTTTTAAAATCTTGAATTGTGTGTTTTTTTTTATAAATTATTCAAATTATACCGAGTTTTGTGTCAATTTAAAGCACTCGGGGAGATAAATTTAGTAAAAATGTAATAAATGACATTTATGCGATTTTCAATTGTTTTTCAAAAAATTGTCCAAATTTTTTTATTCAACCAGTGGTACTAACTTTATAAATATAACTTCGTGCACTGCGCACACTATGTTGTTATATTTTGTTTTTAAACTTGAGGAAGTAAAACCTAAAGCCAGCTTTTTAGAAAACTACCAGGATTTTCTTTCTCTTTAAATTTTTACTTTTATTGACTTTTTAAAAATTTCTGGTAGATGGCAGCATTGACGTTTTCACAAGTTACCAGTGGCACTGAAACAGACCCCAACATAGAGGGGCGACTGAAAGAGGTGCACTGTACTCCAAATTTTGTACTCGTATGTACATTGTACCAGCGCATTAACCACGTACTATATTTTAACGAGAACATTGTTTCAGTACTGTTGAGATGCATTGCTGTGGGCTTACCTCTAGTACAACAATTTGCCACTAGCGCAACGGACGATTACGAAAAATTGCGTTTATAGTAAAATTTACGAATAGGAATAATTTCGAGTAGGAATAATTATGTTTAGGTTAAATTTCGTATAGCAATAACTACGTCTAGGAATAATTGTGGTTTGATATTTTATTTTTAGGAATAACTACGGTTAGGACGAATTGCGTTTAGGAAAAATTAAGCGCTTCCGTAATAAACAAGTCTTTTAATCTAATAATAATTACCTTGTACATTAAATTCTTAAATGTAATTTTGGCAGTTAAACAGAAACCTTACAGTTCAATCTGACATTTAGATGTTTTTGGTGTAAAATCGGCGGTGCTCCAGCCAATCACAAGCAAAAAATCTGATCCCTAATATCCCGCCAGAAATTTTTCTCTACTAATTCAAATAAACACTAACAAATATAATTTTGTCATTTTATGTAAATTGCGGTATTTCACCGATGCAAACTATTACTCTGTCATCGTTATTACAATTTCAATATTACGTTATAGCAGACAGTTTATGGATATAACAAAAATTTAACGATCATAGATTACAAGATATACATTTTCAAACACAAAATAATAAATTGAATGGTACTAGACACAGACTTTATAAGAAGCTACTTTGTAGATAATAACAATAACATTAGGTACATTATCTTTAATTTTTAATATAATAACAAATTGTCATATATAATACCATTAGTGACTATGATTTTTCCGGCAAAAATTACCAAAAAATCATAGTCACGTATGGTATTCGGCTTGACAATTTCTCGAATTGATATTTAGTACCTTTTCTTCCAGAAATATTAGTTTATAAATTATTACTGAAATGTCAAAATAAAGTCAACTGACATAATATCTATAGCAACGCTTCGTGGAGTGAAAATTGTCAGTGTAATTTTCACTAGTGAAAATTGTCAGTATAATTCGTCTGTGATTGGTTCAATTCAGCAAAATACTGTGTTTTGATTGACTGAAAAACTATGAGTGGAATTGTCATAATTACCTACTTCTTTATTTATTTTCAGTTATCGTTGGAAAAAAAATTAACAAATGCGTGTGTGAAACACACACATACACACACACACACACACAAACGCGCGCGCGCGCGCACAGACATCATCTCGAAAATACTTTATTCGTATTCTATGGATCGTAAATCGTGCTTATTCACTAAAAACTCACACTCGAAAATTTTAACTCGTCACAATACCTCCCCCTATAGAATATAATGCGGGAGGTAAAAACAACTGGCCATTGTTTAAATGTTGTTATTGATTTTTCGACTAAATTTTTTCCCAGAGAACTTTAATTTTGATAATACACTTGAAAAAATTTTAATAATTTTTTGCGAAAAAATTGAATATAGCATAAATGTCATTTTTTACATTTTTACTAAACTTATTTCACCGAGACCTTTAAATTGACACCAAACTCGGTATAAATTGAATAATGTACAATAAAAAAATTGACGATCGGTTAAATGTTATATTTATTTTTCTATGTAGGTAGTAGGATTATTTTCCCCAGAGCTTTAATTTGAAACTACACACGATACTATTTTGAAAAAATAAAATAAGTTATATTTATAAAGTTAGTACCACTGGTTGAATAAAAAAATTTGAATAATTTTTTGAAAAACAATTGAAAATCGAATAAATGTCATTTATTACATTTTTACTAAATTTATCTCCCCAAGTGAAATAGAAATAAACGAACCTACTCTAGAAGAAGTTAAGGAAATAATAAAAAACTGTCAAAATGGAAGAGCACCAGGAAAAGATGATATAAACATAGAACTAATAAAGTATGGAGGCGAACTAATTCAACAGCACATACATGAACTAATAATAGAAATATGGAGAAAGGAAAAAATGCCTAAGGAATGGGAAACTGGTCAAATAATAACAGCACATAAGAAAGGAGACCAACAAATATGCCAAAACTATAGAGGAATCACATTATTAAGTACAACTTACAAAATAATGTCGACATTGATACAGAGAAGAATAACAAGCGTAGCGGGAGACACCACAGGGCAGTATCAATGTGGTTTCGTAAAAGGAAAATCAACAACGGACGCCATTCATACTTTAAAGCAAATAATTGAAAAGACTATTGAGTACAATCTAAGCGCTGAGATACTTTTCATCGACTTTAAACAAGCATTCGACTCAATTAAAAGAGGAAAACTAATGGCAGCCTTAGAAGACCTACAAGTACCGGGAAAATTGAGGAGAATGATAGCAATGAGTATGAGGAGAACAAAAATAAGTATTAAAACTCAGCCACACTATTTAACTTAGCCCTGGAATATGTGATGAGAAATCTAATAAAGAGAACCCTTAGAAAACGAGGAGGGCAAATAGTAGCATATGCAGATGACATTGCAATAGTAACAAAAAATAGAAAAGTGATGAAAGAAATGCTAGATGAAATAATAAAAGAAGGAAGAAAAATAGGACTAGAAATAAATCAAAAGAAAACCAAAATAATGATTATAGGAAAAAATGTACAGGACAAATTAATCAAAATAGGGGAAACTGAATATGAGCAAGTAGAAAAATTTAAATACCTAGGGGTGATGTTGACAAACAAGGGGGATAGGGATACAGAATTAAAGGAGAAAATAACGGCGACAAACAAAGCATTTTACGTCAACAGAAAATTACTAGAAAGCAAAATTATAACTAAAACAACAAAAATTAGAATATACAAATCCATTATAAGGCTAATAACACTATACGCGGCAGAAACAATGACGATGACAAAAAAAGATGAAGAAAAGCTAAGAATAACTGAAAGAAGAATAATAAGAAAAATATTAGGACCTATCAAAATATCAAGCACTGAGTACAGAAGCAGAACAAACCAGGAAATTGAAGAAGAACTAAATGGAGAAAATATAGTAAAGATCATCAAAAAGCAAAAAATAAAATGGCTCGGACACGTATGGAGAGCTAAAGAAACAGACCCAATAAGGACAATAATGCTATGGAACCCTAGCAACAAAAGAAGAAGAGGAAGACCAAGATCAACTTGGATACAAGAAGTTGTAGAAGATTTAAGGACAGCGGGAATAAGAAAATGGAAAACCAAAGCAGAAAACTGAAAACAATGAAATAATATTGCCAAGCTCATATAAAAATGGAACGGAGACTGATCCCCTCCAAAAAAGCGGCGCAACTCCCCAAGGAGTGTTAAGCCATATATATATATATATATATATATATATATATATATATATATATATATATATATATATATATATATATATATATATATATATATATATATATATATATATATATATATATATATATATATCTCTTTCTCTCTCTCTCTCTCTCTCTCCCCGAGTGCTTTAAATTGACACCAAACTCGGAATAATTTGAATAATTTATAAAAAAAAAACACACAATTCAAGATTTAAAAAATGTTATTTTGTTTTTGTACTAGAATTCTTTTCCTGAGAGCATTAATTTGATACCACACACGATAGTATTTTGAAAAAATAAAAAAAGTTATGTTTATAAAGTTGGTACCACTGATTGAATAAAGCTCAGTAACGAACTTGAAGTCAGATTTTGGATCAAGATCTTAAATATAAAATTTCAGTCCAAAATTCCAACGCGTTTTTATGTTATGCAACATCCAGACAAACTGACAGACTAACAAACCGACTTAACTGTCAAAAAATCACGATTATAATACTCCCCTCGATTACATAGATCAGGGAAGTAAAAAGGAGCTTAATATTAGTAATGTATTAATTTTACACCATGGCTGCGTGCATTTTGCATAGCTACTTACAGTATGGAGAAAACGCGTACAATACATATTTTATTTTATAACAAATTAATGAGAATAGCAAAAATGAGCAAAATGGTATAAAATAATGAAGAATTATATTTAAAATTATAATTATAGGTACTTAACTAATAAATAATGAGAATACATATATTTAGAGAACGCGGTAGAAAACCGTTAGTTGCACTAGCTACTTTAATTTATAACAAATAAATGAGAACATCAAAACATTTCATGAATATAGCAATAGCAAATCAAATGAGCAAAATATAGCATTAAGATAGTTTTAATTTTATACTATCTGTGTATTTAGTTTATGCATTAGAGAACCGAGAAAAAGCATATACAACAGCTAATTTAATTTATAACAAATAAATGAGAACAGCAAAAAATGTCATTAATATAGCAATAAATAGCAAAAAATGAGCAAAATATTATAGCGTTAAAAAAGTTTTAATTTTACACTATGTATACGCAACGTGAACTTAGCGTATACAATGGATTTTTGTTTATAACAAACGAAGGACACCAGCAAAAAATTTCATCAATACAGCAATAAATAGCAAAAAATGAGCAAATTATTATAGTATAGAAAAAAAATTAATTTTACGCTATGTATACGCAACGTGAAGTTAGCGTATACACAGGTTTTTTGTTTATAACTAATGAAGGAGAACAGCAAAAAATGTCATCAATACGGCAATAAATAGCAAAAAATGAGCAAAATTTGATAGTGTTAACAAATTTGAAATTTCACCCCATGTATACGCCACGTGAAGTTAGCGTATATAGGTTAAATGGGCAATAACTTTAAAACGGGCAGAGCAAAAAATGTAAAACTATTAGCAATTTTTAGCAAAAAATGAGCAAATTTAATATAACTATTCGTTTATCCAATATCTTTTAATGTATACGCCAACTTCACGGACCTGATTAGATATGATGGTGAAAACGAAACCTTGTTTTCACTTGTACGTTGCACCAGTATCCGTTCCTCTTAAAAATGAACTTATCGACTGTGTCAACAATTAATATATACAATGTTAATTCACATAAACATTTAGTTAGTTTTAAGATTACACGTCCCACTTTCAAGCACTGTGAATGCTCCTATTTAGTTAGATATATTTAATCTTTCTTAAGTGACTCGTCTACGTTTTTACCGAATTCCTAGAATACTCTCGATTTTACTTTGTTTCTATTCCACTTTTGCCCCACTACTAGGGCTGCCTGAAACCAGCCCGAAACTCGTACTTTGCCGCATCCTAGCAATGCAATGTCATTTTGAAGTTGAAAAATACTGTAAAAGTGTTTTCGTTGCGAGTAAACTGTCAGATTATTATTGAATTCAGGATAAAGTTTTTATAAACATTTAATAGAGAAATAATAATGAATCTACAGATGTGCCTTTTTAAAATTTTAAAAATTAATTTGCATCATGAAATATAACCGTGTAAAATTTGCATAAATTAGGAATTTTTTTGAATTTATATATTTTGAAAATTTTAAAAAGGCACATCTGTAGATTCATTCTTCCTCTATTAAATCCTGGTTGAAATAAAATTTTACCAATCTTGTACTGGCCACAAAACAATCGCTACGTTAGTACATTTTATGCTGCATTTTAAGTAGTAGACAGGCCTCTTAAACGTAAACATAAATGTAAACCTTAAAACTAAATGCTTATGTGAATGGAGGCTTTAGTAACATAAAATGACATCCCCTGTGCTAGTGTAGTAGTATTACTGGAAAGATTTTGGTGCAAATGTGACATTTTTGTTCAGAATGTATTGAAAATTACTTTCTTTGTTTAGAGAACAATTAATTTGTGTAAAGTTATAAAGATTTAATGGCGGCATGAGCGTATAGCGTCTAAGAGGAAATCTTATTATGATGTGATCCTTAAAACTATGTCGTAACCAAGATTCCAACCAGCAACACAAAGTTTAGTGCTTTTCACTTGAAGTATTTTAACATGAGTAGTTTAAAGACATAATTAAATTTTAGCAAAAATGCAGGGCTCCGGCTCACATTTGCAAGTTTAGAAACTACGGACAAATATTTGAACAAAGTAGAACTTTATTCACAGTGGAGAACAAAACTACTATGATTGATTAAGGGTGTAATTTCTGTAAAATAAAAGATAAATAGAACGTTGCTGAATTATCCCGCTTGACATGAATCATCCATGGGATGTTTGAAAATATTACGTAAGTCTATCCTAGCCACATCCTGAATCAAAACTTCCTTATAACTTTCCAGGTAAAAATTTTTATTGCCTAGACTACTTTACTATATTGTAAATTTTGTATTTTAGGATGCAACAAAATTTAAATATTATGCTACATAGATAATGTTACTAAGGGCGAACATTTGCAATCGCTAAGATATTCATAGGATGTTGATTGGTTTTTCACTATAAATCCTTTAAGCCCATTTTACATTAAGCAAGCGCAACGGGCAACTGCAATCTTCAAGTCAGAGTTGAAGAGTTGAACAAGAAAATTGCAGAAGACATTTTTTTCATTTTACACTGAGCAACATCAGCTACAAGCAATTACTTATTTAATGTATAAATTTATTAATAAATTTACCAATATTTTGTTACTATATTATGTCACTTAACCTCTTGGATTTGTTGTATTGTATATTGTTGGAAAATAAGGATAGAATGGCATTATAACCACTAACGCACTAACTTTCAAACACAAATTAATCTATTTGACGTTTATGTTCAGTTGGTATAGCATCATAACGAACTAAAAATAACTAGAAATAACTGTGAATTTGCCTGCAAGCTTTACAAAAATTAGAACATGTTCTATTCCATGCAACCGTTGCCTCAATCCATTTTTTTAAAGAATAACTAGCTGCCATTTTGTTTCAAGATGGCAGGCTAACATTTTAATTTACCTATGTTTCAAGACAGATTCCTAGGTATTACTGTACCAAATTTGAACGCAATAGTTACAGTACATTTTGGTGTATCTGTCCGCCATTTTAATATATCTATATTATAAGTTAGATCCTTGGCTATTACTGTACCAAATTTGACCGCAATCGGTGCAGTACATTTTGAGATAGCTAGCCGCCATTTGGTTTCAACATGGCGGATAATCTGAAATTTTGCCAAAGTGCATTGTTAGGTGACAAAAGCTCGATAGGATCCCGGGGAGTGGGTAATTTTTGACTTTTGTTTTTTTGCCGTAAATATACAGACAGACAGACAGAGAGACAGAGAGATAAGACGACAAGATGATGAAGTTAATATAAAGGATTTAAAAATAGTAACTAACAAAGCGGGATGTTCACATTCTTGAAATGTTATTAGAATTTTATTATAATATTATTATAATAACTTGATATAGCTATTAAATTTCCATACAAATTACCTCCCCAGAAATAATTCCCCCTTATTGGATAAAAAATCGCATAACGCAGCCAATAAATATTGTCTCTCTGCTTTCTTTGTGTAAGAAAACTGAAAATGGATGTCTGAGAAAAAAGTAAATACTTGGGAGGACAACTCAACACTGGGCCGGGCTTTGTTGAATAAATCATTCTCCCTCGTAATAAACGTGCAGAGGACGTGATATATACAGTGGCGTTCGTGAAAACGAAAAAACATTTTTATAAACAGGACATACGCTAGAACAGGACAGAGAGATTGTCGCTGTCGTTGTTTCGCGAACATTCGATGGGGATAAATTATTCATTTGTTTTTTCTTTTAAGAGGGGTAATGAAATTTTGTTTAGTATTTATCACCGGAAATGTTTATTATTTGACGAGCATTTAACGAGTGAAATAACTCATGAAAATAGTTCACGAGCTGCTGACAAATTTAAATGAGTAATTTCCAGGAGGTAATAGTATATTTTACAACAAGAGTGGATGTGATGACTATATCACACGAGAACGAGTTTGAAGTCACGACCCCATAGGGGGATATAGACAATCCAATCGAGTTCTACAGCCAATTTTTTCTACGATCAAATAACGAAATATAGTTTCTGCAATAAAATGCACTCAGTATGATTCCAACAAGATCGAAATAAATAAATAAAAAAATTTGTTTGATTCTGTCATTTTCTTTTATTTTATATGTAATCAAAAAGTTGTCATAGGAGCCGTGCAATAATAGTATATTATTTAACGAGCATATAATGTAGGTTATAAGTATTACACGAAGAAGAAAATTAGAACACGAGCCATAGGCGAGTGTTCTAATCATCTGAGTGTAATATAACCATTATATGCTAGTCAAATACTATACTTTATCTACAAGTATTTGTAAATGAACTTGGTGTTGTATAATCTTACCTACTTACATCTGTCATCGATTAACAAGCAACAATCATTACGCTTACTACAACTCTGATAAAATGCTTGCTAGAATAATTTATTTACTTACAAAATTAATGTACAATTACTACAATTTTTGAAATTCATAAAAATATCAAAATTTACTGTTTTTAGCAATGGTAGAAACACACAAATGAGCAACAAATCTAATGACACCGCTGTTGCTGCTTCTCGTATCTCTAGAGGTGAACAATCATTTCACTACTTACAATATCCATAATTTACCTTCTTTACGACAATACGATACTATATGTTGCAGTTAAATGGTTTGTTGTATCAATCAACCACACATAACCTTACTTATTATCTGTCATTGACCAACAAACTTCAGACACATGCTTGCAACTCTAACAAAATACTTGCTTGCTATTGGTTGAATCAAGCGTGGAATATGAAATTTCATATTACACGCTGTGTAATATGAGGCACATTTTGTATTTGAAGCTATTATTTAATAGTTGTAGATATAAAAAAATTTTGCTTGGTCCTCAGTAACAATCAACTTTACGTTGACAATTGAAAGCAAAAATATGAACTTTTCATAGTAAATAAAATAATGTATGATATTTCCGATGTCAATACGAAAACACTCGGCATTTAGCGCTACCGCTGAGCATCTTTTGTTAAGTATCCGCTCTCATTTCTTGTTCAAGACAACACTCTGGAACGTCCGGTTCCCGTCTTGCTACACCGGAAACGTTGGCTGTTTCCGGTCGCTAATTACGCCGAGTCGGGCTCGATGATGGCTCTCTGATAGCCTTTTCTAATGCTCGTTTCACCAGCACGAACGCCGCGCCCGCAGCGGAGAACACTTTGCTGCTAATGTTGCCGAGGCACGTACCGGCGCTGACTGATGCTGCTGTAAATACTACACGCATGGAAGAAGAAGATTCTGGTGCGAGGATCTATTATATTTTTATCTAAATCAATTGAGGATGCTGTTGATTAAAAATCTGATGTGGCCAGTACACTTATAAACATAAATGTGTACGTACAATCCGGAGCCCATTTAAAATATACAAATAAAAATCTAAAATATTCAAACACAGAAATTTGCATCACCTGAATCCAGGGTTGAGTGATTTAAATCATGATTTAAATCAAGTGATTTAAAAACAATCATTGATTTAAATCAAGATAAATTAAATTTAATAATTTAAATAAAAGATTAATAATTGTTATTACTATATATGTATTTATTACATAAAAATACAAAGAAATCACCAGTAAAAAAAAATAAAGAAGAAACATTTTTTTATTTAGTCTACTGGTACATTATATTATTAAAATGTTTAAATAAGAAGATCAGTTTTAGAGGCCTTTTCAGTCCCTAGCAGATTTCTCAATTTTGGGTGGACAAGTCCAAATGACGAAAAAACCCGCTCCACACAAGCTGAAGATGAAGTGGCGCATAGAAGTGATTTAACATTTAATTCAAAATACCTGTTCGAACGGACTTAAAAAAATAATTTAAAAAATCTAATTTAAATCAAAAAAATCTAATTTAAATCAAAAAAATCTGATTTAAATCAAAAAAATCGATTTTTTTGATTTTTTTTAAAATCACGATTTTTATTCACCCTGCCTGAATCAAAAGATTCATTCACAGGAAAACTCTTCTGTGTTGAAGCTATTCTCCGTTCAATTACTACATTTAATATCTTACTTATGAGTTATGACTTTTATATGATATAAATACTACACGCATGGAAGAAGAGAAGCTTCTGGTGCGAGGATCTATTATATTTTTACCTAAATCAATGAGGATGCTGTTGATTTAAAATCTGATGTGGGCAGCACACAACCTTCCGCCGTATCTAGACTTATAAACATAAATGTGTACATACAATCCGGTGCCCATTTAAAATATAAAAGTAAAACTCGAAAATATTCAAACACAGAAATTTGCATCACCTGAATTAAAAGACTCATTCACAGGAAAACTCTTCTATGTTGAAGTCATGTTTCAGGCAGCCGTAGTAGTGGGGAATATAGTGGAATAGGAAAAAGTAATATCGAGCGTATTCTAGGAATTCGGAAATAGTATTTTGTGCACCTAGGGAGGGAAGCGTACTATTACTCCCTTGGGCGAAGCCGGCGCCCTCGCTCGGACCGCCGCCGAATAGCCTTCCTTCCCGTGGGACACACAATATTTTACGTCACGAGGGTTAGATATCAAGCAGGCAACATTCAGACCACCAGCCCTATGAATATTACAATTACGAACTGCCCGAACATGCAGTTCATTGTTCAGAAAAAAAAAAGATTTTTATAATAATTTTTGAATTAAAAAAAATTAAAATTTTTTTGTTAATTTTTGAATTTTTCTTCAATTTTTTATTTATAAACAGTCTCGAAATCACCATTCTTGCAAGCGGGAAGAAAACACTATTTTCCTATCTCCATTAGCAAGAGGAAAACACTTCTTTCCGCCCCGAGTAACATAAAAACTTAAACGGGCCGCTTAAACTGAGATGTGCACCTACTTACCAGAATTTAAACATTAAACCACAGTCGCTCATGGTACGAATCTACGAATTCAGTTATTCGTCCCGTAATAATATGAATTGAATAATTTACATGATTATTAACTGCGTTCAATGGTATAGTGTTCTATTTATAAATATTACTTCTCAGAATGCACTTCTGCATATAAAGTTTCGTCGCAGCAGAAAGCAGATATAGATTCTAGCAATGTGATGGGTTTCAAATGGCGCACAAAGAGAATAAGTGACGACGTGTACAGAAATCTGAATCTAGAAACCGACGACCGACGATGCTTTAAACTTGTGTGGAATGAATGAAAGATGAACCGCAGAAGAGTTGCTCGAACTTGAGCTCTGACGAGGTGAAGACAAACTTAGTACTTAGACATATGTTAGATAAAAACTGCCGTAAACCTGGTTTAATTTCTAAAATTCATTTAAGCTTCTTTGAAATTCTATTAAGCGGTTCGTCTACGTTTTTACCGAATTCTTTTGATTTTACTTTTTTCCATTCCACTACTAGGACTGCCTGAAACCAGCCCGAAACTCGTACTTTGTCGCATCCTAGTAATACAATGTTGAAAAATACTGTCAAAGTGTTTTCGTTGCGAGTAAACTGTCAGATTATTATTGACTTCAGGATAATGTTTTTATAAACATTTAATAGAGAAAGAATTGATCTACAGATGTGCCTTTTTTAAATTTTAAAAATTAATTTGTATCATGAGATATAACCGTGTAAAGTTTGCATAAAATTGGAAATTATTTAGAATTTTTCGGAGTTTTTATATTCAAGTACAATTCTTTAATCAAAATTTTAAAAAGGCACACTGTAGATCCATTCTTTCTCTATTAAATCCAGGTTGAAATAAAATTTTACCATTCTTGTACTGACCACAAAACACTCGCTACGTTAGTACATTTTATGCTGGATTTTGGGTAGTAGACGAGCCTCTTAAGAAGACCCGCAACACATACAGTACGCGAAATAAGAGATGGCCGGACCAAACATTTGCATTTTATTGCTAAAAAATGTAGCTTTAAAATAAGAAACTGCATAAAATATACGACTGCGAATCAAAATCATTTTATATTGAAATTTCTTTACAATGTGGTCTGTAATTTTTAAATAAATGAACTTAGTTTTATGTATGTAAATTTTATTCAATAAAAGAATGAAATAAAGACCATTGCGCAAATTAGTGAAATAAAGTGTGTATTACGAAAGTATAAAAATATTTTGACTTAAACGTACATTAATAATTCATAGCCATAATATGCAAGAAATCAAATTGAATAAAGCTTTATTGATATTGATCATGGTTTCGTCTGAAATGATGTCTTTCACTAAGTATCTCGCATCCATTCTTAATCCCGAGAATTCCTGTAGGCTGTAAGGACGAACCTTCATCCAGGACATTTTTGGAAGCATCCCTGTGATCCCTCGGGACCAGTTGTAACACGAGGCAAGATTGCTGCGTGTTCTAAGTTTGGCGAATAAAAACACCCACCGAAAAAATGACAATGTCCGGACCGGGACTACTAGAGCACTAGGCTCAAAGTAGCACCAAATAAAACAAACAAACATCGAGCAAACTCGCAAGAAAAGCAAGAAGAGGCTGTGATCACGAGAGGATATGGCAATTGAGAAAATTAAACACAACCAAATAAATTATTTTAAGATCAGGACAAACTGTAAATTATTCTGTAGATGATACGAATTTACTCAAAAAAAAAATCCGGAAAGAATATTATGGTACTTTACCATAGTAGCAAATTAGCAATCCAGTCAGTTATATTGAAAGGAGACCTCAAAAATGAGGTTATTGCCATGGAAAAAGTTTAAAAAAATCTGACGTGGCCATCACACAACCTTCCGCCATATCTAGACTTTAAACAGAAATGTATATACGTACAATCCGGTGCCCATTTAAAATATACAAATAAAAATCTAAAATATTCAAACACAGAAATTAGTATCACCTGAATCAAAAGATTCATTCACACGAAAACTCTTCTGTGTTGAAGCAATCCTCCGTTCAGTTACTACATTTAATAGTTTACTTATGACTTAGCGCTAGTATGCCAACTTGTCCCCGTCTCACCTGTCAATATTTTTTATGCAGAAACAAAAATCAACCAAACATGGATTACAAGATTTCAACGTTTTATTTGATGAATTTATTTTTTAAATTTTACTGCAGTTCTTTAATGCAACCAGATAAAGACAATTTTTTTATAACGTAAGTTGCAAATAACTTTGCCTCTTATTCTTATTACAAATAAATACTATATTTATCTAAATTTATATAAATTTTTGACAATTATTGTTTTCAATCTTCAAAAAATATCATTTCCGGTGAAGATATTTGTACCAAAATCTAATGAGCTCTTCCTATTCGTATGCAATTGTAAAATACCAAATATCAAAATTTTTGGGTAATTCGTATTTGAGTTATGCAACATCCGGCATCGGCCCGGACCACACACATACACACACACACGCACACACACACACACACACACACACACACACACACACACACATACATACAGACATCTTCGAGAAACTATAAAAAATGAGTTGTAAGGACCCTAATTCGTGCTCATCCACTAAAAACTCACTACCCGATTTTTTGCATGATTCCAATACCTTCCTTTACAGGTAAGCGGAAGGTAAAAAGTTAATAGTTCTTTAAATATTTGAGATTTTACGTATCGATACATCTACGTCACAATAATGCGTTTCACGTGTATTCTTACTTATATAGTAATAAAGAAACTACCAAACTGTATTTTATAACATTCAAAAACAGTTGATTTTACATGAGTACATTTTAATTCCAGCCCCATGGTTTGAGAAAATTTTCAGCTACACATCTACGTCACACAAACTTTAAAAATTAATTACAGCTTTATTAAGAACAATTATTAAGGCTTATCAGTACTCTCAATCGCTTTCAAATAACATGAAGTTTCAATAAAAAACTTTTTTAAAAATGGTAAACCACCCTATTGAGAAAATTAAACACAACCAAATAAATTATTTTTAGATCAGGACCAATTGTAAATTATTCTGTAGATGATACGAATTTACTCAAAAAAAATTCCGGAAAGAATTAATGCACATGTGATATTATTGTAAGTGAAAATAATTTTCAACGTGCTATTCGGAATTTTTTTTGAGTGCTTTCCAACAACGTCTTAATTAGCTCGAGTGGTACAGAGAGCTAATTACGTTTATTAAGTAAGTAAGTTTATTATTAAAATTTAAATTATACTGCCACAATATTCACAAGTCGATTTAGGGAAATTTATGTATGTAACGTTTTGGTTGGTGATATTAATATTGTCATTTATTTATCTGTCACTTTCACTGCAAAAGTATACAATTACTGAACTATTCTAGGTGATAAGTATAGATATTATAGAAAATATTGAACTTATATGTTTTCTATTTCTGGAGTCATTAATTTTATTGAATAAAAAGTTATTAATTAAGCAAAACATATTTAGAGGTTATACTGAAATTTGTCAATTCTGAAGTTTGACGTTTAACAATTGAAATAAATGTCATCTGATACTGACCTGATACTAGCAATACCAACCTTCTATAAAAATATGTTGCGTGTCACAAAGTGAGCTCTAGCGACATTCAGTTGCGTTAACTTTGTAAACGCCAAGTAGAAAAATATGTATTATTTACCTTATAAAATGACAAATTTACCAATTTTTAATTTAATGTCCAACTGACATTATGACGGTAAAGTTTCCGCTTATTAATTTCAATTAAGTTCCTCAAGCTACTAGTAAAATTTTTCCGCTAAATTTTCGTATAACCATGGTTACTTTTATTGTACTCAATTCTTCCATTGACTGTTATTTGTGTCATGCGATTTTCGTAGAAAATATACCCAGTAAAATTCGTTGATGGATTTTGCGTCGCCGTTATTAAATTACCGGAAATGGTTTTGCAGCATCGCGCCATATTGGACGCTGGTCCAGCACTTCCTGTTCCTCCTAGAAGTAAAATTATACCACAGATAAACGTCACGTGATATTTTCTCTGGCATTTGTTGAGCAAACACACTTTCGCAGCCCACTCGTTCTTTATTGTTTTCATTTTTTGTCGGAGCCGTCGCGATATGTATAAACAAACATAAAAGCATATTGTTTGGAAAAATCATGGCGATATACATGATATAATATTCTCTGCCGTTTTTTGCGAAGTTTTATTCTGCCCTACAAAGACTTTTACGCCTGAATTAACTAAAAGGTATTGTGTAGTTCTGATGCAATTTATTTTTTGCTAGCGAATATTGCGATATGTTTTTATTAAAAATATATATCATGTGTTAATTAAAAGAATTGCTTCTGGCGAATTGTTTGCGTTCTATGTGCTTATAAAACCAATTAATAATAACAAATGTTTTCTATTATCATTGTTGAACAGTGTTGTATTTACACGCAAAAACACGATCGTGAAATTAGCTTCAATTAGGACTTAATATTGCATGTATAATATAAACACAGGAGTGGACACTCCGTATCTTAGCAATATTATAGATTCGTGGCTTTTCTGTTTACCCTAGGCTAGAGAGAAAGATCACTACTAGGCCCTTGTGTTACCATCGCTCCGAGCTGGCCCGTATTTACTGTCTCTCTCTAAAAGGTAAACAGAAAGGCCACACTTCATCCGCCCTAGTGTCCACTCCTGTCATATATTAATACTTTGTGGTACATACCTACATTTCTATTTTTTTTTTCTATTTTGCGTTTGTATAACAAAGCTGTTACACTAAAAATAGTTCGGTTATAGCTCATTCGAGTGTTGTAATACCGCAGTAAATTTTATTACTTATATAGTTTTTGCGGAAATATCATTATTTTAGAAAATATCAATTGTGACAATATCAAACTTATAGCTATTAATATAACAAGAATATTATGCGATTTAAATCCAAGAATGCTTAAATCGCATATATTCGCGTTATATTCAAAGCTTGATTGTATCATCAACGACAGCGATGATGTCAATTAGTTGACAGTTTGCATATTATGGAAGGTTTTAATGTTATTATGGTTGTATCTAACGTATTAAGTTCGTAACTAATGAATTATAAGTATCTAAGATATTATTAGTAACTAATGTATTATGTTGTTTATAATTATCAATAAATGTTGCTTAGTAAAAGGTAATAACAGTTGATGTTACGATTAAGTAAATAGACAAACGATTGTATCAATTTAATTTTTATATAATTATTTTGAATCTAAAAGCAAAAGTAAGAAGAAAAGGTAGGAAAGGTGACGTATATCGCAGATTTGCAGTTAAGGCGGAACTTCAAGGGTCTAGAAATAGTGGTATCATTTATTCGGAATTCTGGGCTTATTTTTAAAGATACCTATTTTAAAAAAATTTGAAGTACTGTAAAGATAAAGGTGGTTCTAAAATCCCGTCTTAAAGTTTTAATAATAATATCAATTAATATAATATATATATATATATATATATATATATATATATATATATATATATATATATATATATATATATATATATGTACAGTTTGTTGAAAATGGCCTATTTTCAACCATCAAATTTGAATATTTGTATTATTTTGTTCGATTTTTAAATTTACGACTGCTTTAGAACAATTCCTTAACTTTGTAAAAATTATTAAAACTTATTAATAAAATTAGCCAATATTTCGTAATAACGACTAAATGACACATATATTTTGACGAAAATCTGCATCTGTTGTTCAAAACAAGACATACGTTTCTTCTACTCCGATTACCCAGGCTAAGAAATTTTGTAGTGAACTGCACGTCGTAGAACATATGGTATAGGTTTCGAATGCGGAAAAATTTGATGTTCCGTCCAAAAATCCCTTAATTTTGACAAATATTTTGTATTTAAATTAAACTTAAAAAGCACGAAAATAATAGTATGAAGAATTTTTTCTCAAAAAATACAATTACTATTATGAAATTCGTTATTCGTTGTATAATATAACTACTATTTTTTATAATTTTACAAAGCAATCTAAGTATAACTTTGCACCTATATTAAGGCGGTACACTTGTGACAAAAATATAGTGAAAAAGTGACCTCGCTATATTTCAAATTGTGCCCCTGCTATAACACCTACACTGTTCATATTTTATATATGGTTAGTTAAAAGATGACTCTAGAGTGCTATGGAGCAATATTTTTTAAATACTTAATAGTTTTTTGGTAATAAATTAATCAAAACAGTCTATTTTGCCAATTTTTCACAATTTTTTAAACTAGTTGTGTAATTTTTTTGACAAAAAAACTTTCCATACCACTCTTACGATCAATGCAAGGAATCGATTATTTCAAACAAAACTAATTGAGATGCATTAATAAAGCCACGATTTGAAATATTAAAAAGCAAAAATTAATTATTATTTTCTCTAATTGTTGTCGCAACAATGTATTATACAAATTTTTCGGACAAATAATGTTTCGTAATTACTCATGGTAAATTTCAGATTTTTATTTTGAGCAATATAGCCATAATCGTAAATTCTGATTCTATTGCAGCAATATTGCAGTCAACAAGTGTAGCGCCTTAACTGAGATTGATTTGAAATTAACTTGAAACTTTAATAAGCCAGAAGATTAAGCTGTTTGTTAACATAATTACGTAACTTTTTACTCCACCTACACATTTTTTGCGGACGATATAAATCGGCCCCCACAAAAACTTTAGCGGAATCTCTCAAATACCGAAATACCTCAACAAATTAATCGAAATAAAAACTGAACAGTAACCACAGAGCCTGTTACAAGGATTCCAAGTTCCCTCTGGACATAAAATAACAACAAGGATATAAAAAAATGATTGATCCTCGTTAAAGGAGATGTTACGGGCTGAATACGACGAAAGGACGATTTTCTCTTCCGGGATGGACCGTAAGACGAAAAGAGGGCATTGAATCACCCGGAGTAGTCCGGAGATTTTACAATCAAATATCTAAAATATATTTTTAATGCGTAACGTGACAGATTGCATAATTAAAAAATATACATACATGTTACCAGCTCTACAAAAAATTATTGAAGAAGCTATTTATTTACAATTATTGCAATATGTTGAAGAAAATAATTTACCAGACTGATGTTTTATGCCCATTTTACACTGAGCAATATTGCAACTGCAATCGCAACTTTTGACAAGTTGCTTCAATATTGCATGAGTGTAATACAGAAATTACACATTCAACTGCCAGGAGCAATCTTGAAGCAATCTTGAGGCAACGGTTGCACGGAATAGAACATGTTCTAATTTTTGTAAGGCTTGCAGGCAATTCACAGTTATTTCTAGTTATTTTTAGTTCGTTATGATGCTACCAATTGAACATAAACGTCAAAAAGATTAATTTGTGTTTGAAAGTTAGTGTGTTAGTGGTTATAATGCCATTCTATCCTTATTTTCCAGCAATATACAATACAATAAATCCAAGAGGTTAAGTTGACATAATATAGTAACAAAATATTGGTAAATTTATTAATAAATTTATACATTAAATAAGTAATTGCATGTTGTTGATGTTGCTCAGTGTAAAATGAAAAAAATGTCTTCTGCAATTTTTTTGTTCAACTCTGACTTGAAGATTGCAGTTGTCCGTTGCGCTTGCTCAATGTAAAATGGGCTTTAGACATGGTTATATGTATACCGGGTGTACATAGGCGATTAGCATTGCATTTAACATTTATGCAGATTCCTGCTTCCCATTTCCACGTAGAAATATGGCAAAGGTATCAATCAAAAGGTCAAATTATTTCACATCAGATACAACTAAAGTTTACTTTTAACGAACAATATGTAACGTGTTCATAAACCTAAAAAGTTAGTGTACGCCACTGGTAGACGCGCAACAATGGAAGGGCGGGGTGTGTCTCGTGTACGCTCGGGAGTGTGTGGGGTGACAGCGAGCGGTAGAGGCAGTATCGTGTGAGAGCTGTTAGTGCGTGTTACTCAGTTGATATTTAGAAGAAGTGTTTGGTTAATTTACGTGTAGTTTATTGTATTAATGATTTGTTGTTGTATGTACTTTAATATATTTATATTGCAAGTTAACTTTGTGTTCTTCATTTCGTTCGCACGCTACATTGGTGACAGCGGTGGTTTTATTCTTTTGTGTAACGAGATTGTGTTATATACGTGAATAATGTCTGACATTCAGTGCCCGCGGTTTAAATCTGGTGATTTTGGGGAGTGGTTGGAGAATTTTGAAGCATTTGCCCAGCTCAAAGCCTGGGATGAGGCCCGTAAACTTGTTGTGCTGCCTTTATTTTTAGATGGTTCATCAAAACAAGCTTTTCAAAGTTTGTTGGTTGCACAGCGTGCATCTTGGGCGCAGACATGTGAAGCGCTTAAAAATATATTTCAACAAGAAGACGATAATGCAGAAAATCTTTTTCGAGCACGACGGCAGGAGTCGGGTGAAACAATTGCGTCATTCGCCGCGGGTCTACGCGCGCTTGGAAATCGGGCATACGCAGATCATAATGATGCGACCCGCGAAAAATTGTTACTCGGACAATTTTTAATCGGTCTTGATAGACAAGTAGCTGAGGAAACTGCACGGAAAAATCCGGATACACTGACAGCAGCTGTGACAGCTGCACAAACCGCTTTACGTGTAAAAAAGGCGATTGATGACATTCGTCATAATACAGGTGGAGCTGATGTTTCGCGATCATCCGCGCCAACTACGGATGGACAAATTACTATGGTTAGTGATTCGGTTCAACGAAATATTGACGAACTTAAAAATCGTGTGGAAGAATTGACAAATATTGTGCATAAACTTGTAGTGAACGATGGACATAATTATGAGGATAATTCGGGACACAATAGACATCGTGATCGAGTACGTTTTCGATCTCCAGAGTACTCGTCAACACGTTCACCGACCCGTTCGTCGATGCGTCTGCCACAGCGTGCACCTAACCGTGATTCAATGCGCGAGGCATCCCCTGCACGCATGCAGCCTGCAGCTTCATATGTGGAACAGCATGACAACCGCAGCCAAGGTAGAGGTTTTCGAGATACAGCAAGGCGGTGTTACACGTGCGGAAGGATTGGACACTTGAGTAGAGACTGTACCAATAGGTTCTCGCGACCTCCGCGTTTTAACGAAGATCGTCCGGGAAACTAAAACAAGTGTCAAATCGCCCTGTGTTGACACCTGTCTCTACAACGGGGCAGTTTATTGAAGATGAGAAAGTGGTCAGAGTGCGCGGAACAGTAAACGATTATTCAGTGACAATCTTAGTGGACACGGGTGCGTCGCGATGTTTCATACGCAAAGACTTGTGGGACAGAGTCGGGAATGGGCGAATACGGCCCTGTAGTGCTAAAATTATACAAGCCAATACGGAACCGTTGGCAGTAATAGGACTTGGAAATGTGGTAGTAAAAATACAAGACTTTGTGGCGCATACAGAAGTTACAGTGTGTGAGAACTTATCAGAACCTTTTGTAATTGGTTGTAATTTTATAAGAAAACATAAGTGTATCGTAGATCTTCCTAGAAACTGTATAGTTATAAATGGACAGTGTATTGACGAGTGCCCCGTATTGCCAGCGGTAGCAAGTTTATGTGAAACTGTGGTTATTCCAGGTCGCGCGGAACTTGTTTGTCAAATAAAAGTGTCAGGTGAAGCATACAATGTACCGAGACTTATTGAACCGTCATCTAAGTGTATGGACAAAAGTGGATGTATGATAGGTCGGTCTATCATTCAAGGAACAGACGGCGCAATATTACTGTGTAATCTTAGTGTAGATCCTGTGACAATTAGAAAAGACACTAGAGTGGGTACGGTGCTCTCGTGTACAGTGATAAATGACCAATTAGAATCTGATAGTAATCTATCTGTAAATTTATTTGACTGGAGTGAAGCTGCTAATAATCTTAATAAACATGAATTGGAACGGGCAAAACATTGTGTTGGACAGTATGTGAATGTTGTGTCTAAACATAAAATGGACAGAGGGCGGACCAGCGTATTGAAACACGAAATAAACACCGGTACTGCTCAACCTATTCGGCAGCCGCCGCGCCGGTTGCCATTTGCTCATCGTGAAGAAGCCCAACAAGAAATACAAAATATGTTGCAGTCTGGCGTAATCAGCCCCTCGCAATCACCATGGTGTTCCCCCATTGTTCTCGTTAAGAAGAAAGACGGATCTTTGAGATTCTGCATCGATTTCAGAAAGTTAAATGAAGTAACAATCAAAGACAGTTACCCTCTGCCGCGAATCGATGCAGTTTTAGATTCATTATCAGGGTCTACACTTTTTACGGCCTTGGATCTCCAAACAGGATACTGGCAGTGCGAGGTTGCTGCCGAAGATCGCCAGAAGACTGCATTCTCTATTGGCACAGGTCTGTACCAATTTAATGTTCTACCGTTTGGGGTTTGCAACGGTCCTGCCACTTTCCAACGTATGATGGATGTTGTGTTGGAAGGACTGAATTGGGAGTCCGCGTTGGTATATTTGGATGACGTTATTATTTTCGGAAAAAATTTTGAGGAACATTTGGCCAGATTATCCGCCGTTTTTGACAGATTGCAAACGGCTGGTTTAAAAGTTAATCCCAAAAAATGTCGCCTGTTTCACCAGAAAGTTGAATTTTTGGGACACATTGTTAGTCGTGATGGCATTGCTACTGATCCCAGTAAAGTACGAGCCGTGTCCGAATGGCCTACTCCGAGGAATATAACTGAATTACGATCATTTCTCGGCCTAGCTTCATACTACCGTCGGTTTATTAAGTCTTTTGCGAGTATCGCGAGCCCACTTCATAAACTTTCAAACAAGGGAGAGCGGTATTGTTGGACAGAAGAATGTGATACGGCATTCCGACAACTCAAAATGTGTTTAACGAGTGCACCAATTTTAGCGTATCCTCGCCAGGATAAGCAATTTATAATCGATGTGGACGCTAGCGGAACCGGCATCGGAGGCGTACTGAGTCAGTACCAAAATGGAGAGGAACGGGTAATAGCTTATTTTAGTCGCACACTTACCAAACCCGAACGACGATATTGTGCTACTCGGCGTGAATTGCTTGCTCTTATTGAAGTCTGCCGTCACTTTAAGGGCTACCTGATTGGCGTTCCCTTCACAGCGCGGACGGATCATAATTGTCTGCGGTGGCTCCGTAACTTCCGAGAACCAGAAGGACAGGTCGCTCGATGGCTGGAGACATTGTCCGAATATGATTTACAAGTTATACACCGGCCAGGAAAGAAGCATAGTAATGCGGATGGGTTGTCACGACGACCATGTTCACAATGCGGGTACGAAGATAAATCCTCAGAAACTAAAATTTGTGTTTTAAACAATGAACAAAGTTTAAGTGCGGATATAGACATGAAACAAATCGAAATCGCTCAACTAGATGACGAGTGTTGTGGGTCAATAATTAGACTAATTCGGGGACAGTTAAACAATACGTCAAATTTTTCAACCGGGGCGCGCAGGTTGTGGAATTTAAAACCTGAACTTGTTGAAGACATTCTGTGTGTGCCAAATAATAATAGTGAGACGTCTAAATTTCGAGTTGTAGTCCCAGAACGATGCATAAATGAAATAGTTCGTGCATATCACGGTAACGCGGCCGCGGGAGCACATCTAGGAGTAAACAGGACTGTCAGTAAGTTGCGTCAACGATTCTTCTGGCTAAATATGCAAGAAGATGTGGCACAGTGGTGCCAAAAGTGCGAAGATTGCAATCGCCGTAAATCACCTGCACCTACCGCCAAAGCACCATTGCAATCATTTATAGCAACCCGGCCGTTAGAACGTGTTGCCATTGATATACTATCCATAGCCCCACCTTCGCTTCAAGGAAATAAATATATAATGGTAGTGGGTGACTACTTCACGAAATGGGTCGAAGCGTTTGCACTTCCAGACCAAACCGCGGAGACTGTAGCACGTGTGTTAGTAAACGAATTCATTTGTCGGTATGGAGCACCTGAAATTGTGCACACTGATCAGGGGCGACAATTTGAGTCCCAGTTATTCAAAGAGATGTGTGTTTTATTAAACATTGAAAAAACTCGAACGTCGCCATTTCACCCCCAGTCCGATGGTATGATTGAGCGTTTTAATCGGACGTTGCTTAACATGCTAAGTCACTGGGCTGGCGAGCACCAGAAGACGTGGGATGTTAATCTGGCACAGGTTATGATGGCCTACAGGAGCAGCAAACACGAAAGCACAAAATACACGCCTTTCACATTAATGTTCGGACGTGAAATTCGATTGCCGTTAGACGCACAATACGGTGTACCACCTGGTAATTCATGTGAATCTGATCAAGAGTATGTTCAAAAATTGCGTGTATCACTTGATCATGCCCACGAAATGACACGCCAACATTTACAAGTTGCCCATAAACGTCAAAAAGAATATTATGATCGTAATACTCGGATGCCATCGTATAATATTGGAGATATTGTCTGGCTGCACCAAGTGACGCCCAAAATAGGAGAGAGCACCAAACTCCATCGTCCTTGGACCGGTCCCTATAAAGTAGTAAAGAATATGGGACTCAACACGCTACGTATTCAACATTGTGCGTTAAAACATAAACGGTTAGTAGTTCATATTGACCGGTTGAAACCCTGTGCAGAAATACCACCTCCAGAACAAGCACAGCGCGAGGAACGCGCTAATAGAAAACCCGGGCGACCACGTAGAAACGACGGGACGGAGGAGCAACCATGGCAGTCAGGATTTTATTTAGAAGAGGTGACGGAAGATCTGTTCAAAGCGCCCCCTGATTATGCTTTGGCGCATTGTGTAGCAGAGGATCTCTACATGGGCTGTGGAATCGCTGTGCAATTCCGCAAACGATTTAAAGGAATAGAAAAATTACGCCGACAAAACATTGGAACTGGAGGTGTGGCATTTTTGCGATCCCATGATCGAGATATATTTTATCTAGTAACTAAAAAACGGAGTAAACACAAGCCAACTTATTCTACGTTAGCCAGTAGCCTGCGAGCTATGCGACGTGAGGCTGAGCGTCGAGGAATAAATAAAATAGCTATGCCACTCATAGCATGTGGGTTAGACGGACTGGATCCGGCACATGTCAGAATGATAATCCGTGATGTGTTTAAGACCACAAGCATTTGTATTCGTATTTATAGATTACCGCTGCGTTTTAATCGCGGCCGACCTCCTAGTAGCCAAGCACCACAAACGGATGTTTCGAACATTCCCGACGCGTCACCCTCTGCTGGTCTGTATTCCAGTCCACCCCAGGAACCTGCAGGTGACTCGGCAGAAGAGTGGAGTGAAGAAGACGACATTCCGCTAGCGGAACTACGAACACGTGAGATAGAAAGAAGAAACACTGAGAGGAACGAAGCAGCTGAAGTTTGGCCCGAAGAGGACAACATTCCTCTAGCTAGACTACGAGATATGACACAGGAGTCGCAGTGGCTACCGGAAGATGACGTTCCTTTGGCTCAGTTGGCAGCTGAGACGAGACGAGAGGTTCGACCTAGAGTTCGCTTCCTGGAGGAAGCTTTTGAAGAGGAGGGAGTAGTGTAACGTGTTCATAAACCTAAAAAGTTAGTGTACGCCACTGGTAGACGCGCAACAATGGAAGGGCGGGGTGTGTCTCGTGTACGCTCGGGAGTGTGTGGGGTGACAGCGAGCGGTAGAGGCAGTATCGTGTGAGAGCTGTTAGTGCGTGTTACTCAGTTGATATTTAGAAGAAGTGTTTGGTTAATTTACGTGTAGTTTATTGTATTAATGATTTGTTGTTGTATGTACTTTAATATATTTATATTGCAAGTTAACTTTGTGTTCTTCATTTCGTTCGCACGCTACAAATATTAGGTAATTTTAAATTCGATATTTTCAAATCTTACATTGTTATGGTTACTAGGTAGAATAAATTTTCAAATTTTGTTAGAGATGTCAGATTTATTTTGTATTAGAAAAAATCTGATGTGGCCAGCACACGACCTCCCGCCTTAACACTGTAATTTATGTGAATTTGGTTTTAGTTAGGCTTTCTTAAATTATAATTTTGCAATAAATTTACAAACTTTTTGAAAATAATTTTATAGTTCTTAGTTCTTTAAATTAGCTTTATTATTACCTTATTACATTATGTTCAGTTAATAATATTTACATTTCTTTTAAAATGGTGCCACAAACATTTCAGAAATTGTGTATACGTCTGTTCATCTGTCACATTGACATATTCATTTTTGTTTTTAATTTTTTTCCTATATTGTGATTTACAAATCGTGGTAGGTAAAATTATATATCTTTGAAAAATTATTTTCCTTTATTGGTAAGAGATATAGACAAGATGTTAAATAAATATTGTAACATATAATTTGTTCTTTGAAATGTCGTATGACAAATTGTAATTATCGCAGAATTTTCTATATTTTTTGCAAAAAATGTTAAAATGCTTCAAGACAATACCATTTCCGGTTGGCAGATTTTTACCAAAATCTAATCAGCTCTTCATTAACATGTACAAATATATAATGCAAAATATTAGAATTTTATGTTCAATAGAATTTGAGATAATGAATAAGAACGAAAGAGCATAGTAGGCACACATACAGACTTTCATACACACACACACACACACACACACACACACACACACACACACACACACAAAATAGGTTCTAAAGGTGCTAAAACGTGCTTATTGACAAAAATCTCGACATCGAATTTTTTCACGATCCCTATACCTCTCTAGGCGAGAGGTAAAAATATGCTTGTTTTCGCCGGGTTATCAGCACTTATGATTACATATTTTTGCATAGGTAAGCAGATATAATATAAACACTGATCACAAGCACATTTTTGACATTTATGAAAATTTAAAATGTCATTTATTATTTTTACTTCCTTGTACGGAGTAATAAGGAAGTATTGTAATCGCGAAAAATTTCGGTTTTCAGATTTTGATGGAAATATCCGTTTTGACCTTTTCTGAATCCATTATGACTAGTTTCGTCGTGACGTCTGTACGTACGTGCGTACGTGCGTACGTACGTGCGTACGTACGGACGTATGTGTGTCGCATAACTCAAATACGGTTAGACGTAGAAAGTTGAAATTTTGTATTTAGGACTGTTATAGCATCTAGTTGTGCACCTCCTATTTTTGGTTTCAATCTATAAACCGGAAGTAGTACTTTTTAAAAATATTTTGATAAATAATTAATTTTAGACAATTTTTTTTATTTTAAATGAAAGATTATGTGATTATTATCTACAATCGGTATTTTATAAATTTTTCTGTATCTTCTATCATTTAAGAATAATTAAAGTGTATACTTATAATTTAGTATTTCTGTATCTTGTAGTCCATGATCGATTAACATTTGTTACTACGTAAAATTTAAATGATTATGACATGACAGTGACAGTAGCAGTGACAATAGTAAAATATCGTTTATATCTTCTTCTGCAGTTTAAATAAAATGACTAAAATATACTTGTGAGTATACTAGTATAATAAGTTAAAAGAATTTTTTATATTATTCTACATTTTAGTTATTAAGAAAAGTATGAACAAACAAGGCGTACAAGGAAGTCATGTGGTGTCCACGTCAGATTTTTTATTTGGTATATTTTAAGATTGAAGGAGTAGAAACGTTCTGGCAATATGTTTTATAAATAAGAAATATCGTTTATTTCCACCTCTACATACGCCATAACTCTTAATTTATATAATTTATATTTTTGTAACCCAACTTTTTAAACTTGAGGAAGCCTAATCCGGCCACTTAGAACTGGCAAACTAGACATTCCATCTTCAGTAGATATGCAAGGCCCAAACCATTCAATTTCACGACTAATAAAATGACCCCACTAATTTGACGGCTAGCTCTTACTCTATAATATTGGTAAAAACATTTGAAATACTGCATCAGCAACCAAAACTAAAAGCAGAAAGATATTTAGTGCCCCAATTAAAACTCGCATCAATGTTGACAGGTCATCGCATTTCGTTGTAGGCCGCTAGTGGATAACTAGATCAGTCAATACATTTGCGCGGCTGATGATAAAGTCATTGAAATTTCGTGACACTGTGTCGGTTTTATTGTTTTATGTCAAAGCGCATAACAGCTTCTGTTCAAAGAGCTGAATTTCACGGTACATTAGCGAGATGCGAGACCGAAAACCGATTTGCCTTAATCGAATATGAGATTAGCATTTGCATTTGTGGACAGACGATCGATAAACTGCGAATTTATTTTTATTTTGCGATCTTGCTGAGAGCGTAGCATGAGCGCTGGGGTTCGAATCCAGTCAGGTATACATTCCAGATTTTTTCTATTTGGCGTTCACAAAGTTAACTTTGTAAAACGCAAATGAATGTCGCTAGAGCTCACTTTGTGACACGCACCATATTTTTATAGAAGGTTGGTATTACTAGCATCAGATCAGTATCAGATGACATTTTTGGCGTTTGTGGGTCGGCACGCCAATGAGCCTGAGATGTTTTGCGTTTCGTCCCGGGCATGCTTACTTGGACTCGTCAGTAAGGCTGTAAGCCATGCCCTGCCTTAGACGCGATGGAGAGTTGCGGCGGCGGGAATCGAACCCGGGACCGTACGGTGGTAGTCAGAAGCGCTGACCGTTAGACCACTGTAGCTGTTGAGCTAGTGGTGCGCACGCGGTCCGAGTAGGAGCGACCGCCACACATTTATTTCAATTGTTAAACGTCAAACTTCAGAATTGTAATTCAGGTAAAAATAATGTATACATTATTTTTACCTGAATTAAAGTAAAAATCTGGCATTCTGGGTATGATGAAAGAGGGGACTGGAAAATTAATAACAACAACAACAAGTTCAACAATAATACTAATAATATTGCCAGTAAAAAATGGGTTTTGTGGATTTTACCATGTATCTTTTAGTGGAAAAACGTGATTTTCGGACTTTGAGACGTGGATAGCGAGAAATTAAGGCATTTTCAGACCCATGTTGCATTTGAAAGTTTGTTCTAGACTTCGAGAACTGTCATTTCCCAAAGTTACAGAAAATTTCACCGAGATTATTGGTCCCATGTATTTGGTGCGGGGTCCTTTCAGTATAACCTCTAAATATGTTTTGCTTAATTAATTACTTTTTATTCAATAAAATTAATGACTCCAGAATAGTTCAATATTTTCTATAATATCTATACTTATCACCTAGAATAGTTCAGTAATTATATACTTTTGCAGTGACAGTGACAGATAAATAAATGACAATATTAATATCACCAACCAAAACGTTACATACATAAATTTCCCTAAATCGACTTGTGTATATTGTGGCAGTATAATTTAAATTTTAATAATAAAAAAACACCAAATAGAAAAAATAGTATAAAGAACTCATTTTATAAGACTTTTTTTCGCACTTGTCCTTTAGTAAACTCGCCCGAGGGCTCGTTTTACAAAATTTGAACACGTGCGAAAAAATTATGTATTATAAAACTTGTTCTTTAATATACTATTCTGTACAAAAACTTTCTTCTGATGTGCTCTCCATCAGAGGTGGCATTACTTCAAGTAAAATTACTTTATCTACGACTACTGTGAAAAGTTCATATTTGTACTTTCAATTGTCAACGTAAAGTTGATTGTTAGGTACTGAGGACAACGCGCACTAAAGTACTTTTTGCTTGCATAAAACAAAAAAAATTACTGAATCAAAAAAAATTGTATTTAAACTTTAGATTTAAATGTTTAATATTTTTGGAGTTATATTTTCCGAAAAAATTGTAACATACAAACGAACGAACGAACGCATACACGCACACAGACATCATCTCAAAAATGTGTAATTCGTTTTCTAGAGACCCTAAAACGTTCTTATTTGCCAATCAAAAAAAAATCGTATTTAAACTTTAGATATAAAATTTGGTATTTAAATGTTTGATATATTTGGAGTTATCGTTCCCGAAAAAATTGTAACATACAAACGAACGAACGAACGCACACACACATACAGACATACAGACACCATCTCAAAAATGTGTAATTTGTATTCTAGAGACTCTAAAACGTGCTTATCTGCCAAAAACTCACACTCGAGAATTTAGACCTGTCACAATACCTCTCTTATAGAATATGAGGCGAGAGGTAAAAACAAGCAATTATTTTATACAATTACTACTATAATTTAAAAATACAATAAATTTTACAAAGTAATCATTATAGATTGATAGAAATTTTCAGAACTCGTAATTATTAATAAATTATTATATTTGGTAGATTGATAGAAGTTTTCAGTATAATGTAAAATTTCTCGAAACGTTGTATAATAGTTATTTACTTTACAAGTGGGCAAAGTAAGGAATTACCCACGAGGGAAATCTCGAGTGGATCATTCCTTTTTGCCCACGTGTGAAGTATAACGTTTTATCCAACACCTCTTAATAACTGCTTAAATATTTTTAAAATATTAAGTTTCAACCTAAAACATAGTTTCTATGGTGACTTCCAACAAGCAAAGTAACAATTTACCCACAAGTGGGTATATTTTTTATCAAAGCCACTTGTGAATAATTTTTTACTTTGCTTGTTTAAAATCACCATAGTTATGATGCTTTTATTAAGAGGTATTGGATAAATAAATAAAAACATACAGAACTATACACAAATAAATAATTTATTTATTATTATATTCGGGTTTAGTTCCGTAATTATTATATATTTATTTTTACGACATTTCGAGATCTATGCATTCCCTTCATCAGTACCAGAACTAAAGTATAATAATTCAATAAAGTAATCATTTTTAATCGTCTGGTATTATTGTGTGCATCTCGTCAAAACTCTCCTTGTCTGCCATCGTTTAAAATCCTAAATATTTCTCTTTCTTCTTCCATTCCGTTCGAATTCCTTTCAGGCAGTCATATTCAATTTCAGTTGTTCAGAAGGAACTATCGCTTTCCTCTCGACTGTCGAATGTCCGTATTCACAAACGGCTGGTTGTGTGTGTGTGTCTGTGTGTATGAGTTGTCGTCGGAAAAGGAAAATAGAGCGGAACGTTTTTACAGAGCTGACATCCTTCCGAGAAAATGTGGCCGAGGAAATGGCCGAATGCGCGATTGAATTTTAGATTTTTTATCGCGACATGAAATGAAATAACCGGCACTATTCGAAGCTGTAATTACTTGATTATGTACAACAAATTGTATTTGTTGTAACAAGTGCCAACAGCTTACTCAATTCATTATACAGGGTGGAACATAACTTCGAGACACGAAGTATAATACAGGGTAATTCATCATAACTTGCTTTTTTAAAATGCGGCACATTCAGGCTGTAGGGATCGTAGTGATCTCATTCGACAGGTGCACTTTTAAAGTTTTGTTCCCCATCCGTTCGGCCGCCATCATGCGTTGGTGCACGGAGCAGCGTATGTTTTCAGTTGAGTCGTACTTTTCCAATGGATTTTCTGTGATCGTAAGCCAGCGTAACTTTCGAAGGAGTGGCCAGCCCTGTAGATTCGTGGCATTTCTGTTTACCCTGTGCGAGAGAGAAAGATCAGTACAGGGCCCGTAGTCCAGTAAACTAGTACATCGTAAGTTGCATCAAGTGGTGGTAGTAGGTTTCTATTTTTTTTCTTGTATAGGATGTGACTGAGATGCAAAATCCAAGTTTTCGACCTCGGCAACCCTCCGGAACACTTTTGAATATCTCAAAAACTGCTAAATTTTTGCACTTTTTTCGGATTCTTACCATTTTGACTATGAAGGAGCACGATTTCGACAAAAACCATTCCATACATTTTTAAACTAGATTAAATTGTCTACAATTTAAAACCAGAATGGGCTCGGTAGCCCTAATAGTTTCCGAGATACAGCTTTTCAAAGTTTGGCAAAATATACAGATTTAAAACACCAACCGTTTCTCTTCTACAAAAATTTTACTATATTCTCTCGCGGAAGAACTTTAAATTTCAGCTCAAGGAAGACCATTGAAAATTTTTGACAGAATGTAACTTATAGAAAAAAGTACGAGGAATTCAGTGCTGCAAACCGGAAGTCAATATCATTATTCGTTCAGATATTATAGTTAATTAAACACAATATACAAAAGAATAAACAAATTTTTTACTATATTCTCTCGGGGAAAAACTAACTATAATATTTGAACGAATAATGATATTGACTTCCGGTTTGAAGCACTGAATTCCTCGTACTTTTTTCTATAAGATACATTCTGTCAAAAATTTTCAGTGGTCTTCCTTGAGCTGAAATTTAAAGTTTTTCCGCGAGAGAATTTAGTAAAATTTATGTTTACTCTTTTGTTCATTGTTTTTAATCAACTATATTATCTGAACGAATAATGATAGAAATTTCCGGTTTGCAGGATTGAATTCCTCGGACTTTTTTCTATAAGATACATTGTGCCAAAAAATTTCAGTGGTCTTGGTTGAGCTGAAATTTAAAGTTTTTCCCCGAGAGAATATAGTAAAAATTTTGTTTATTCTTTTGTTTATTATGTTTAATTAACTATAATATCTGAACGAATAATGATATTGACTTCCGGTTTGCAGCACTGTATTCCTCGTACTTTTTTCTATAAGATACATTCTGTCAAAAATTTTCAATGGTCTTTCTTGAGCTGAAATTTAAAGTTCTTCCGCGAGAGAATATAGTAAAATTTTTGTAGAGAGAAACGGTTGGTGTTTCAAATCTGTATATTTTGCCAAACTTTGAAAAGCTGTATCTCGGAAACTATTAGGACTACCAAGCCCATTCTGGTCTTAGATTGTAGACAATTGAATCTAGTTTAAAAATGTATAGAATGGTTTTTGTCGAAATCGTGCTCCTTCATAGTCAAAATGGTAAGAATCCGAAAAAAGTGCAAAAATTTAGCAGTTTTTGAGATATTCAAAAGTGTTCCGGAGGGTTGCCGAGGTCGAAAACTTGGATTTTGTATCTCAGTCACATCCTATACAAGAAAAAAAATAGAAACCTACTACCACCACTTGATGCAACTTAGGCCCATTATAACCATGACAAGGTTACTGGACTACCGTGCGTTACCATTGTTACCGTTGTTTATCGTCATAGAATGCATCCTCAGAGCTGGCCCGTATTTCCTGTCTCTCTCTAAAAGGTAAACAGAAAGGCCACACTTCATCCGACCGAGTGTCCACTCCTGTCATATATTATACTTCGTGCTTCGAACATATACGAAACAAACAGATTCCACACAGACTTACGAAAGAGACAGATGTTAACGCACGTTTTAATTTTTTATTCCACATTTTCTGTCATTAAGAATTTCGCGATAATTTGGATTAATAAATTTTAATTAATAGACAAACGACATAAAATAAATAAAATATACAAATAATTTTTTACAGACAAAGGGTTGTAAAATCAATTATATTATTTTTTTCTACTCCATACTGGATATTGGCAACATACCTTCATACTATCATGTGTGGATAGGGATGTCATATCCACACCAGGTGTGGATATGAAATTCAAAGTCAAATACGTCAAAAAATTGTTAATGCGTGCAAATTATGTTTTTATTATGACAAATAATTACTAAAAACATTAAATCAACTGTTATTTAATAGATAATTATGTTTAAAAACATTATTTTATTGCTAAAAAAGCAAATAAAATTTAGAGATTTTACGTTGGCAACAATTATTCAAATGTCATTATGTCACAAAATAATTGATGTAACCCTACTTTTAAATAATTTTTGGCATCACATTGAGTGCATTTTATTGCAAAAACCATATTTCGTAGAAAAATTAGGCTGTACAACTCGAGTGGATTGCCTATATTGCACGCGAACGTTTGCAGACACTCCCCCTGTGGGGTCGTGACTGCAAACTCGTTCTCGTGCGATATAGGCATCACATCCACTCTTGTTGTACAATATACTATTTGTATTCCTAGTATGAAATTGTTTATTTATGTCATGGATACGACGTACGTTGTACGTTACATACTACCTTATGCCCTAGTACATTAAGAAATTACCATGGTAATATTGGCACTTCACAAAACTAATACATTTCCTATCCGTTGCTAGGATACCAAAAATATTAACATACACATATTTAATAAAATCTTATAATTACAAAAAAAATAGAAAATTATATTTTCTGTGCATTAATCCAAATAGTACCATAGTGATCAATAAAAATTACTTCAGTTATAAAATCTAAAGGTAATTTTGTTTTACTGTTCAAACTATACTTAAACTTATTCAACAAATATATTACGCCAATCTTGACTTGAAGTAATCCGAATCTTAACCCTGTAAGAAAAAAAAATAACACATATTATTGGAATAAATTTGTACGACTTTTAAAATGAACAACTAAGAGTGATAAATAAATAAACAGTTGATTACTGGTTAATGATTAAAAATTACTTTATCTACGACTATTATAGCTATTAATATAACAAGAATATTATGCGATTTATAATACCGAGGATGTTGCTAAGCGACGAGGTGAAACCGAGTCTCTTTGAACATCCAAGGGGGCTTAAATCGCATATATTCGCGTTATATTCAAAGCTTAATCGTATCATCAACGACAGCGATGTTAAAACAAATCAACAATTTTGTCTGTCAATTAGTTGACGTATTAAGTTCATAACTAATGAATTATAAGTAGGTATCTATAGTTGATTTCCTAACTAAACGGAGCAATCTGAAGTTGTTTCGCTGAGCCGTATTTACACTGTGTAAATACGAGAAAAATATCACTAGATTTTTTGGCAACAAAATTAAATTTGACATATCAGCGGGCAAACTCGATACAGTCACTGACAACAGCTGACGAGACAAGATGGACAACATTCGTTATTACAAAGTTTGTGTGGTGTAAAACTGATGTTACATCAGCCAATCAAAAACGATCAGTTTTTGCATTTCAACTTCAGATTGTTTCGTTTAGTTAAGAAATCAACTATAAGGTATTATAAGTAACTAACGTATTATGTTGTTTATAATTATCAATAAATGTTGCATATTGAAAGGTAATAACAGTTGATGATACGATTAAATAATATATGCATTTGAATAAAGAGTGTAAGTATTTTTAAATTATTCAATTTGATTTCAACGATAATTTCTTGGCCTTAATTTGTTCATACTTTGAGTATCTATATCTAACGATCACTTTCTCATACCTATGCAATTTTTCGGGCCTTCCCCAAACGGCAAATAAGTATACGGATGTCTTTTTGATTTTTCTTCATCTGAAAAACGTTCGGGATCAAATTTTTCAGGATTTGGGTAATATTCTGTGTCGTGGTGTAGTCCTAAAGTTGAAATAAATACTGGAATTCCTTTTTCGATCACTGAATCTGTGTTTGGAATTTTCCAATCTTCTACGGCCTCTCTTGTTAGCGCAATAATTGGAGGATATTTCCGCATCGTTTCTGTAAATAATAAGAGATTATACAGGATTTTTGTCATTTTCATAGCATTTCATGCATTATGAGCATTCTGTACAGGAAGAATGTACACGTTAAAGTAATTTACACTCATATACCTCATCGACACATGGTTGCACATTTTAACAAAAACAAATTTTTATATGGTAGATAAGGGATAAAACTTCGTTCTATTAGTGCATTTTTTTTCAGCACGTTCAACGGTCGAAATTACTTACTTTCAACCGCTTGCAGGCGTTTAGAAGCACCTACAGATTTTTCTTTATATTTCGCAGAACATGATATTTTAAACTTGAATCATGTAGCTTAAAGTTTAATCTACGTTGGGGTAGTATTATTTTTTAGAAAAAACTTTCTGATTTCGAGAAAATTAGAGGTAAAAAAATGTGAATTTTTGTAGTTTTCTTTATTTTATAAACTAAAATTTCGGTACAAAACAGAAAAAATGGCACTAATAGAACGAAGTTTTATCCCTTATCTACCATATACAAATTTGTTTTTGTTAAAATGTGCAACCATGTGTCGATGAGGTGTATGCGTGTAAAGTGCTTTTTACGTGTATATTCTTCCTATACAGAATGCTCTTAAACCGGGTGTCCAAAAAAAAAAAATAGTACGCTCGAAATAACTTGTTTATTAATAAAGCAATAGTTCTGAAATTTTATGAGTAAATAAGGCATAAGGAGACATCAAAATATATATAAATTACAAAAATATCACTTCCGGTTAAACCGGAAATGACATCAACTTTCTTATTTCAAATAATACCTCCTATACATTTTTATGTATTTGATTTCTACACACATTTCTGAATCTAATGATGTGTCACAAGTCTTCATCAAAATATCTCAACAAAAAGACAAAATATAGAAAATCAAGACGGGTTACAAAATTTGATATTTGTAAAACAATTGACTTGCGATAGGTGAAAATAATTATTAACAATAGCAAAGGTCTAGAATGCGTGTAAACGGAAAGTGGTCACCTTGAACATTTTCTATAATTATTTATTTTGTTATCTTTTGTTTGTTTTTCATTAAATAATACTTAAACTTTTGATAGTTTATTTATTTTTGTGATATTTTGCATGAAATCTAGATTTTATGATCAGGGTTGTTATGTTTAAAACAATTTGTTTTAAACAAACTGTTTTAAACATGTTTTAAACACGGCCTAATGTTTTAATGCATGTTTTAAACTGTGTTTTAAATCAGGTGTTTAAAAATTATATCGAAATCCATTCACGACGCATAACACAAACAAAACAAATTCAACTACCGACCATCGGTGACTCCTACCTACACAGCTAGAGCGATGTAAATCCCCGTCCTCGCACAAAAAGTAGCATTGGCGACATATTTCGATGGAAATAATATTTATTTAAAACAGATATCCTGTTTAAAACATGTTTTAAACATGCTTTTTTGTTGTTTAAAACATGTTTTTTTGTGCAGAGTTAAAAACATGTTTTAAACCAAAAAAACAGTTTTAAACAGTAAAAAACAAATGTTTTGTTTAAAATTGAAAAAAACATGTTTTTGAAAACATTCTTTTTGAAATAAGAAAGTTGATGTCATTTCCGGTTTAACCGGAAGTTATATTTCTGTAAATAACATATATTTTGATGTCTCCTTATGCCTAATTTACTCATATAAAATTTCATAACGATTGCTATAAAAAAATGTTATATCGAGCGTACCATTTTTTGGGACACCCGGTATACCGATGACTCATAATGAAGCTGCCGTACCCAAATTAGGTAAACGGAATGAAATACGACGTGTAATAAAAATTTTAAACGTACCTGAAACAACTTTATCCAAATATTGCATTTCTTGTATCGCTTCATAAGTAATTTCACCATTATGCTTCTTAATAACTTCATGTATTTCTTCCCTTAACTTATCTTGAATATCAATATTTTGAGCAAGCTCAAACATGCAATAAGTCATAGCTTTCGAAGAAGTTTCAAAACCACCAACATAAAACACTAGACACTGGGCAATTAATTGTTTTAAAGAAATACTGTCTTCATTATATTCGTTATCATCGATATTTTTGTTATTTTTTAACCGAATAAGCAAATTCATGAAGTCAAACCGTTCTACAGAATTTTTTTCGCGGTATTCAACTACATCAGTTATAGCTTTGATGAAGAATTTCGAAAATTCTGATTTGAAAAAATCTACGCCTAGTTTTTCGAAGAGTTTTGGCCACGTCATAGCGCAAATTAATTTAGCACCATGGATGAAATTATTTTCAAGTAAAATTTTACCGTATTTCGGAAATTCTGCGTTGGGGTCTACTAGGCTGTTGCAGTCAATTCCAAAAGCAATTGAACAGAATATATCGTTTGTTAATCTGTTGGTTAGGTCATGTATGTCTACTGGGTGTTTATTTTTGATGTACGGAACTAAAAAGTTGTCCAATTTTGAAGCTTTTTCTGTTATTAATCCCATCATTTGTTTAAGTTTGCTGCTACTGAAAGTTGGAGTGAATTTGCTACGCAATTTTTTCCAGTTTTGTCCACTAATAGCAAACAAATGCGCGGTCATAAACTCTTTTTCTTCGTTGTGGTAAACTCCTCTGTCATTAAACGAGTTAAAATCTTTTGTCAAGATTGTTTTAATCATGTCAGGGTCAATTGGAATAAAACATTTTCGTGCGGACATGTAAAACCCCCCGTATTTAAATCCGGCTTTTTTGAAGTCAAAGTAAATTCGTTCAACTTCTTGGCCGAATTTTCTGAAGAATGATATCTTGATGTTGCCGAAAGGTATTGCGGGAGACAATTGGGGGATGTTTCTTTTCGTCCAGTAGTTGAAACTGTGTTTGAAGTATATGTAGATGAATGTGAAGAATGTGACGATTAATGAAATTGTTGTTAGGTCCATTGTTGGAGATCTGCAATAATTATTCCAAATAAATTTTTTAACGATAATTCCACTATAAAGTCAAGGCTCATTCCCATTGCTTAACATAGTCATATCTGTAAGAGAGGTATTGTAATCATGCTAAAATTTCGATAGTGAGTTTTCAATGGATAAGCACGTTTTGAGGTCCCTAGAACACGATTTTGATAATTTCGCGATGATGTCTGTGTGTGTGTGTGTGTCAGTGTGTCAGTGTGTCAGGATGGATGTTGGAGGTACGATAACTCAAATACCACTGAATAAAAAAATTTGAAATTTGGTATACAATATTCTGACACCCTAGATTAGATCTGATTAGATTTTGGTGTTGATCGTGCAACCGGAAGTGATAGTTTCTTGAAGATCTGAAGAGTTTTTCTGGAATATTCTCAAAATTTATGAATTAATAGGAATTTTTTAAATAAAATTGTATACTAAATGTTACTATCTACAATATGTATTCAAAACGTTGTTTCTATCTAGCACCATTTTCCAATTACAAGAAGTTAAAAATTCTACAAATTTGTTACAATTTTGATTTATCTGCCTACCTATGGAAACAAAAAATAAAATATTTGAGTGTTAATGTCACATGAATTTTTGACTTTTTGGCAAATTGAAATGGAAAATATGAAATGTCATTTAGTATTTATAAGGTCATAATAAACTTTCATAATATTATAAAAACTACAATTCCCGAATTCCCTTCTAGTACAATGGTATATTTGTGAGTAAGTACTACATAATATATACTTATATTAGAAAAATAAAAATAGTAGAGTATGGCGAGAGGTTATGTGTTGGCCACATCGGATTTTTGTTAGTTTCATAGTCTTACACAGTTTGGTATTCCAAATTACGTGTAAACATTCCGAGTGCTTGTTTTGGTCTTAGTTTTTAGACTTTGTCATAAACACAATCACAAATGTATGCAAACTTCAAATTTTTGTTATAATCATAGTAATTATTTTAAGAGATAGCGATATATTTATATACCTGTCACTTTTTAATGCTCTTGTCAAACAGATAATGATCTTATGTCAAAAAATTATATTAATAATGCTACTATATAAATAAAAATGTTTTTTCATTACTTAAAAATAGGTTTAAACCTAGTTTAAGCTATAATTTATAAATAAAATATATTTACTGGAATTACATTGCCATAAACATAATTTATATTGTGATGGGAATGGTCAGCGCATTTTTATGATTAAGACAAAAACTTATGTCAAAAACTATGACTATGATAAGCAGTGGGAATGAGCCTTAAGCCATAAACAAATCCCAATTTTATCGCTTTTACAACGAATAAAAAGGAAAGTAACTTTTTGCAATTGATAAAACCTCATTTACCTTTTTCTTAACAACCAAATAAAACACTAAAATGTTATTTGCTTTATATTTATCAGTGAAATGATTAGATTTTGGGAAGGGAGTGTCTAACGCCACACAGCGTGAACCTAGCGTGAACCTAGCGTGAACCTAGCGTGAACCGAGCGTGAACCTAGCGTAAACCTAGCGTGAACGATTTCTGTTGGAGTCAAAAAGGGTTTTGTTAGCATAGATTAGTTTATGTCAAAAAAACAGATTTCTGTTGAACTCAAGTAGGGTTTTGTTAGCATAGATTTGTTTATGTCAAGAAAACGGAGTTCTGTTGGACTCAAGAAGGGTTTTGTTAGCATAGATTAGTTTATGTCAAAAAAACGGAGTTCTGTTGAACTCAAGAAGGGTTTTGTTAGAATAGATTAGTTTATGTCAAAAAAAGAACGGTTCACGCTAGGTTCACTCTCGTCCACGCTCGTTCACGTTAGGTTCACGCTAGATTCACACTAGGTTCACGCTAGGTTCACGCTGTGTGGCGTTAGCCCATGCCTTTTGGGAATATTTGTGAAGAAGAACCAAAGAAGTCGTTAAATTATCTCGTTGAATTACACTCGAGCATTATATTTCCTCCGAATAAATTTTTGATTGACATCTTTACCTTGTCACCTGACAGCAATTTGACTCGGAAAATTGTTTTATAATAAAATGGCTCCACCTACGGTGTCGTTATTTCATTAAACAATTTTTCTTTTCAAATTGCCAAGCAACAAGGTTTCAATACGAACAGAAATTTATCCGGCGAAATAAAAAGCTCTTATGTAACTACAGTTGTTAAATATTCATAATTCTCTTGTTTTCAGAATAAAATGTTATATAATTGAATGTCTAGTTTTATGAAATTTGGTCAATAAAACTTTCTGAACTATAGCATTTCCAAACATAATAGTCAGTTTTTTTAGGAACGTTTTTAAATTTTATTTAATTCATTTATTTATCATGTCATGAATCTTAAAATTTTTTAGATAAACGCCGCCCAAATATTTACATATAAACTGTCAAAAACTTGAATTAAATTTTAATATTATGCGAAAAACGTGATTCAGAAAAACACCATGCAAATTCCTAAACTCGCTGCGCTCGTCTTGGAGAACTTACATTCGTTACAGAATTACTCATGTCGTACACTTGTTTCAAAATATTGATACATAAATTGAAAATTTTTTACAGTTCAGTTTATATTTACCTAACTACTTGGGATAGTTTATCTTTAATTTTTAAACATCATGACGGATGCTTGCATAGCAATAATTAAATTTAAAAAAAACAAAATCGTATCCTGCACTAGTGCTAGAATAGGCTATTTCCCGCACTCATTTGAGTATCAGAGTATTTATTTCCTGCTCAATTGCGAAAAAATTATTTGTGGAATTCAGATCTAATAATAACAAAATATACTTACTATGTATTTTATTTCAATAAACGTTTAACTTATTCACATCAAGGTCTATGTTAAACTAAATTGTGTTAGTAATGTTCGCTATATCTGAACACTACACATTTTTTAATATAAACAAGATATGTTCTGTACGACCTTCGTACTCCATTTGGAATCCACTTGGAGTCCACTTAAGAATTACATGAATTTAAATTAGTAAATTCGCATTTTCTATCGAATTGAATAACTGTTATAGATAATACAAATATTGAGATAATTCAGTAATCATTTATTTTATCATAAAAATATTTATCAAATATAAAAAATATAATGTGGCCAGCACACAACCTCCCGCCATATCTAGACTTGTAAACATAAATGTATACGTACAATCCGGTGCCCATTTAAAATATACAAATAAAAATCTAAAATATTCAAACACAGAAATGTGCATCACCTGAATCAAAAGATTTATTCACAGGAAAACTCTGCTGTGTTGAAGCCATCGTTCAATTAGTACATTTTAATATCTTACTTATGACTTAATGGCGTTAGTATGTTAACTTGTCACCCGTCTCACCTGTCAATATTTTTTACCCGAAAACAATAATCAACCGATCATGGATTACAAGATTTCAACGTTTTATTTGGTAATTTTATTTTTTAAATTTTACTACTGTTCTTTAATGTTACCAGATAAAGACAATTTTTTTATAACGTAAGTTCCAAATTTCTTTTCCTCTTATTCTTATTACAAATAAATACTATATTTATCCAAATTTATAGAAATTTTTGGCAATTAATCTTTTCAATCTTCAAAAAATATCACTCCCAGTGAAGATATTTGTACCAAAATTTAATGAGCTCTTCCAATTTATAAACAAATGTTAAATACCAAATATCTAAATTTTTGGGTAATTCGTATTTGAGTTACCCGACCTCCAGAAATCCGGCCCTGACCACACACATACACACAGACATCATCGTGAAACTATCAAAAATGAATTGTAAGGACCCTAATTCGTGCTCATCCACTAAAAACTCACTACCCAATTTTTATCAAGATTCCAATACCTTCCTTTACAGGTACCTATGTTTTATTTATTTATTTTTTATTATACCTACCTTTATTTACCTACTTATATTTTATTTCTAACGTGTTTGCGGTTATCAAAATAAATGTAAAATGTAAACTTAACTTTTTTGCGTAAAACAATTATAACACTAATTTACTTAGTATCCTAGCAGGTCCTTACAGTATTTAGTAATAGTTATTTTTGTATTAAGGGTGTAAGGAAGCTTCTATTACTTGAGACATGATTTTGAGCCCGAGCGTTAGCCGAGGACTAAAAACACATCAAGAGCCATAAAAGCAAGTTACGCCCGTGGTACATTCCCAACTTTATGCACGGTTCAATATTTTCTAATAAATTAATTAATATAATTTACTTCTTCTAATTACCAAAAATTTCTAAATTTTTTGACTGTTCCTAAGGTACCAAAAAAATCTGAAAATTAACAAAAATCTAAATGTCAAAGTTGTCATTATTGAATTAAACATTTACAAGATAATTTATGTTAAATGTAAGTAAAAATGATGTTATTTAAATAAAAAATGTTACAACTAATCATAGAAAATGAATATTTATAGTATTATTATTAGTTTATATGAGGAAAATTAAAAATCTAAATTGTTTGCATTGATTTGAAGTTTTTTTATAGCGCACTGCGCTATAAAGTAGTTCGTGGGCTATAAAGTGACGTTTACGTCAAGAAATTCGTGTATAAGTTCCAAATTATGATATGACCGTGCATAATAGTTATTTACTTTACAAGTGAGCAAAGTAAGGAATTACCCACGAGGGAAATCTTAACTCACGAGGCCGAAGGCTGAGTGAGATAATTTTCTCGAGTGGGTAATTCCTTTTTGCCCACGTGTGAAGTATAATGTTTTATCCAAAACCTCTTAAGAACTGCTTAAATATTTTAAAAATATTAAGTTTCAACCAAAAACATCGTTTCTATGGTGACTTCCAACAAGCAAAGTAACAATTTACGCACAAGTGGGTATAATTTTGATCAAAGCCAATTGTGGGTAATTTTTTACTTCGTTCGTTTAAAATCAGCATAGTTATCATGCTTTTATTAAGAGGTGTTGGATAAAAGATATTTATTTGTCTTTAGTAAAACATTGATAATTATTATCAAAAAATTTAATTTAATATAATATAATATAATCTATTTCACCGTATCTTTCTTCTTTGCAGGCGTCTCGAGATTTTCAGCGGCGTCGCATTGGGTTTGCGGTAGGGGGCATTCCCTAGGGCTCTTCACGGCTCGTTACCACCAGGGGCGGACTAGGGGGGACTGTAATGGCGGACAACCCTCAATGTATCCTGCGGAACTGCAATACATTTCGTTTACAAAGGTAGGGAGTTTTTTTTCTTGTGGTGGTACTGCGGACTTGTAAGGGTTATAGGGGTTATTGCGGTTGGTAGGACGTAAAAAAGAGGAGAGTGGAAGAAATTTGTTTCGTTATATCTGTTTTTATCATCAAAACCTGTTTGTAATTAATAATAATTTTGAAGTTAACCTTCGGAAAATAACAAAAATGTTTTGAATGCAGTTATTCACACTTTCAGAATATTTTAAATAAATGAAAGGAAATAAAAAATGCACTTTATTTTAATTATAACGTATAATTAACATATTCATATGTTAACCTAATCAACTTCTCATTATTTTATGTTATTATTATTTATTACTATATTCTATTTAAAAACTAATCGGAAAAATCTGAAGTTGGAATGCTAAAACTGATCGTTTTTGATTGGCTGATGTAACACCAGTTTTACACCACACAAACTTTGTAATGTAAACAAACGAATGTTCTCCATCTTGTCTCGTCAGTGACTGTATCAAGTTTTGCAGTTGATAGGTCAAATTTAATTTTGCTGCCAAAAAATCTAGTTATATTTTTCTCGTATTTACACAGTGTAAATATGGCTCAGCGAGACAACTTCAAGTTTGTCCGTTTAGTTATTAAATGAAGTATAGCTGAGATGGGTACCGGGCGTTGCCCGGTTAAAAAAAAGTTTAATTTAACCCCCACTCCCAATGGTTCAATCGAATTTAAACATACCTGACAATCTGACTCTGGTCAAAAGAGCCCTGTGTCAAAAAATTTTAACCCCCACCCAAATGATCCGAACGAATTCATACATAATAATTTATTATGCGATTTAAAAAATATATAAGTATAACTTTTATTATACATGGTGTTCCACAACTTAGGACAAAAATTTAAGATCATTCTGTACAGGAAGAATGTACACGTCAAAGCATTTTACACTCATACACCTCATCGACACATGGTTGCACATTTTAACAAAAACAAATTTTATATGGTAGATAAGGGATAAAACTTCGTTCTATTAGTGCAATTTTTTTTTTCAACGGTCGAAATTACTTACTTTCAACCGCTTGCAAGCGTTTAGAAGCACCTACAGATTTTCTTTATATTTCGCAGAACATGATATTTTAAACTTGAATCATGTAGTTTAAAATTTAATCTACGTTGGGGTAGTGTTATTTTTTAGGAAAAACTTTCTGATTTCGAGAAAATTAGAGGTAAAAAAATGTGCATTTTTGTAGTTTTCTTTATTTTATAAACTAAAACTTCGGTACAAAATAGAAAAAATGGCACTAATAGAACGAAGTTTTATCCCTTATCTACCATATAAAAATTTGTTTTTGTTAAAATGTGCAACCATGTGTCGATGAGGTGTATGCGTGTAAAGTGCTTTTTACGTGTATATTCTTCCTGTACAGAATGCTCTTAAAGGTATACTGTACGACGTGCTGATCATGAAACAAAAAGAATTTTTTTAAAATTCGCAAAAGTTAAGTTAATAATACAAACAAACATTTTATTTACAAAAACTAAAACTATGCTTATGTTAAGAGCTGAAAATGGTCTGAGTAAAAGTAAGACAAAAAATCAAAAACAAAGACTAAAACAGTGACTATGTTAAGAGGTGGAAACGTAACTTTATAATAGTATCGCTGTAAAGCTTATTCTAAAAAGAGATATAACATTGCCGATTCCCTATGCTAAATTAAAAGTTGTACCCATTTCCGGTAAAACCGGAAGTGACACAAAGTTTTCATTGTTTATCTAGTTTAACTTTGCTTATAAACATTTTCTGTATCTCTTGAAACAAACGAAATGTTCCTAATGCCGCACTTATAACAATCATCCTGTATACATGTGCACTATCTATAAATTGTAGATCTTACCAATTTGATATGGGTCGAAAAGTACAAAAAGTAATTAATCTTGAACTTAAATCATATAGTCAACATAATATTGAGTGCGCGAAGTTTAACTTTAGTACATACAAACATTTTGTTTATCTTATTTGTTAGTCTACTGATTAAAGTTCCACAAATTGCATTGATGGTTCTCTGATAATATAACCGCTTTTGGCGCCCAATGTAAACGTACTAGGCGCTCCCAAAGGGCACAGCTCTCTTTCTGGTATGCAAAAGCACTTGATTGCTTCACAGGACGTCAGAAAGCAGGAAATTCACATTACCTTTTGTCCTGCCCTTTGCAGGAACTGAAAACGGAAAACACATACGCGAATAAAAATGTTCATTATTTCACTTTGCTTCTCCTGCCATATTTATTAGAGTAGATACTTTATTATTACTAATTACAAAGGGGATATTTTATACAAAGGAATTAGTCCGGGAGCTGGCGTCAAATTTTCATGGGTGATTGCAGCAAAGCTGATTTTTGTATTATAATTAGTTCTATAATAACTAATTAAGAATTGCAGTGTTAGCTGGCACGACCGTGTGACCTGCAGATTTAAGGGCCTGCGAAACTTTCAAAAAATATCAGATTTTCAAGTGAAACCAGCAAGTGGAAAACCTTGTTAGCTGTGCAGGTGAACAGTGACAGTGACAGTGACAATGTCAAAATAGTGACACATCGTTTTCATTTTATGTAAACAGTAGAAGAAGGGGTGCGTTCCAAAACCATACTCCAGAGTATAGAGTATGCTCAAAGTCGTTCCAAAAGGTTTGAGTATATCTCCAGTGGAAACTCTGGAGTGTTCCAAAACTGTTCGAGTTTACTCGAAGAGCATACTCTTCGTACCCTGTAAAATAGGAGGGTACAAACGTACTCTGGTGACTTTGGCGCCAAATAATGCTAAAATTATTACTCTAACGTCTAACCTAAATTGTCTGTTCCATAATATATTATTATTATTATTTTATAATGGACAACGAATTGGAATCAGCCACACAAATTGACGCAAACGATTATAAAGTATTTTGTATTCTAAAAGAAAATAATTATGTTGATTTTGGAAAATAAAGATGCACGTATAATTCTATCCACACAGCTTTTTCATCTCGTTTAAAATTAATTAACAAAAAATCATCATCATCATCATCTGAAGACGTGTCGTATAATAATAAATAAAATTAATATTATTATACTATATTAGAAAACCTTACCAGGACTATATTTAAAAATTGGCGCGAATATTCATAAATATTCGCAGTTATAAAGCTAGATTCAGACCTACCCACTTATAAGTATAAGTGCTAAATTAACCAATCAGGGCTTCCACAAAATTCCAATTTCAATTATAAGTGCGAACGTTGAGCGCTGATTGGTTAAATTAGCCACTTATACTTATAAGTGGGTAGCTCTGAATCTAGCTTAACACTTAACACCCTTCTATTATCCATGATGCAAGATCAATTTTGTATATCAAATAAATATTTCCTACTCTACGTCGTTCCGAAACCCCACAAAACCCTGGAGTAACCTACTCTTACTCCAATACCTTACTCTGTTCTCCATGGTAAGGTTTTGGAACGCACCCAAGATATAAACGATGTGTCACTATTTTGACACTGTCACTGTCACTGTCAATGTTCACCTGCACAGCTAACAAGGTTTTCCACCTGCCCTCTCCAGCTAACATATTTTTTTGTTAAATATAATTGGTAAATTATCATTATACAAAATTTTAGCTTTGCTGGTTCACTAAAAAATCTTTTATTTTTTGCAAGTTCCACAGCCTCTAAAAATCTTGAGCCCCGCTTTCGGACCAGCTAACACTGCAATTCTTAATTAGTTATTATAGAACTAATTATATTATAAAAATCAGCTTTCTTGAAATGGTCCGGTCAAATTTGACGCCAGCTCCCGGACTATATTAATTACATCAATAATAATAATGATTATATGATTTATTGAATAACACACTATATTTTGATAATAGTTATTTACTTTACAAGTGGGCAAAGTAAGGAATTACCCACGAGGGAAATCTTAACTCACGAGGCCGAAGGCTGAGTGAGATAATTTTCTCGAGTGGGTCATTCCTTTTTGCCCACGTGTGAAGTATATTGTTTTATCCAACACCTCTTAATAACTGCTTAAATATTTAAAAAATATTAAGTTTCAACCTAAAACATCGTTTTTATAGTGACTTCCAACAAGCAAAGTAACAATTTACCCACAAGTGGGTATAATTTTTATCAAAGCCACTATAGAAGCAAACTTTTACTTTGATTGTTTAAAATCACCATAGTTATGATGCTTTTATTAAGAGGTGTTGACAGTTGTCTTTTAACCTTGTAACAAGGATGATCTTCGGCATATTAAATGTAAAAATTTGTAATCTCATTTGGTAAGGATTGTTACACTTATTATTTTGTATAAACATTGTGATAATTATATTGGTCTGGTTTCTTCAATTTTTAGCACTGATGAAGGATGAATATAATCCGAAACGTATGCAATTAAGAGATTGAATTTATTTAATCCTTTCTTATCCAACTTACGAATACTCATCCAATTGGTCAATTTTAAATTTTTTACTTCAAATTCCTAGGCCAAAGACAACAAATAAAAATATAGAAGCATTAAGACATCCTTTGTTAATACACTCATATGTAAAAGCATCATATATTTCAATTATAATTAAAGTAAACGTACACCTTTGTATAACGCTGTAAATTTTTATGGTAGACGTACACCTTAAAAGAAAAATAAATACAATTATTGGTTGATTCTCTTCCGGCGATCAATACTCGCCTATCGCCTCCTCGCAATTATTATGATAAGGAATTAACTATTAACATGAAACTACATGTGGTAGAATTTCCTTGCGACATAAGCTTGAACGTAAGTTAACGTAACGTAATTCAATACTCCCGTAAGAGCTCGGCAGGAATACGATACTGTGTTTAACAAGAAACAACGGCCACTCACTCACTTCCGAATAACAGCTTCCTGTTTCCGGTTTTCACTTAAAGGGAACAATTCTCCTAATGAAATATCAATAAGAATGGAATATCGTATGACCACAACGAGATTCAAATTAAAATTGTCATGTGATAGCTTGACATTTCATTTTATTTACTTTAGTGTAGAACTTCAAAGAATGGGGTCGTTTACTCCGGTATTTTTTTATAATTTTTACCAAATATTGAAAATAAGAACATAATTTTACTGTTATGCCTAGGGTTTCACTACTTGACTTGATTTTCAAGCTACTTGACTTGACTTGACTTGAAATCAAGTCAAGTTCAAGTCAAGTAATAGAATTCGAAAGTCAAGTCAAGTCAAGTAGTAAAATTTCAAGTAACTTGATAATCATGTAGTAAAATCTCAAGTACTTGATACTTGAAAATGAAATAGTTAAACTTCAAAAAGGAAAAAAATTAAGTAATTCTTCATAACTGTATTGCATTACATCAAATTATTAGGCATCAATATATAACAAATGGATCTGGCAATATAACTATTATTCACAAAACCAAATTAAAATCTTAAAAATTTTTACAAAAAATAATTCCTATGCAAGAAAATAATAAAAATACAGCGTTGGTGTAGATACAAAATCGTTCAATTGGGTCAGGAAATACGGCATTTCTTTTAAATTAATGATTCGATTGAATTGCGCACTTTTTAACAAAATTGTTCGTTATCAAGTAATATCAAGTAGCTTGAAATTACTTGATATCAAGTCAAGTAGTAACGATAGAAAATCAAGTCAATTCAAGTAATGATTTTTTAAAAGCTTGATTTTCAAGTCAAGTCAAGTAATTTACAAAAACCTCAAGCTACTTGACTTGATGAATCTCTAGTTATGCCCATGTCACACCTGTAATACTTGTATTATGTATGATGAAAATTGTCGTGTGTAACGAAAATCTCTCGCCTGGATGTAACACTTAATATGAAAAATTATATAAATTATTTGGAGTAACAAACAGTTTCGTCTGATTCGGTATGACGTGTATGACGGAAATAGCAGCGCTTCTATTTTTCGTCATACACAGATTTGATCATACATGATACAGTGTATTACAAGTGTGACATGGGCATTAGTAAAATTAAAGGTATTGAAAATTCAATGATACGCAAGTATTTAAGCTTTGAAATGTGCGTTTTTTCGAACGCATTAAAAACAGAAACATAGCGGCTTGCAGGTGTGACGTCAAACATTTCGCTACGCTGTTTTGTTCATCGTTAGACGGAGACTTCACCGCAATGTTTGTCGTCACGAATTTGAGGTGTTTTAAACTGAGCGACATAAAAAATATGTTTTCACTTAGGTATATTTAGCACTTTTAAAAGGCGAAAAATATATTTATATGCCTCCGGTCGGCATCGCTAGTTTTCCATATCTCAAAATCCGCCAGAAACTCTTTGTTGCCAGCCTAGGCCGGCAAACAACCGGAAGTTATAGGTTGGCATCTTGACATTACTACAGTTGTCAAGCAGATGTCAATTTTATGCGTTGAATATTTTTAATACAAGAATTAACCAGATTTTGACAAATTTCAGACGTAAATCGTTAATAGAAACTGAAATAAATATATTTTAAGCTCAAATGCAAGTATTCAGTGCACAATTTTTTAGGTTATGTATAATTATTTTATATTTTTGTAATGAAATCGGCACATAAAATATTGTGTATTACACATCCAGAAACTGTTATGCTAGTGCTCGTAATTTGCAAGCCTCGCCTGTGGCTCGGCGTGTCAAAAATACTCGCTCTTGCAAAAGGTCAGTTTCTGGCCTTGTGATACAAATAACTATTTTGGAAATATTAATACCTACCTGAAAATTAATTTAAAAATTTAAAAAAAAATTGGTAAACGACCCCATTATTATAATTCATTTTGTTATATATTTATCAATTTCTTTAATAATTATTAATCTTATCATCAACTGTTATTACCTTTTAATATGCAATATTTATTGATAATTATACACAACATAATACATTAGTTACTTAATGTATAATGCTTTAGATACTTATAATTCATTATTTTGTTTACCTACTTATGTTTAGCATTTTGCTACAACTTAGCTCCAGCCAATATACTACACTGTTAAAAAAAGTCTGTAAATTACTATAATTATTGCCGGAATCCAAAGTGCCAAGGTGAAATATAGAAAATTCACATAAAAATGTAATTTTCTCTAACTATAAAATTATATGCAAATAATTTGCCCCTCTTTGAGAGAATTTGATCTTTAAAAGTTTAAGAAATCGTTGACAAATTAAAGATATAGAAATTTCCCAATTTTCATTTCATTTATTTTTTAAATTTGTTATTTATTTTAATTTTTACTCGTGAAAAATGGTAAAATATATGTAATTTCCGCTTTATAGATAAACTTGACTGTTAATGACACAGCCGTTGACCTTGAACCCTAAAAAATTTTCGTCTGCAGCGCAATTTTTTCTTTCTTTTTCTAAGAACTGCATCGAAATATTACTTTTAATAAGAATTCGCCCCCTTCTTGGAGATTTTCTAGATCCGCCACTGCTTGACGTGATTTTAGCCCTCGGCTAAGGAAACAAGCCATAAAAGCTTCCTTGCACCCTTAATACATAAATAACTATTATTAATAAAAATCATGCCTTATTATATTAATCATCCATTAATGTCCGGATTATATACATTATGCATATTTGAATATTATTGAGCATATTGCCAATTTTTTGCTTTTATTTAATGTGTTTTATTTCTCAATTTTATGCATATTTGTTCATACAAATATGCATAACGATAAAATCATTTTTTTCTACTCCTGGTATTAAAACATCACTTAACGAACTGGTTTACATGGCGCTAAATAACATTTAAAACACACCTCGATAAGCCGTGGCTTTGGCCGTTTTTAGTCACGGGCTGAACATAGCAACTGACATATTAAGCATGGGGTGAAGTTGACTCCTATACATATTTCACATTTAATTTTTGTGAAAAACTGAGTGAAATTAATTATTTCTAGCAATCAGAGTCAATTTTTTTCCAATATAACAGATAAATACACTTGCCTATAGGTAGAATTTTACATAAGTATTTATGTTGTTTTATTTGTTGTCGTAGAAAAAGTATAGTATGTGACTCGTTTATAAACTCTCTAGATACTCGTTTTTATATACTCGCTGCGCTCGTTCCTAAAAAACTCGTAACTAAAATGATGTTTATAAAACTAGTATGTACATTAATGATTAACAAACGATCAACAAAAAAATATTTAAAAAATTATATAGATACCTACGTTTATTATGTTCTGTTCAACACGTTAATACATTTCGAAAATATCGAACAATAAAATGCGTACCTACCTATTTCTAGAGAAGTTTGTGATGTGAAAAATATTGTTTAACGATTTTCGAAGCCCGAAAGAAAGTTACATTATAAATCAAATTACTGTGACAAGATGAAGATAAATTGACAAAAAATATATAAAACTAGTTTCATATATTTTTAAAGAAATAATAAAGATGAAAAATGATTTAATAAATATTTTTAGATACCTGATATTGATTCGATAAGATACTAGGAAATTTTAAATTGGTATATTTTAAATAATTATTATTATCTATAACGACTTTATCGTGATTTTTTATTTAATTTGGTGGGGCTTTTTCACAGATTATTGGGATAAATATAAATATTCTGTGTGCAGTGAACAAATATTTGTTCTATTTATTGTCGTTACTGTATTACATTTTTTACAGATAACTTGATTAAATATGAGTCAATATATGTAGATATTACGTGTGCACTTATCAACTATTAACGAACAATTAAAATATAGTAAATGCTATTTAAGCCGAATATTTGATGAAGGTTGTTGAAAAAATTTTAATTGATAGTTGGATTTCAGGCTTTAATTATTTATTTTAAAAATTTGCGACGTTTCGACCTTTATTTAGGTCATTTTCAAAGCTACAAAAATAATTTCTCTACAATCGTTGTACAATATGAATTTTGTTATTCAATTTTTAGTTAGGATATGTATAAAATTGTCGCTCTACTGCTACAAAGTACTGAAAAGTACATGAAACTATTAAATTTGTTGCGCCAAATTAACCTCAAACTACGATTGTGAACATTTTTTTTTTTAAGTTATAATAATTTAAATTTATTCAATATTTTTGGTTGGTGGGTAGCTTCAAAATACGTTTAGATTTAATAATTTTATGTATATATTATATATATATATATATATTATTTTTTCTACGACCACTACGGAAAATTGCACTTTTCCCATGCTTTTCATAGCCCGAAAGTTATTCATTTCTCACAGTCGTGGGATAAAGTGTGAGAAATTATTTCTCACACAAGTTGCCAACTGTAATATAATGTTAATTTTTATATATGTATTTTTAGGTTTATAAATTACAAAATATTATTCGCAAATTACTTAAATGTTTATATAATATAATATAATCTCAATATTTCATACGAATATTATAAATTAACTATAATATTATTTCAAAATAATGAAATATTATTTTCGCTTTTACATTTTAGAATTTAACTGTTGGTAAGATTGTTCTTTTTTAAAAACTGAATTATTTATCTTACCAAAGAGTGTGGTCGTAGAAAAAGTATAAGTGTGCCACTCGTGCCCACTTGTGTGATTCCAGCCCTCAACTTCGTCTCGTGCTGGAACTTTCGCACCTCGTGGGCAATATGAGCTTTTCTGCACTAGTTGCACAATATACTATTATAAATACACATATTTTTATTTTAATCGTTGTAGGTTATATTTTTTAATGCAATTAAATTTATAGTCGTAGAGAAAGTATAGTCTGCTACACGTTTGGAATGACTATTCCGCTCTCGTGGAACCGTGAAACTCGCCTACGGCTCGTCTCACAAACTTTCCGCTCGAGCTGAATATGCTTCATTCCACACTTATTGCAGAATATACTATTCTATCGTTTGTTATAAATGTTTCATATTGTGAGTCATTAGTTTTATTCTGGGGTACAATAGTATACTGTGTGTGTGTGCGGTTACCAGCCGTGGTTAGTGGACAGTACATTACAAGGAAAATTTTTGTGCAGTTGAACTGGAATGTGTACTTGACTGGATTCGAACCTGAATTGACAGATTCACAATGTAATTATTAATTACAAATAATGAATTATTTTCCTGCAAAATTTCTGTTTATCATTGTCACACGTCACATTCCCCATAAGGCGGTTGCGTAGTCAAATTATAGGTTTTGCTGAACACTCTGTATTACTTAAATAAACAAAGATTTAAATTATATATCTGAATAAATAAATTGAAGACTTTTTGAATTTTGTATTCCAGAAAATTAAATTTAAAATGGATCAACACCAGCCGTCAAAATAGCGAAAAACAACATGCAGTTTTCCCCATAAAATTGGTTTAAACAATAAGATTTTTTAAACAAATAAGACGTTTTCGAAAAGCTCGAAGTTGCCCTTTTTTTGCTCTAATGCCACTTTTTTCAATTTTTATGTAGGATTGTATTAAAATACACATGAAATATTCACAAAATTGGACATGTTTAGTCATGCACATAAAAAAATTGAAGAAAAATCTAAAAAAAACTGGCATTAGAGCAAAAAGGGAGCATCCTTCAACTTTTCAAAAATATCTAAGTTAGTGGATGTTGTAATTTACTTGACTGGTAGTAGTTAATGAGAAAAGGAGAAAAAATTTCTGGGATGCAGTCACTAATAATTTTATTTCTCAGTCTGAGACTGAGAAATAAAATTATTAGTGACTGCATCCCAGAAATTTTTTCTCCTTTTCTCATATCTAAGTTAATTCGAACATTTCAATTCTTACTTCAATTTTAATGGGAAAACTAAACATACTTTTCACCATTTTAACGGCTAGAAGCCAACCACCTTAAGAGGATATTATTCCTAACATGAATCCCGAATTTTCATTTTGACTAATTCAGTTTACCCCACCCTCCTCCTACCAAAACGGTCAGAAATTTACGTCAGAGATAAACACAAGTTAAAACCCCACCCTTTTGTGACACTATCATGAGTTACGCCGTAAAATAGGCAAAATTTGTTCAAAAGTGATCATTTTCTGAAACAAAATACAGCCGCAAAAACAAACTTACAAGCTTGAAATTTTGTACTTCTAAATAAAGGTTGTGTACAGTCCGCTATCTCAGTAATATATCAATATTTAGGTTTTTTATATACTTAATTTATTGTCAAAAATTGGTGTATTTTTTAATGCAATTAAACATTTTGCCAACATTGAAAAATGAATAATTTGAAGTTAGCGGACTATTTTCATCTCTTATGCATAGTACTATTTGTTGTACCATGCAGTCAGGATTTGTTCCAGAAAAATAGTCTATTTTTCGAGTGGAATTATGTCCTCTTAACAATTCTGTCTATAGAATTTACTCAACCTGTGTCTACCTTAGATACGGAAGGCAAACTATGACTTCATTTCAGCTTTGGAAACGTACTACAATATGTAAATATCGTGTAACTAAATTCTATAAGCGTAAATCAATATGGAATAATTCAGTATCAATCTGTATGATGTTGGGAACTGTTCAGAATGATAATAAGAGCTAACCCCTACCTGATCCGCATATTTACCTTGAATCCAAAGTTTTCAATAGTGTTAGGGTAGTTAATGAAGGGTATATACTGTAGATAACTCCATTATAATATTGTTTGATTAAGATTAGACACATTGAGACAAGAAGTCAGCCCTATTCACACATGGATTCTTATAAATTTCTGAATCCTGAAAAATCAAAGTTTTGAAGCTATCAATTAATTGGAAATTGGTATAGTATACCTAAAACAGGCGCACCTCCAAAAAAAATTATTTCTAAGTCAATTACATTTATATAGGTTGGGCCATAAGTCATTGAACATTGTATTTTTTATTTTTTATTGAAAATGAATAATTTTGATTACAAAAGATAGTTTTAATCATGGAGAGTTTAAAAAAAATAATTTTAAAAACAATATCTTTTAGATGCCTGCCATCAGCCTATTCGCAAACTGCTGCTCTTTGCTGTACCTGGGTACCTATTCTAATTCATAGCGACAGTCGCTAGCGAAGTTCAGTTGATAACTTCGTGACGTCATTCCGTTTGTAACTATATCAAGGGTTAGGGATATTTGGCCTCCAGTTGATAACGACTGATAGAGATTTTACATTTACTGTGAATTTTGGCAAGAAAAACTGCTAAACCACCATTTTACCTATCACTTATCATAAACGTATTATTTGTTTTAAAATAAGCCATTTTTTTTATTTTCAAAGTAAATTATTCTTTCAAGAAAAATGTCAATTTCTTATTTCTACAATTTGTAAGTTGAATTATTTAATAAACTAATCAAAAATATCAAATACATATAATGAACCCATAATTTATTGGTATTTTATATATATAAAATAAATATGTTAACCTCACAACGAACAAAAAAAAACGCAACGCGCAAGTCTAACCGTAGCGAGGGTTGATAAGTCGTAGCGACAGTCGCTTGGCTACTACGTCACACATGGTGGGGGGTTATCCCCAGGGGTCCTATTCTATTTCACTTATCAACGTTGATAAGTTGGGTTGTCTTGATAACCCCCCACCATGTGTGACGTAGTAGCCAAGCGACTGTCGCTACGACTTATCAACCCTCGCTACGGTTAGACTTGCGCGTTGCGTTTTTTTTTGTTCGTTGTGAGGTTAACATATTTATTTTATATATATAAAATACCAATAAATTATGGGTTCATTATATGTATTTGATATTTTTGATTAGTTTATTAAATAATTCAACTTACAAATTGTAGAAATAAGAAATTGACATTTTTCTTGAAAGAATAATTTACTTTGAAAATAAAAAAAATGGCTTATTTTAAAACAAATAATACGTTTATGATAAGTGATAGGTAAAATGGTGGTTTAGCAGTTTTTCTTGCCAAATTTCACAGTAAATGTAAAATCTCTATCAGTGGTTATCAACTGGAGGCCAAATATCCCTAACCCTTGATATAGTTACAAACGGAATGACGTCACGAAGTTATCAACTGAACTTCGCTAGCGACTGTCGCTATGAATTAGAATAGGTACCCTGGTCCATAACTGAAGAAATGTGGTTTCAACAAGATGGAAACAATGAATTTGCTGCGAACGATTTTTGGTAACCGTATCGTTTCACGATTTGGAGATGTTAAATTATTTGCGATTGGTCAACCAGTTTTAGCTTCAGTTATGGACCAGCAGTTATTATTATTCATTTTAAATTAAAAATTAAAAAATTATATCAAAAATACAATGTTCAGTGACTTATGGCACACCCTATTATAGGTTTATAAACTATATTCAAAGGCGCATTAAACTACATAAATAATAAACTTTTATAACTTCCTGTTTAGCCGGAAGCGACTTCAACTTCCTTATTTTAAATGGAACACCCGGTATATCTTTTAAGATTTTGATTTTACATAAAATAAAATCATGTATTGTATAATAAGCTACTTTCTCGTTGTAGATTTCTAAGTAAAATTACAAATAAAATAATTAAATTATACGAAGAGTTTTACTAAGAAAATGGAGGCCATTTTGAAAATTTTCTATAAATAATATAATAATAAATTTATTTTGCCAATAGATCATGAGCATGACACATAGATATGTGGCACGTCAAATTACAATATGATTAGATTATAAATACTTACAATAAATCAACATAAGTTAAATGTCATCATTCAAGTATTTATCAACAGAGTAGTAACACTTTTTTAATTTTAATTTATTTTTAAACAAAATATCAGATTTTATATTTTTTATACTCATGTGTAATTTATTTATAGTTATATTTTTAAGTAATTAAATTGCAATTCCTTATTAACTTATTTATTTTTGTTAATAAACTGACATTTATACTATCATAAAATCTGTTTTCTATCATTTATTTTATAGCAAACTAGGAATGATTCGATTTGTTTTTGTAATAATGTTATAGATCTTCAATATATTTAATAAAAATAATTAATTTCCTCGTATGAACGGTATTGACAGTTTTTATTTATGACAGCTCCTAGCACTTGTTCTACTTTCAGGAAAAACTTTCCTCGTGTGAACAGGGCATTAGTAATAAAGTCTCATTTTCAATATCCCAAATACTATCCTATTAATGATTGATTCTACACTCTAAGAAAAATTTCACCAAAATTTACACTAAAAGTAAAGTGGTTCCAGGAGGTCCACATGAGTTGGTGTTGTTTTATCGGGTGCCTACTCAAATCTAAAGAACTCAGAGCTAGAAAATTCAAGTACAAGAAAATTCTTGCCCGGAATCATAAAACAAACGAAAATTCAGAGACAAGGACATGCTTACATAAAAAATGCATTAATAGAAATTTCAAATTTGGAATCTGATTGATGCAGAAAACGCATGTAAAGGAATATTCAAAACTGGAAAAAATATGGCTGCGGAAAAAAACGGATTCTGGCTAATATATAAACTAATCTATGCTAACAAAACCCTTCTTGAGTCCAACAGAATTCCGGTTTTTTGACATAAACTAATCTATGTTAACAAAACCCTTCTTGAGTCCAACAGAACTCGTTTTTTAAACGGCCACAACGCGTTGTTCAGCTGACAGCTTGCAGCCATCTTCAGGTTTGGCCGCCAAGTTAAGTTTCTGTGTTTACTCGATTCCAGATAATGTTTTTTTTGTGAATGAATTTTCCTTAGCTTGGGATTTCGTGATTTTTATGATTCCTGTCAAGAATATTTTCTTCTTGAATTTTCTAGTTTATTATATTCCAGTGTTGAAGACGTTCCCGTTTTATCACGGTAACGATTTGGTATAAAATACACTGAAGTTTGTAGAAATATTTAACACTAAATTTCATCCATGTAAAATTTTACATCCCTTTCAGGGGTGTTTTTTCCTAATTTAAGGGTGAAGCGCACATTTCTCACGGGCGATTTTCCGAAATTTGGCTTCAGCGACCCAAAAAACCTATACTACTTAGACCAAATCTGGTGGTGGCCCGGAGTTATACAACCACCCCTCCCCTCGTAAATTGACTGGACTATTGACGTATATCAACGTGTCTGCCCTTACAAACGGCATAACAAAATATACACCGTTTTGTGTACATAAATGTCAAATTTACACTACTGAGTGTAAAAATTTACACATTTTGGTGTGCAAATGCAATGAACCAAATTTCGTGTGATTTTACACGTCTACTCCGTGTTACTGTGTATAATCATAATCACACTAAACAAATAACAGCCAATGGATGAATGGATTACAATAATAGTAACCATGGTTATATAAAAATTAACTGAAATTAATCAGCGGAAATTTTTCGTCATCCGTCACTTTGACATTAAATTTAAAATTGGTTAAATTGTCATTTTGAGTGTAAATAAGCAAATAATAAGGTAAATAATACATATTTATTAATGTTAAATATAAATTTAGTAAATATTTCAAGATTCTATTATAAAAAAAATTCAAAAATAGAGCGGCCGTGTCATTGCGAATTTCTTACCGAATATGCACTCAGCATTCATGTCCAGGAAATTTTTTATCGTGCATTCCAACAACGTAATTAACTCTCGTGTACCATTCGAGCTAATTAAGACGTTGTTGGAAAGTACTCAAAAACAATTCCGGAAAGAATGAATGCACAAGTGATATTGCAAGTGAAAATAATCGTGTACTCTTAGACATTTACAAATTTCGGTGTAAAATTTGGCATTTACACGAAATTGTGTAACTTTTTATTAAATTTACACTAACAAAATTGCACTAAGCTCTATTTTTACACCGCGTAAAAATGTACTCAGTTTTGTGTTAAATTTCACTCCAAACTACTTTACCTCTTGATTTGGTTAATTTTCACGGGCAAAATTTCTTAGAATGTATTGAATATAAATTTTTTATTTATTTATCTATCTATATTCTTAAGATAAGATATAAAATTTCGCGATGTATTACTCAAACGTCAGTCGGCAAAATGCCTCCGAGATATTGGTTATTTCTTGGAGTTGGAGTTATTATATTTTTTTATAGTTTAAATGTGTGTCTGTACTATTATTCTTTGGACGATCCAATTTCATTCCAACAACTCGACAGTAAGTATTGTTTTTTTATCTATTTGATTTGATTATCAGTCATTGTTAGCCTGCCGGAAACCTATATTTTATTATGCCTAGTGCACACGGAGAAACATTTTGACGTTTCCCGAAAAAAGTTTCCGGAAACTTCAATGTTTTAACGGCGCCTATAAAAATGAGGCGTTTTCAGGAAACGTTGTGAAGTGCAACTAACTTCTTATTTGTCAAATCGTCAAATGTGACATGTGATCATAAACATATTTATTGGATTTCAAAAAAAATATCAATTTTCTGGAAACTTTTTTTAGGAAACTTGTCAAAATGTTTCTCCGTGTGCACTGGACATTATAAACATTTTCGTAGTTAAAATTTATTTTAGCCAGTTGCATTGCTGTCGTTTACATTTGAGTTTGTCTGTGTTAAAATCTAATTAAAGGGACACACCAGTAAAAAAAATGAACATTTGTTTATAAAAATGTATTAAAAATTACAATAATTTTGATCTTATGTATTTTATATTCCTGTGATTTTTAGTATACGAGTACGTAATAATTGGTTTTAAAAATCGTGTCTGTGACGTCATCGTGACCGGCGTACTGACATTTTGGCATTACATCACAGAGTTGATTACACGTAAGTTTGTGATTGCGCAACATTATATCGTTTACACATATCCTAATTTTATTTAAAAATATTTACCTCCCTACTTGTAGAAATAGGAATTGTGGGTTCATTATTTGCTTTTTAGAAACCTATACATTTACGTAGGTCGTACAAAATCATTCGTCTATTATTGCGGAATCACAAACTTACGTGGAATCAACTATACTACTTTTTTTTTGTTCGTGTAACGTGTGTTTCGTTGTATGTATGTATCTCTTTCATTAAAACTTTATTTTTGTTTAAAGTAAGCGTTTCTAATTAAAGTATGACGTCATTGTGACTAACTTTAACGTCAAATAACTCGATAACTATAAAAGATATACAGATTCTGTAAACAACATAAATATTATAATTTTTTGTCCAATTTTTCTGTATAAAATTTAAAAAATCTGCTGTGGCCACCACACGACCTCTCGCCTAATTCTGCTTATTCTACTAATCTAATAAATAGTTTTACTTACATTTTAATAGTTTCATGTTCATGTAATATGTAAACGATAATGTAAACCAATATGCAAGCAAAAGATGTCAACTGTACTGTCACTGTCATAATAATTCAAATTTTATGTAGAAACAAATTTTATATCATGGACAACAAGATACTGGAATTTCAAAAAATAGAATATTAATTGTACTTTATTTTATTGTTATATACTTCCAGATTCAGCAATTTGTATTTATAATTAATTGTACACATAGATAATCACAATTTCTTTTATATTTAATTGCAAAAATTGTCATAAATAAATAATGTACCAATATATTTAAGGAAAACTTTTCCAAACTTCTAAAAGTACTACTTCCGGTTTGCGGATTTCTACCAAAATCTTATCCGATGTTAAGATACTTATTAAAACCTTAAATATGAAATTTGGTTATAAACGGATTGATACTTTTTAAGTTATCGTGGACGAAAAATCGTCAGTTCATACAAACGCACACACACACACACACGCACACACAGACATCATCGTGAAAATAGTAAATTCGTATTCTAGAGACCCTGAAACGTGCTTATCCACCAAAAACTCATACTAGAAAATTTTGACCCATTACAATACCTCTCTTATAGAATATGAGGCGAGAGGTAAAAATGAGTTACCACCGGTGTGTCTCTTTAATAACAGCAATATTTTGTTTACACTTTTGCACTTTTGTCAATCTTTGATTTAGCTTTTTTTACCCTATAAAAATTTACATATTTCTAAAATATTAACTCAAAATTCTATAAGGAAATAAAGCAAAAATTCTTATCTCTTTATGACTAATGTTTTATCAGAATGAATCATTCACAGATTTAGAACAGCAATTGGAGGAAAATTTGTATGGCCAACATATAGCAGCTGAAAATGTAGTTCAAAGTTTAAAACTACATTACATGATGCCTATCAAGGCACTAGCATTGGTTTTGTATGGAGAAAAAGGCACCGGAAAGTCTAAATTAGTAAAAATAGTCAAAGATGCTCTCTATTATCCTGAAAACGTCCATACTTTTACACCTGAAAACCTACGACAAATGAATCAGGTAATATACGAGGGTTGTCCGTAAAGTAAGGTTCCCAGTGATTTTTCACAGTGTAAAACATTTTTAATTCCATGAATGCGTACATTTTTGGAAAGTTCAGACTTTTACCTATTTTTCTATATAGTCGCCACTACGGTCAATGCATTATTGCATGCGGTGTACGAGCTTTTGAACGCCCGGGTCAAAAAATTTGCCGCCAAGCCACGCAGATACGTCCGGAACGCTCCTCATCATGGAAGTCAGTACGCCTGTTCTTGAACTCTCTTCACCATTTGCGCACGTGTTGTAGGCTCATACACTTGTCTCCATAGATTTCGCATAGCTGGGAATGGGTTTCTACCGGCGCAATGTTTTTTGCAGACAGGAAACGGATAACCGAGTGCAGCTCACATCTGCAAAAAACATTGCGCAGGTAGAAACCCATTCCCAGCTATGCGAAATCTATGGAGACAAGTGTATGAGCCTACAACAAGTGCGCAAATAGTGCAGAGAGTTCAAGCAAGAGTTTAAGAACGGGCGTACTGACGTCCAGGATGAGGAGCGTTCCGGACGTATCTGCGTGGCTTGGCGGCAGATTTTTTGACTCGGGCATCCAAAAGCTCGTACACCGCATGCAAAAATGCATTGACCGCAGTGGCGACTATGTAGAAAAATAGGTAAAAGTCTGAACTTTCCAAAAATGTACGCATTCATGGAATTAAACATGTTTTACACTGTGAAAAATCACTGGGAACCTTACTTTACGGACAACCCTCGTACTACAATAAAATAAATGTTTCTACTCCCATGCTTTATTTTACTTATAAATAATGCGCTGTCTGTACTTGAATGATATACAGGGTGATTCATCGTAACTTACTTATTTCAAAATGCAATATTGCCCATTTTATGAATCAGAAACTTTTTATTTTTATTTTATAATATAGGTACATATCTAAAGTTTTGTTTTACCCATAGTTTTCAAAATCATATCAGGTAGGTGACGCCCCCCATTGTCTATACACTGAATAAACCGATTTCTGACGTTTCCAGCATGGCAGCGGGTATGTTAGCAATTGCGGCCCGGATGTTGGCCTTCAGGTCTTCTAGGGGCCTTGGACGGTTGACATAAACGAGGGATTTAAAAAAACATACACAAAAAAAATCACAAGGAACCAAATCGGGCGAGCGGGCTGCCCACTCCAAATCGCCCATTATTGAGATGAGGCGCCCCGGCAAGTGTTCCCTCAAAACAGCCATCGATGCTGCTCCGTGCTCCAACGCATGATGGCGACTGACCGGGTGGGGAACAATACTTTAAAGTGCACCTGTCGAATGAGATCACTCTCTCCCCACTACGATCCCTACAGCCTGAATGGCACGCATTTCAAAAAAGCAAGTTATGATGAATCAGCCTGTATAAACACCCAAGAAAATTTCACGAAAATGAAATTTATTTTTGAAAGCACGGGAGTATAAAAATAGTGTATGCAACTCGTGTATAATGGCTATTTTTCCATAGCTGATGTTAAAATGCTACTTTATCGACTAATTTTGAGTCGACAAAGTAACTCTTTTAACAGGAAATGCAGATAAAGTAAAATTAAAGTAGGTAAAGTAAAACTTTAACAGCACAGGTATTTAAGTAGGTACTTAGGTAGGTATTTTTTTCAAATTCGTTTTCATACATACCTACTTACTCATTTCTGCATCCACTTTGTGAAAAAGTAGGATGAAAAACATTACAAACTCCGAAATTGTGTTTTAATAATAATTAGATTTAAAATTCGTTTTCTTATATTTTTTCTTTAACATCAGCTATAAAAAATAGCATTTTATGCACGACGATAAAGTTGTATTATCGACTCGAGAATAATATTTCACTTACTCCTTTTCTTTCGTCGATAAAATACAGAATGGTCCACAACTTAGGACAAAATATTTTTAACACATTTATTTTTTGTTACGCCAAGTAAATTATTTAAATTAATATGAAGCCAGTGTAACATTAAATGTTAAAACGGCTTGCCATAATATACCCTTTAAATTTTTGTCCTAAATTGTGGAACATCCTGTATAATTTTATCTTTACATATTAGAATGGCAAATAGTACTTCACATACTGATAACGGAACATAAATAATTATTTCAGTTTTGGGCCACTGGTTGATAGATATTTTTAATATTAAATATTACGTTGTAACTAATTAATAACTATAATGTTTGCATAATACAATACGAGAACTAAGGGTAGGTAGTTAAATTTAGGAATTTTGAAAAAAATCTTTTTGTTTCGGAATCAGTACGTTATGCCATTACAATATATGTACTACATCAAATTATGGTACAACCTGTATGAAAATAACTATTATTCATCTTTAAATTTGATGTTGATCGAAATGCATTCAAATATTTATTGATATTAATTTATTCTGCTATATTTTAGATTGACTTGCTTGAGAAAATAGAAGAAGAAATAGAAAAATATCCTGGATCGTTATTTATATTTGATCATGTTGAAAAAGTGTCTCCTATTTTGTTCAATGGCTTACTATCGTATTTAGATTACACCTATTTTGATAGAAATAATAATTTAAGGAAGCCAGTTTATATTTTTATATCTACTAAGAACTCGCCATCTGATATATTGATGAAGAGACTGTTTAACATTTTTTATGAACCTGGAAGGAGTAGAAATTCTGCAAGACTAGACGATTTTGAAAATGATTTGAAGAATTTTTTGTACAATTATCAGAAAGCAGGATTTTATGGATCAAAATTGATCTCGAAAGGAGTAATAGACCATTTTATTCCATTTTTACCTCTGGAAAAAGATCACATTAGAAAATGCATTAGGGACAGTTTTGCAGCAAAGGGATTAAGTGCAAATGAAGACCATGTCAAGTAATTTATTACTTATTTTTTATTTCTGAATAATGTATAAATTTTATTATTTTTTTTAGTGAAGTGTTGACTCACTTAGAGTGGGTACCACGAAAGGAACCAATTTATGCTGTCGGAGGATGTAAAGGAGTAAACCAAAAAGTTATTCTAGTTAAAAATAAACATAATCTTAAAAAAGATTAGTTTTTGTATAAGTAAAGAGAAAACCGTCCATTTTTAATTCCGACAGTATTATAGAAAGATATGTATTTTCTCAGCACCTTTATTATAAGTACCTACTCTAATAAATAAAGTAGGTAGTAATGTAGAATTAATAAAAAACCTATTGACTTCTTTTTACTTCCCCGACCTATATAATAAGGGAAGTATTGTAATCGTGATTTTTGACAGTTCGAGATTTTGAAGAATCTACTACTTAAAATTCGGCATAAAATGTACTAACGTAGCGAGTGTTTTGTGGCCAGTTACAAGTATGGTAACATTTTATTTCAACAAGGATTTAATAGAGATAGAATGGATCTACAGATGTGCCTTTTTAAAATTTTGATTAAAAAGTTGTACATGAATATAAAAATTCAGAAAATTCCACCAAAATTCTGAATCCTGGAATTCTTCTTTCTAGTGAGAATTACTTGTTAAATTGCGGTGCCGCTAAATTGAATCTTCAATGACTCTTGGAAAAGAAGAATTTATAATTTATTAATTGCTTTAAAACCATGAATTTATTTTTTTCAAGATGCAGAATCTTGAAACTTCTTCTTTTCCAGGATTCAGAATCTTGGTAGAATCTTTAAAGAATCCCCGTGCGAACTTATTAAAAGCAAATTTTTAAAAATGCATAATGCAACTGCGCGAGGCGGTTGCGCACAGCATGACATTATTTGACAGCGTCTAACCTCAAAGTAAACCTTGTATTCAATGTGCGTTTTTAAGTCTCGAAGGTCATATTTGATTAATGAAATATGAATGGCAATACACAGCGAAGTACTTTGGATAGTATTACATGACGTATCTAAGAATCGATACGTATCACTTTGTTATATAACAATAAAAGGCGAATGTGAAATTTGAGACTAGGTTAGTACGGAGTATTTTATTCTCAAAAGCGTTTAAATAATACTTATCTTGTTTTAGGTAACAAGTGTCATAGAAAATTTATTATGAAGATAAGATAAATTAATGGTTAGTTATGTAAAACCCTTTTTGGTTCATTATTTTGTGAGCTTTGCAAACAGTGTACAATAATCATCATGACAGGCTCCAGCACCATGAACGTTAAGGCCTTTATGGCAGTTATAGGCGTTTTTGTTGGTTGTGCCAGCAATATGGTGTTCTTGGAGCTTCTAGTTAAAGCAGAACCAGGCATCGGAAGTCTGGTAACATTTCTACAATTCTTTTTTATCGCTGTGCATGGATTTATATTCACTTCTAAATTCGGAACTGTAAAACCGAAAATCGGAATGTGGGACTACATCTTACTGGTTGTGATGTTCTATCTAACAAATGTCTGTAACAATATGGCATTCGATTTTAATATACCTGTACCTTTACACATGATATTTCGAGCTGGCTCTCTAATAGCAAATATGGTCATGGGGATCATTATTCTAAAGAAAGAATACACTTTTGGGAAATATCTGTCTGTGGGGATGATCACGATTGGTATTTGTATTTGTACTATTGTATCGAGTGGAACCAAACAAGCGAGTTGTACAAACTGTGATGCAGATATTAAAGAAAATAGCAACGCAGAGGAAGAATATTTAACAAGATGGATATTGGGAATTTCTTTGTTGTCTTTTGCGTTGTTCATTTCTGCCCGAATGGGAATCTACCAGGAATGGTTGTACAAATATTATGGAAAACATCCAGAAGAAGCTTTATTCTACACGCATTTACTGTCTCTTCCTGGATTCCTCTTCTTGTACAGTAATATTTTTGAGCACATAATAATTTCAAACTCAAGTGCACCATTTGAACTACCAATTATAAATATTGGTGTGCCAGTTTTATGGTTGTATTTATTAGGAAATGTTTTAACGCAATATTTATGTATTAGTTCAGTGTATGTTTTGACTACAGAATGCTCTTCTTTGACTGTAACTCTTGTTATTACTTTAAGAAAATTCTTTTCGCTGTTATTCTCGATTTTGTATTTTAAAAATCCGTTTACATTAGCTCATTGGGTTGGAACTTTATTGGTGTTTGGAGGCACTTTTCTATTCACAGAATTGCCGCAAAAAATACAACAATCGCTTACTAGAGAAAAAGCGAAGACGCAATAATTTATTGTATTGTTTTACACTTGTTATATATTTGTATTTTAGATAAATAAAATGCAACAGTACATTTTAAACTTTATTTTAATAAAATAAATATACATTTAAGAAAACCAATCATTTGTCATTGCTCCAAACAAAGCTGCCGCACCGGACCGGACAAAAGTAGTTCCAGAAGATGATTCTATCTCCTCTTTTACTAATGGTGCTTCTTTCTTGGGCACCTGCAACAACATACAATTGTATCAATAGACCACGTATATAAACTACAATTTTCAACACAAACGTTGTTATTAAAACCCATATCCGCATTCACATAAGCATAAGTTTAAATTCATGTAACTAAATACGAGTATTCACACGTCCCACTTCCAAGCACCATGATGCTCGTATTTAGTTAAATGTATTCAAACTTTATTAAATGTTATGTGAATGATGTTTTAAAGCACACACAATTAGTTAGAAACACAAAAAGTACATACTGAACATGATGATTTCATAACTAAAATAAAGAAAATTCATAACTATCTGAAGATAATTTATTATTTTTTTGTTCACCTGTTGTTTATCGACTGTAACAGACGGAATATTTATTGTTTTCAGTATTGGGGCCGTAACAGGAAGCAGCGGAAACCATGCTTCAGTAGTAGGAACACTTAGTGCAATTATACAAGGTTCATTATCTGCTGATTTTGATTCAACCGTCCCTAGACTAGCTAGCTGAGCCGACGCAGGTAAGAAGCATCCAAAAAAAGCCTAAAACAATAAATATTAGGCTATTGGCCCCTAAATTTCAACTAAATAATACTTGTGATTGTACGACAGATCTTTTGACATGGGTCTGCAAGTACGGATAGAAAACATCCAAATCAAATGGATCAATCTTCGACCTCAGTTCATCGCAGATATCCTGCGATTTTTTCATCAAGTCTTTGTTGTCGCGTTTGACACAAATCGTAGTAAGAAACTTGACGTCTAGAAGGAACTGCAGAGCCATATTTTGGTTCAAAGATCCTTCAGAACATAGTCGCTGGTACCGCTGAAGAATCAGGTCTGCAACGTTTTCTGTGAACTGAAGATGAATCGACTTCGGTAGAGTTTGAGGTAAGATGGAGTTCAATAAACTGCTTATATCGGAAAGAACGTTAAGTAAAATCACTGATGGTTGAGATGGTATCCTAATTTCAGAGTTGAATACTTTATCGTCTGTTTGTTCTTCTATTTCGATTGTGTTCCACCGCTGAAAATATAAAACTTTGAAGAAGCTAGATTCAGATCTGCCCAATTATAAGTATAAGTGCTAAATTAACCAACCAGCGCTTCCACAAAATTTCAATTATAAGTGCGAATGTTGAGCGCTGGTTGGTTAAATTAGTCACTTATACTTATAATTGGACCTGAATCAGCTTTAAGCTAGATTCAGACCTACCCAATTATAAATAAAAGTGCTAAATTAACCAACCAGCACTTCCACAAAATTTCAATTAAAAGTGCGAATGTGAAGCACTGGTTGATTAAATTAGCCATTAATTGAATAGAGCTGAATCTAGCTTAATGCTAGATTCAAATCTACCAAATTATAAGTATAAGCAATGGCGTGCAGTTCATATAAGTGCACATCCAAAAATATAAAAACTAGGTCCACAGCAAAATTAATATTGAATATTAAAAGAAAGTATTTAAGCAACCATAAATACGAGATTCAAGGCACAGTTTGTGGTTTGTGAAAAAAAAATTGCGTGGGACGGTGTTAGGATTTTGACATTTTCCGAAAATTTTTACAAGTCCAAAACCCCATAGCCAAATGAAAGTATAAGCTAATATATTTATGTGTAGATAATTTTGAGTGCGAATTCTGATTTAACTCATTAATAATGAAGTATTCTCGTACCTTTTGAAGGGATGTTTTCCGCAGTTAATATTTTATTTCTTACCATAATCTTACCTTCAAATGCTGTTCTCTTTTTTTTCACTCAACACAATGTTATTTATTTCATACTAATTATTTACCAACACCCCTCCCCCAAGTATTTTTTATTCAATACAATAAATAAGTGTAGATAATAAATACAAAAATGTATGTATGTTTTACAAACTGTTCTCAAAACTTCTTACATTCTGTCTCGTTTGCGTAGATTTCTTGGATATAAGTGCCGAACCTAAAACATACTACTCAACTAAAAAATTATTTAATATCGAAAATTTAGGAATACAAACAAAGATACCTTATATTTTATAATCTTCTGAATCTGGAAATATTTGATGTTCCAATATTTTTTGAAAATAGCGTAATTCCAAATGTATATAATACATATTATTAAATCGACATTAATTGTTCACCTGGCTGGGATTTATGAAATAAAACAACCAATGTCGATTATACTATAGCATTAATTTATAATCCAAGATGGGGCACAATCCATCTTTTAAACAAAATAAATACCTTAGTTTATAATTATAAAATTTAAACGCGAATTTAAAATCTATATTACATTAATAAAGAATAAAAATTGCCTGCATTCTTTCCTACTATTTTTTATCATTTATATTAATCCCAAAATAAATTAATTTTGAATATATTTTTAACATAAGAACAAATACCTTTGCTTTTAATATGTTTGCTGGAAATTCTGGTGTATATAAATACAAATCGCAAAACAGCCAAAATTATTTATCATCAGTGTATTGAATAGAACTACCAATGTTAATTTTCTATTTTAATTAATTTGTTAATAAGATGGTGCCCAATCATCTTATCAACAAATTATTATCATTATTTTATTACTCAATTAAATATTATGTGCGAATTTGTATTTAAATGTTTTTTTTTTCAACCTTTTTGAAGAATTCAGCAAATTCGGCCATTTACATTTATACACTTCCGTAAATATTTTATTAACCAAATGAAAATTATTATCAAAAACATTAGAATAATGTTTAAATTAATGTTTTATTAGATATTTGAGTAAATTTTATAGTTTTTGACTGATTTTTTGATAATAATTAGATGCAACAATACGCGCGACCGCACTTGACAATTAAAAACAAATTAATTACTACAAACACGACCGCTGTGTTTGTTGTTTGTAGTAATTCATTTGTTTTTGATTGTCAAGTGCGGCCGCGCGTATCATTGCATATTATTATTATTATTATCAAAAATTACTTGAAAACTATAAAATTTTACTCAAATATGTTATTAAACATTAGTTTAAACATTATTGTAATGTTTTTGATAATAATTTTCATTTGATCAATAAAACATTTACGGAAAAGTGTATAAATGCAAATGGCCGAATTTGCTGAGTTCCTGTAGCAGAGATCTTCAAAGAGATTGAAAAAATCATAATTTAAATACAAATTCGCACCTGAAATTTAATGAAGTAATAAAATATCGATAATAATTTGTTGATAAGATGATTGGGCACAATCTTATTAACAAATTAATAAGTATAGAATTTGAACATTGGTAGTTCTATTTAAAAAACCAGCCAGGCGAACTACTAATGTTTGATATAAAAAATAATTTTGGCTGTTTTGCGATTTGTATTTATATAAACTAGAATTTCCAGCAAACATATTAAAAGGTAATTCTTATGTAAAAAAAATATTCCAAATTAATTTATCTTGGGATTAATATAAATGATAAAAAATAGTAGGAAAGAGTAAAGAGTGCAGGCAATTTTTATTCTTTATTGTAATGTAATATAGATTTTAAATTCACGTTTAAATTTTGTTATAATTATAAACTATGGGATTTATTTTGTTAAAAGGATGGATTGTATCTTTGATACAAATTAAATGCTATAGTATTATCGACATTGGTTGTTTTATTTTTTATAAATCCCAGCCAGGTGAACAATTAATGTTGATTTAATATAATATGTATTATATAAATTTGGAATTACGCTATTTTCAAATAAAAATTGCTTTTTAGTCATGCGTAAAAATAATTATAATGTAATTTACGTTATAAAATGTATCAGTTTTTGTATTTTTTGATTAAAATTAATATTTAGTTGAGTATGTTTTAGGTCCAGCACTGAATCTGCCAGATATCTTCGCGCACGAAAAATAATGTACTTTTATACTTATTTATTTATACTTCTTATATTGAATAAAAAAATACTACTTGGGGGGAGGAGATTTGGGTTATAATTATTATGGGATAAATAAAATTCTTGTGAAAAAGTGAGTGAGTGTTAGGTAAAAGAATTGGAAGGGAATTTGAAGGTAAGATAATGGTAAGAAATAAAATTATGGTCTGCGAAGAACTTCCCTTCAAAAGGTACGAGAATACTTCATTATTTATAAGATAATTCAGAATTCGCACTCAAAATTATCTACACAGAAATATATTAGCTCATGACTTCATTTGGATATCGGGTTTTGGACTTGTAAAAATTTTTGGAAAAAATCAAAATCCTAACTCCGTCCCGCGCCAATTTTTTTTTTGGTCTTTTATGACTTGTAATTTTTTCGGGAAAAAATCAAAATCCTAAAACCGTCCCACGCAATTTTTTTTTTTTCACAAACCACAAACTTTTAATTTTCAAGTTTATACAGAACAAAGTTGACAAATAAAATGTGTAATAACATTTCAATTTATTTTGTTATATTTTGAACGGTGAGCGCTGGTTGGTTAAATTAGCCACTCTTACTTATAATTAGGTAGGTCAGAATGAATCTAGCTTTATATTTAAAACTTGGAGTATTTTTACTCACCGGTAATATCTGCAGCATGTTATGGTATTGAATGCTGATTAAAAATTGTTTTAATATATTTTCAATATCGTTTTTGGTGGCGTTAAGCCAATCGGCCCAAAGTTGTAAAGTTTTATTAACTAAACTAGAGTGTACTGCTTCCCAATCTTGGGTACTATCTCCGTAAGAACAACTTTTTACTAAATTCGGGCAAAGTTGAGGAATTGCTTGGAGTAATCTTGCGGCCATAACTGATTTAACTACTTTAGTAGAACTGTCGGCTTCAGTTTTTATTATATTATCAACATAATTTATTAACCTGAAATAATAATATTTATTTTATTATAATTTAAATCAAGGACTCGAACCGGAACAGGAACGAACCGCAGCTATTTTAGCAAATGTAAAACTTACTTTTCAATACTTAAACTAGCTTCTTTTCTTAAATGTGTTTCTAAATGTTTTCGTTCACTGCACGATTCTGGAGTAACTATTATCAGTTTAGAATTTTTTTCGGTACCGAACAAATAAATATCAACATCTTGAATTAATTCTAAATATTTTTCATTCATTTCTGTGCATAGCGTTACAATTCTAGTAGAATGACCTTTTGTTTTCATTGCTAAACCTATAATTATTATAATATTTAATACAGGAATAATAAAATAAGCTGTAATATTACCTGGATGTTCATTTTTATCTTTAAGAATATCATTTTGACTTTCATGCCAAACGTACCATCTTAAATCTTTCTCTGAGCTATCAGTGTCATTACATGATTGAAAGGCATTATTTAATTTTTGGAACAAGTACTGCAAATTATTTTCTACTCGTTGGCTTATTAATTTATTAGCACGTTTGGAAACTAGCGGTTGAAAAAAGTAATACCAGACAGTAAAACGGCTTGGAAGATATGTATCAGCACATATACTTTCCCAATTTTCTACAGTTTCTATAATTTTATATTAATTAATTGTATAATTAGATTAAGTTTTAAATCTTTACCTATCTTATACGCTTCTTCTCGAATATTTTGTAGTGCTTTAACGGATGTAATTAATTCTAAAGACTTAGATAAATTCTTATTTATTATTTCAACAGTTGACTGTAGCCAAGAATTGATTATTTTTTGGACTGCATCTTTTGATAATAATTTCTGTCCTTCGGTACAAGATGGTCTGCATAAAATTGAATTAGTTTACAATTTTATTTTATTTCTAATCAGCCATCTTGAATAAACTGGCGGACAGCTAACTCAGAAGCTACTTTACCAATTGACACAATTTTTTTCATAAGAAACATTAAGTGTCGACTTTATGGTTGTTTTTAAATAATGTACATAAAGCCCCATTCGAATAAGCATTTAGTTTTAAGGTTTACATTTATGTTAACTTTCAAGCACTGTGAATGATCGTATTTAGTTAGATGTATTTAAACTTTCTTAAACGTAAACATAAATTGTAAACCTTAAAACTAAATGCTTATGTTAATGACGCTTTAGTTAATCTATTTTGAAAAAAAATCAATAAAAAGAGTGAAATTAAAATTTTTAATTAAAAAACAGAGTTATGCCTTAGAAAAATTGATGACAATATATTATTTCATACTCTTCAGAGGTTTTTTAACGACCGCTAGTGTATATTTACCTGAAATCTTTCACTAACGCAGGAATATAATTCAATAATGGCGAAGATTCTAAATCGACTAAACTAATAGTTTTTTCTACATTCGGTGACAAAATTTGTTTCATTTGAATCTGAACCAATCCATCCGATAGTTTGTTGTGATCTTAAATTATATGGAATTAATTTTATAAAGTAAATAAATTAATTAAATACTGACCGATAAAACATGAATGTAAAAGAGATATGGTACAAATTAAACAATTCATTAAGTTTAAAATTTGAATACGAACAACATTATGCACAGAAATATCGAATTGCAGTAAATCATTTAATGAATCGTGGCGCAATTCAATGAATTTAAGTAAAACTTGCTCTTGACTCTTGTTTTCGAGTAACATATAAGCACATAAATAGTTACTAGCTTCTTCTGAGTTCAAATTAACAGCTTGTAATCGTATTTTTATGCCATCCAGTATACGATTTCTAAAAGATATTATTGAGAGTTTTAACCGAGAAAGAATGGCGAACTTTTCTGTTACTTTATGTTCGGTGTCCAACTCTAAACCTTAAAAATATATTTTATTTTATAATTAGTAGTAGAATAATTTCAATATTTACCTGTGTGGATATGCAATGCAAATAAATATAAATGTACCGCTTTCAAAAAATCGCTATGGTCCAAACACATCCAAATATATTCCGGAATAGATATAAGTATTTTTATCTGTATTGCTACAGATCGATAGAAATATTTTATTCTAAAAATTCATGTGATGTATTTATGTACGGGCCCACCGCGTCTAAAACCATGGCTTTAATTTCTATCCCCATCACAGGGATCCACGGCGTATAATTTCACCGTGTCCAAAAGCAGTGAGGGCCACGGTGTCTAAAATCATGGTGTTGACAGATGAGACCACGGCGTAATAACATGTTCATCAGTATTGTCACATTTTCTGTGGTTCTAGAGTTCTTACCAAAACCGAATATGTGGGATTGAGTTCATTCAGTTTCTACCAAAGCCAAGTGACAAGACTGATGCATATGTTATTATACATTGTGGCCCCATGTTTCGAAGCCGAGACCTACCTGTATACGCCGTGATTTTAGACACCGTGGCCCTTACTGCTTTTAAACACTGTGAAATTATACGCCGTGGACACTGGTGTGGATAGAAATTATTTTAGACGCCGTGGCCCCATGTGTCGAGATTTTATATGCTCTTTATGTATACCTATCGACAGTAACTGTTTCGGTGTCTTCGACATTTATGCTACTTTGTAAAACATGACTCTTGTCATTTATGTCACCAATATGAGTGTATAGAATCCCAGCAGAATTTTGCATAGATTTAATAGCATCTGCTGCAGTTATCACATCACGATATCGTTCTCTATAAATAATATAAAGTTACATTATATCAAATATTATGAAACATAACCTCTTACTTACCCAACCATATATCGCAACTCTTGCTTTTTTCTATCTAATTCTGCCTGCAGTTTTTTATGTATGTCTATAATTTCGTTAATAGTGTATTGTTCAAATAGTTTGTCTGTGTCAACATTAAGTAAATCTAATTCTGACATTTTCGTATTATTTTATTATTTACACGTAGACACTTAAACGTCAAACTGACACTTGACATTTGCAGTCAGTGTTGCCAATACTACATTAAAATATATAAATAAATTAATGCAACTATAAAATTTGCTCAAATCACTATGGAAAGTGATTTCCATTTTGGAAATTCTTATAAATATCGATAATAAGATAATATCAGTGCACCAACAGAAAATAAAGAGAACATACTTCGTAACATCACGACTGTATCTATGTGTAAATGTGTGTGTGTGTGTGTTTTATTATTATTATTATGTTTAACGAGCACATAATGTAGGCTATAATTCAAGAGTTTCTAGTGTAATATAATTATTTTTCTAGGTTGGAAACTACACCACCAAATGAACATAGTGCAGAAACCAAGACTGATGACTGATGCTCCAGACACTGAAGAATATGTAGTAAATAATCTATCGGAAAAAATTGAATACCAGATAAGTTCAGAACCGAATATGAGTGCCCATAGGTGAGTTTACAAATTAGAACCCAAAAAACAATTGTAGTTTAAAGTCATTTAGATTATAGGATTATAAACTACATTCAAAGGCGCATTTAACTACATAAATAATGAATTTTTGTTACTCCCTGATTAGCCGGAGGAAACATCAACTTCCTTATTATAATTGAAACACCTCGTATATTTTTTATTTTAAACAATTAGATTCCTTGCATGTTTCTGTCTTAGAAATAATGTTTTTCTAAATTTTTAATTGAATGCACTTTATTGATTAAAAATATCGGTTATATTTAATATAATTGGATGCCTCAGTCCTAATAATCACTTTCAAACATTTCAAGCTGCTATTTACCAGGTGACAATTTTTTGTATGTATTCTTGTAGTTTAACCTTTCTTTATAATAATTTAAATTTCCATCCCACATAACTTCGTCTCGTATTTAAAATCCGCTTGTCAAAAATCAAAACTGCATTCCTAAATTACATTCTCTAATATTAGGTTATACTCTACACTTCAAAACTAAGCGGCTGTTGAGAAATCCGTCTTTTATCATGTGAAAGCATTGTGAAAGACGTTGCAAACGTGAAATTTCCAGTACACAACTATCTAAACTCTATACCGTTTAAAACTTGATGAAAACTTGGTAACGTAGCCAAAGTGGTTCTTACTTGCTTACTTTATTCAATAGAGGGCAGAAATTACGGTTTGATTTAACGATTTATTAACTAATTATTGATTTTTTTTCAACGCCATACTGAGATTATGCAATTTTTAATGCAATGTAATGAAACTGACGCCATTACATGTTCGTAGTTTGTTCTTTGTATTTAAATAACCAGTGGCTAAATTTCAAGTGATAAATGAGAAATGTGAGTATCCTAGACATAAAATAATGTTGGTTTGCGACAAAATGATCCACAAGTTGTAAACTTGCTGTTAATTGTTAATGGACTCCATGATCAGTTCATGCCAGCCGAGGTCATCGCTTCAAGTATTGAAATTAGTGATTTATTTACAGGTAAACGCTGTTATATGTAGAAAAGGGACAATTCCAAAGAAAATACTCGAGACTACCTACAAATTCAGAGTCTTCAAACATCATCTTTGAAGAAAATGATGATCTTAAACATGAGATTACATAATGAGAATATTTATTTCTACGGCTAAGGTAAGCAGTCTTTCTTTTATTATTTATTTACGCTAAATGCACATTAACATTCGTTCGCGATGTAATAATTTCTGGCAAACGTACATATTGATTTGCGATGCATTTTAAATGTTTGCAGTTGTGTAATAACGAAAATATTTATTTTGTTACAGATTAGCAGCCCATTACCATTTCATCATCCTGAAAAGCCAGCGCGAGGTGCTCTGCCTCCGAACATGGAAGGTAAGATGTTACTATTTACATTTTTAACTCAAAATTTCATATTGAACATGATTTATTTCATGTTATTGAATAATTATGTAATTCTACAAACCAATTTGGAACTTAATTATTCTGTTTACTGTTTCAACTTTACAAGGTTGAATCAATATATAAAATATAATAGTTATTTTAGATTCACTCATAGTTGTTGGTGAAACATAACCCACAGGTGTAATATTTGTGCTTATATTCATATATAAAATAATATTTATTTAGTAATTATCAAATGTAAATAAATGATTTGTGGTTCCTAGGTATTCGAGCATATTATATGTGAATGTGAAGAAGTGGACTGGCAACTTGACAATGACTTTAGAAGTCTTCGAAGGACGTAGAAGAATATTCTGCACCTGACATCAACGACGAGAGATTTCACTGGACAACAACTTCAACATTCATCTGAGCAGTCTTCGGGAAACATCAACTTCAACAGTCAACTTGGAATCAACATCTTCAGATCTTCAAGCAATCATGTAAGCATTTTTCATCATCATTCCTCTGACATTTTTATATTACGAACCACACTTTCAATATACCGGGTGTAACACCATACATGTATACATAGGCGATTAGCATTGCATTTCACATTTACGCAGATTCCTGCTCCCCATTTCCACGTAGGAAAATGGTAAAGGTGTCAATCGAAAGGTAAAATTATTTCACACCAGATGCAATTTGTAATTTCGTTCTAAATTTGTTTTAAATAACAATATTAGGAATTTTAAATTCGATACTTTCAAATCGAATCTTACATTGCTATGGTTACTTGGTAAAACAAATTTTCAAATTTTGACGGAGGTGTCAGATTTGTTTTGTGTTTTAAAAGGATTCTTTGACGACTCTTTCATACCTCTGAATTTGGAGAGGAATATTCCTGGTGAGAATTATCTGTCAAATAGCGGCGGCGCTAAATTGAATACTCAATGAGTCTTAGAAAAGAAGAATTTCAAATTAATTGAATTTCTTTTTTCCAAGATTTAGAATCATATTTTGATATGACAGCCTCATATTCTGTGAGTCATCGGTATTGGTGTCGTACGCTGATTGTAAAATTAGACTTTTTGTAAAAAGCCAAGGCATACAGGCATATTATAAAACACAATGTTACATAATGTTATTTCACTTAAGAAGGGTATTAGGTTTTTTATTTAGTTCACTTCAATCAACCACAACTGAGTATGTGGGACTCACGAAGGGTATTGGGTTGTTTATTTAGTTCGGTTCAATTGGATTAAAACCGAGCATTTAGGACTCAAGACGGGTATTGGGTTTTTTATTTAATTTAGTGCAATCAGAGTGTCTACCAAAACCGAGTCTGTGGGATTCAAGTAGGGTATTTAGTTCAATTCAGAGAGTCATTTAGAAAAAATCTAAGCGTTTTATAAAACGAGTACACCGTAAGGTAGATGTTTGTAGAGATTAAAATGTGCACAAGGTCTAGATTCGAAACTGAGTTTGTTGTCAGAACCACACTGTTGCACGCTATTCATCCAATTATTTTAATTTTAAAAATTGTCAGACTACGAAAGTATAGAATCCACGTATGAACAAGGTTTTATTTCTCATAAACACTAACAACTAACGTCACTGTTCACACGAGGATTTTTAAAGAATTCTTGCTTCTAAATCCTGGAAAAAAGAGATAAATTGTATTGAAGCTATCAATGAGTTAGAAATTCTTCTTTTCCAAGACTCATTCGGAATCAATTTAGCGCCGTTGCTATTTGACAGATATTTCTCTCCAGGATTATTTTTTTCAAAATTCAGGTATGAAAGAATCATCAAAGAATCCTTGTGTGGACAGGGCATAAGAAGCAAGTCGTATTTTAATACTCACTCATTGTTGTTAGTGGATAGAGACGATTTTTGCGCTGTTAAACTTTATAACTTCGCTAATAGCGGCGAAAATGTATTAAATGACAAACTGTAGCAACATGAGAAAAAAATTGACGTGGACGGGTCTTAGGATTTTGACTTTTTCCCAAAAGTCCAAAACCCGGTAGCCAAATGGAGTTATGAGCTAGTAATATTTATGTGTGTATATAATTTTGAATGCGAATTGATATATTTTACAAATAATAGAATATTCTCGTACATTTTGAAGGGAAGTTCTCTGCAGACCATATTTTATTTCTTACCATATCTTACCTTGAAACTCTCTTCTAATTCTTTTACTAAACACTCATTAACTTTCCACAAAAGAGTTATTTACCCCAAAATAATTATTAACCAACTCCCTCCCCACAAGTAGTATTTTATTTATTCAATATAAGAAGTATAACAGATACAAGACATATTAATAAATAAAAGTATAGGTAGATAATAAGTACAAATATAGCACATTCTTTCTCTTGCGCGAAGATATCTGGGAGATAAAGTGCTGGACCTAAAACATACTCAACTAAATATTAATTTAATATCGAAAATTTTATAATACAAAAAAGGATACATTTTTAAATCTTCTAAACCTGGAAACATAGAACACATTATAATTATTTAGATGTATGTTCCAATACGCATAGAATTATAGACAATTTTTATTTCAAAATAACGTAATTCGAAATTTATATAATTATAATATTACTCGACATAAATTGTTCGCCTGCTGGGATTTTTATAACAAACAATGTCGATAATACTGCTGCATTTAATTTGTATCCAAGTTGGGGCCCTATCCACCCTTTCAACAAAATAAATACCACAGTTTAAAATATTATAAAATTTAAACGCGAATTTAAAATAAATATCACATTATAAGAAAAATTGTCTGTTTTCTTCTTTCCTACATTAAGTACAACTATTTTTTGACATTTATATTATAACATTAATCCCAAAATAAATGAATTATTACCTTAATTTTGAATACGAATTTTAAATATGTTTTTAATGTAAGCAACGATTACCTTGTAAAATGTTTTCTGGAAATACTTGTATATAAAAATACAAATCGCAAAACAGCCAAAATATTTAACATAAACATTAATTGTTCGCCTGGCTGGGTTTATTTTAACTACAAATGTTAAAATTTTATACTTATTAATTTGTATACAAGATGTGCCCAATCATCTGATTTACAAATCATTATCCATATTTTATTACTTGATTAAATTTTAAATGCGAATTTGTATTTAAATATAATTTTTATTTGAACCTTTATGAAGATCTCTGCTACGGAAACTCAGCAAATTCGGCGATTCCAATTTATACACTTTTTCGCAAATATTTTATTTATTATATGAAAATGTATATTATATAAAAAACGTGGAAATGGGGAGCAGGAATCTGCGTAAATGTGAAATGCAATGCTAATCACCTATGTATACATGTATGGTGTTACACCCGGTATAACAGTCGTAGCTTAATGAGTGATTCTCAAGTCACGGATACTCTTGTTTTATATTTGGCTTTATAAAGTAGATATTTTGACATTTATAATTAAAATGCTACAATCTGTTCAGCCGCCATTATTTTTAAATATTTTATGATTTATCTGTTAATAATCGTAGAATAGCCGTGAAAATTTGTAGTCAGGGATAAAATTTCCTGGGGATGCCGATTCTGAGCTCAAACATTATCCTTCTTTACTGTTATAGAGGTAGTACATATGAGGCATTTCGTTGTTGTATTATTTATTTTATTATTTATCGTAGAAAATTCGTAAAAATTTTGTTACTGGCATAAAATTGTCTGAGAGCTGATTTTGTCCTTTAAATATTATGCTGTCTCTACTGGTGCCCCTTATTGCAATGGTAGCACGAAAGAGACATGTAATTGTCGTAGAAAATTCGCGAAAATGATTGTTCTTGGTGTAAAATTGCCTGAGGAAATTATTCCGCCTTGAAATTATCCATCGCTACTATTGGATCCCCTTTTATAAAGATGTGTTTTCTCAAGAACACATTAGTCATTATGTTATTTTTTTCTAACTAATTATTTAAATGTGCGGAGAGCACAGCACAGTGAAGATTTTTTGATATTTAGTGCAGGTTTATATGAATCTAAATGTTTGTTATTGTTTCAGATTAATTTGGACTTCATGTACAAAGTTTGAAGATTCTTTGGTTTGAAATTCTACTGTTGAAGTCTAGTCTCTAGGACAAGAAACATCATCTGGTGCTACTAAATGAATGAATCTTCTTCAGCTAGTGTACTTCTAAAAATGTCTCGTTCCCCAGTTTAACACGTAAGTTTTTTTTATTTTTACTTTGTGTTTTCCATTTGGAACATGATGCTTTTACTCAGCTGGAGTGTGGCAGCCTCACAGATTACTGTGAACATCAGTATAGATACTACAGTGACTGAATGCTTTCACTCAATTTAAGTGAGTAATCGGTTTAGGTATATGTTTAACCGTGTGTGCGGTTGCCAGTCTTACTCACTCATGAGTGTAGAGTACACTACAGGAGAGATGTTTGGGCAGTTAACTGAAATGTGTGCCTGCCTGGATTTAAAACTGAAACATAACACATGGCCCAGACGTAAAAAGAAATCGTTTTTTGTTGTACAAAGGTTTAAATAAAAATCAAGATACAAATATAATGTACTATATCTTCTATTTATTGATATCAGCAATACATTTACATAATCTCAATTAAAATCAGCAGTCGAAACTTTATGGAACCGAATAAAATAAACAATTTGAAACATCGTCCTATACAAGGACAATTAAGGAATTGTAACACAGACTGTAGAATATTTGGGTTTTTTTCTTAAAAATGTATGTTTAGGACTTGTAGATACTATGACATAACGAATTGAAACAGTTGTACAAATAAAGGAGGAGTTACACAGGTGTAAAGTCGTTTGCAGTAATTAGAACAAATAATAAAATTATTTACCAGCTGTATACTTTATTCTCTAAATTATATTTAAAGTTAGGTGAACTTAAAATGTATCTTTAATATATTTTAAGTAAATTAAACTTTAAATATAACTTAGATATTAAAGTATACAGCTGGCAAATATTTTTATTGTTTCCTCTAATTGCTATAAACGACTTTACCCCTATGTAACTCCACCTTTAGATTAAATCTATTTAAATTCGTTGTGGCATAATATCTACAAGTCCTAAAAATACTTTTCTGGAGAAAAAATCACAAATATTCTACAGTCTGTGTCATAATTCTTTGATTGTCATTACGATTTTTCAAAAAAAATAAAGTTTTGACTATTGATTTGATTTGAGATTGTGTAAAATGTATTGCAGTTTTCAATAAATACAAGAGACAGTACATTATACTTGTATATTTATTTTATTTAAACTTTTGTACAATAAAAAACTACCTTTTTACGACTGAGCTCGTATATACAGTAGATCAAATTATTAATATATTTTACAAGTCACTTAAATAAGAGAATTATTGGCATTTACTTGGTTAAATAGATGTTTAGCTTATTGTTCTTATTTAATATGGGTGTGACAGCATAAACTGTGCGATAAATATTACTAATATATTTGTGTTTTCTAGGTATTCGAGGACGTGTTATCTTCTAAGGAAGCAGGAGCAGTTATAGCTGCCTTCAAAAGACATGGGAGAATATTTTTTCGGTAAGTTTCTATATATAATACCTATCTGTCGTGCCTTTTACCCAATTTGGGTATGGCAGCCTCACTTAAGCGAGTCATCGGTATGGATCTATGTTTTTTCGTGTGTGCAGTTACCAGCAGTTAACGCACTCATGACTGTTTGTGGTGAATACACTACAGGTCAGATTTTTGTGCAGTAAATTGAAATTGGATCTGAAACTGAACAGTCAGAACCACTGTCGGTCATTAGCACATTCAGCTATGCATCCATTTATACTATTTTATTTTAATTTCAATATTGAATCTTAAAACATTACATTTATCTATTATTAATATTCAACAGGTTTAGAACCCAATTACAGAATAATATTACAACATTGCAAATGTACATTGACTAAATATAGTGAACAAAATAAATACAAACATTGAATACAAATACAGATCTATATAAATGGAGATGAAATCGAGGAAACAAAGTCAAACAAATATAATAATATTAATAATTACATACATATATCACGCCTTTCACCCAATTAGGGTACGGCAGCCTCACATATTGTGAGTTATCGGTATAGATATATATTTTTATCGTATGTGCGGTTACCAGTCGTCAATTGTCGGATACTTTCTATATAAAATAATTCATTTATTATAAATATTTAATATTTTCAGGATAAGCAAATATTGTTTTCAAATGTAAATAAATGATTTGTGGTTCCTAGGTATTCGATGTGAACAAGCCAAGCAGTCTTCGAAGGACATGGAAGAATTTTATGCACATGACATCAACCACGAGAGTCGTCGAGGGATTACACTGAACAACTTTAACATCCATCGTGGGACTTTATGCAGGCGACATCAACTCCAGCAGCCTTCCAGAGACTTAGTGATAAGTGAATTATCAAAGAAAGTTTTGCTAGTCTTTTCCTTTTGCGTGAATCACTTTTTAACTCGAAATAATACTTTACATAAATAATAAAGACTTTAATATACTATCTTTGATAATAATGTTGATATTGGAATTAAATTAAATTAATCAGGCGGCACAGTCTTGGGTTCAATTCCCAATGACCATGTGAATATGATCTCAACAATTAATTTTAACTTAGGTAATAGTTTGCAAAGAGTAAACCACATCGTCTTTACTTTACTATTACTTTAATAGTACTTTGGTAGTACAGATTAAGGGATCAAGGGAATTTTAATGAAACTAGTGACATTATTATTGATTTTAAAATAATTTTAATTGGGGTGATAGTTTTGCCTTTGGTTGTTTTGTTTGTCATGTTCTTGGGTTTCAAGTTAAAATCAATTGCGGTCAATATTAAACTTAAATAGGAAATGTCACTAGTGAAAATAAATGTGGTTTACTCCTTGTTCAATGATCCTTTTTCAACGAACAAAATAAATAAAGAGATGCATTTGAAACTGCAAATAAAATTGAAGATGTAATGTGACAATACAATAAATAAAGAACAAGAAGTGATGAATAAATTCGTTGTTGCCAGATACTTAACATTAAGTTGCGAACATAATGATGACAATTTGAGCAGAATTAATTTTTTATAAGTTGAATGTTGTAGACTTTTGAATAATAACAAATGAATTAATTTGAAGTAACTGGCAGCTTTGAAACAGCAGAGAGCATGCATCTCTTTCTTTAATGAATTATGTACAGGACCATTTAGAATTAGGAAATTTTGGTAGGTGAAATAACTTACAGTGACATTTCGGTTCGCGAATTATTCTTTTGCAATTGGGTGTGGCATTGATTTGAATTGAATTTGAAATTTAAATTGGGATTAGTATAGTTAGGGGCTTGTTATCTTATATAGCTTGCTTTTAACTTGACAACGTTAGAACTTTTTTGGCTTTGCTAGACATGTGTGCGGCAGCATGCAGTTCTAGTTTTGTACCCTCCCATACGCGTGTATGGGGGCAACGGTGGACCGCGTACCCCACCATACCCTATGCATGTCTAAGCGAATCCAAGCGCAGCTGCAAGCGGACGCCTCGCCCTTGCTTCAGTGATGGACGACTCCTTAGTGTATGTACGGTATTAGCGGATGTGGTGACGGGAAGCCAGTCGATGTTTACCTGCGGCTATCGAGTCGGTGCGCGCTGTCAGAAGGTTCATTCGCTAGGTATGTCAAAGGCAGTCATAGTCCGCCTAGCGAATATGCTAAATCTGACCAGGACATAGTGCGTACGTCGTTGTGGGCCAGGCGTAATGGTAAACACTGGAATAGCGGTTAACTAGGCGGAAAACAACGGGGAATCGGATAAGACGTCCCACGTAAACTTTTGAGCATAAGAACAACACTAGGCCGGCTTGTTCTTCAGGGTTAGAATCAATCAGCGACCGGGTAACTCAAAATTATGTACAATGATGTACTTAGGACAATGCCACACAGTAAATTCAACTAGAGTGGGTTGGGGATTGGGAATGGCTTAGAGTCAATAGGAACCGTTAAACCGCATTTTAGTATTTGTATTTGTTTGCATGTCCTTCCGTTGAAGGGCCGACGAGGACACGGTACACCCTGCATAGACCGCTTTTGGCACCCCAACCTCCTGGCGCCTTCGTCATCGTGCCTCGGATGGCTTAGACGCCAGGGGGCAAGATGGAACCAATAAGTCTATGTTGTGGTCGGTGAGTCATTGGCGGGCAGTATAGTACTTGGTCGCAGATGGCTTCGAACCGTACGTCCTTGCACGTGTAAGGATCGACGAGGGATTCGGTGCACTCCACGGGGAGTCGGGATAAAGCAGCTCGTAGGGTTTAGGTCAGTCAACCTTCGATAGCTTGGATGAATTGAGTCACTAGAATACAAAACTGAATCCATCCCGGCAATCCTGAGCATGAAGGTGGTGATGGACCGTGGAAAGTCTTTCCCTGGCTGTCTACCGTGCTCTAAGCACTCATCCGGGGATCGGCAAGAAATTCCACGACATTTGCACAAGAACAACAATCATCGGTTGTTCTTGGGGTTAGAATCACAAAGCGCGCGCGGTAAATGTTAAATATTGGGTGGAGATGGATTAAAAGTCACTAGTATTTCACCTATCATTTATTTCAAACTTATAATATAAAATATCAAAGATACTTCAGTATATCCTCGACAAAGGTTTTTATGAGCAGAAAAATCAGTCATTGTCATTCATAAAACTGATTATTCATTTATAACTTTTATATTTGATACAAAATATACAAAACATGAGTTATGTATCTTATATGGGTGCAGTTACAAGCCGTCAACTCAGTTGTAATAACATTTGGAAATAAAATTCAATTGTAATGTAAAATGTAACTAATAATTTATTGTATTTCTTACAGGGCAAGTCATTTAATTATTTTATATTGTAATAAAATTACAAAAACTTGTATTGTATTTGAATATTTTATTTGTAAATGTTGATGTTTGAGAGAAATGATTCTGTGATCGAATGAGTTTGTGAAATAGTTAGTGTGCGTTTGCGTGAACGGTTTGCGAATTAGTGGATTAAAATGATTGAAGATTAATTGCGAGTGCAAATGATTTCGAGTGAACGAAGCAAATGAAATGTGCCATCCAACTTGGGAAATGGCACATTTATGTGAGAATGTGTGCGGTTGAGATGAGCATTTGTCCCGTAAATATGTTGATTTAAATGACTGATGACGTATTAGAAATGCAAGTGATTTCAGTGGAAAGAATAAAAGAGCTTGAATGAAAAGGATAATAAATTTGGATGACGCGATTTAAATGTGTCAGGATGGGAATGTTTGACTGCTTGTTGAGTTTAAATGTGTGACAAGGTTCGTGCCACCCAAACTTGGTAAATGGCGTGATATTATTGCATGTATTATGTATGAAAGTATATATTTCTCTTATGTATTTGTGTTGTATATAAAAAGAAAGAAAAATGAACAGCTTTTATTTATTTTCCTCATGTTTCCTTTCAAAATGAGTAAATATGCAGTATTATTGTTGTATGAATTATTTAAATAAAATGTAATTTTTATAAAATAAATAAATAATTTAGTTAGAATAGAAAATTTGTTTTATTATATTTATTAAACAACTTATCGTTGTCCTACGTCCCGTTATATAGCGTTTAATTTAATTTTTTAGGGGTGAAATTGCCCAAAACGAGATTAGTGCTGCCATCTCTTGGTGTGACGTCACAGAATATTTTTGAGCAGTGGCCTAAAAAATGAAGGTGTTAATTAAAAATTTACCATTACAATATTTCTAATTATTTGCTAGGAAAATTTTAAAGTGCTTATTTCTCGAAAACTAAGGGTAGCAGGATAAAAAGGGGTAGTCTACCCCCTCAACTAAGACCTGCTGAATCCAAATGTGCCCTCAGATTTGTTGTACAACCCTTATTTTTCAAGTTATATGCGTTTTGTAAATTTTCCTAGCGTAGTTGCAATTTTGTACGTATATATAAATATATCAAAAGCGTAGGTAATTATGTAATTCTGAGAGTAGATTTAGAATCAGCGAGTCTTAATTAGGGGTATACGATGTAAACAATCCATGAAATCAACGTATTTTTAGTCGATTTTGGTGAAATTTTGCTGACATTAAATAATTATTATCTCGTAAACTAAAGGGCTAAGGGCCAAAAGTTAAATACAAAGGTTGCGTAACTTTCCATTCTCTATCTGCCTGTCTATAGATAAGGCCGTTTTGGCCGATTTTTAATTATTTTTTTGGTCTCCCACCATTCATGTTTTCCTGATACAAACTTGGTGATTTTTGTTCGATTCAAAACTGAAGTCGAGTGAGGGTGAAAATTTAAAAACGCGATTACGTAAAAACTAAGGGTTGGGGAGTAATTTAGGGGTTATATTCGTACTCTACGCGTTGAAATACACCAGTATGCATATTGCTACCCCTAAAAGTCAATTAGCACCGGAGATATTCAACCCTTATTTGTATCTCCGGTTCTAAGGGTCGTATCGAAAAAATCTACATTGCATTCGATAGGGGATGAAAAACTCAGCATCTTTTACATTTAACTTTTTCTTCTACGACCCTTAGTTTAAGGGTTAATGACTATGTTTAGACGACTTTTTCGCCACTTTGATTGCTCATAACCCTTAAACTAAGGGTCGTAGAAGAAAAAGTTAAATGTAAAAGATGCTGAGTTTTTCATCCCCTATCGAATGCAATGTAGGTTTTTTCGATACGACCCTTAGAACCGGAGATACAAATAAGGGTTGAATAACTCCGGTGCTAATTAACTTTTAGGGGTGGCAATATGCATACTGGTGTATTTTAACGCGTAGAGTACGAATATAACTCCTAAATCACTCCCCAACCCTTAGTTTTTACGTAATCGCGTTTTTAAATTTTCACCCTCACTCGACTTGAGTTTTGAATCGAACAAAAATCACCAAGTTTGTATCAGGAGAACATGAATGGTGGGAGACCAAAAAAATAATTAAAAATCGGCCAAAACGGCCTTATCTATAGACAGGCAGATAGAGAATGGAAAGTTACGCAACCTTTGTATTTAACTTTTGGCCCTTAGCCCTTTAGTTTACGAGATAATAATTATTTAATATCAGCAAAATTTCACCAAAATCGACTAAAAATACGTTGATTTCATTTATTGTTTATATCGTATACCCCTAATTAAGACTCGCTGATTCTAAATATGCACCCCATTTGGCCGTGCAACCCTTCCTAGCGTAGTGTCAATTTTTTTGACGATTTCGCTAGTAAAATTACAACTACGCTAGGAAAATTTTAAAATGCTTATAACTCGTAAAGTAAAGGTAGTAGGCTAAAGAGGGGTAGTCTAACCCCTCAATTAGGACCCGCTGAATCCAAATATGCGTCGCATTTTACCGTGCAACCCTTAGTTTTCGAGTTATTTGCAGTTTAATATTTTCCTAGTGTAGTTGCAACTTTGCTTCATTTTCTGAACCACTCGACAAAAACTTTTGTGACGTTTGGACCGATTTTGGACTGATTTTACCCCTAATATGTTTTAATGCAAAATAAACATTTCAAGGGGGTAATTTATACTCTACCCCCTAATTCGAACCCGCTGAACCCAAATATTTACCACATTTAGTCATTCAACCCTTAGTTTAAGATATATTGTACATTTAAATAACTGCCACCAACAGATATATAAACATAAATAAGGGTGTTTATGTTAAAATCTTTAAGTTAATTTATTTATAAGATTGTGCATTATATTGAAGTATTTCATTAAATAAATCATAACATTTATACTTACTGTTTATTATTTCGTATCGTAGTACATTTTCAGGTTTAAGGCCGTGTATTCTCACCGTAGAAGTTCTGTAAGGGTTTAGGAAGTGTTCAAAGGGTTGTTTAAGATATAAAATTAGTGCAATGATGTAAGTATTACTTATTTGTTTTTATTAATAATATATACAGCTATTTCATCTCGATTATTTAATTTTTATGATATAAAAATATAGTTCTGTCAATAAATATAATAAATAACAGACATTTCTTCATTGGAGGCCAGTGGTCCATAGAAGAATGGTAAGTAGGGTCTCCTCCTAAGAAGATAACCGCCTCCACGGGTCGAAAACCTGAACACACAAATAAATAATTAATATATGACGCAAACCGCGCTTTGATAAGTCTGTTAATTTTCGAGATATGAGCTCTCAAAGTTTTAGTCCAAAATCGAAAAAAAACAAAAGTTAACCACTTAGTACTTTTTAAATTCTGTTAATAAAAAAAGTATGCTGTATTTCTAACGACAAGGGATATATCGAAGACAGGCATTTCGATGATTATATACAGGATGTTTCCTTTAAAACAAAGACACGGAGCACGGGGTATAAAAATACGCAATAAACACAAAATTAAAATTTTTCTACTAAATAAATTACGAGGAATCCAATGCCGCAAACCGCGCTTTAATATTTAATAAGTAATTTAGTTTTTGAGAAACGGCAAATAAAATAATATATTTAATTAAAATTAGTTACTTGGTCCTGGATATTATTAATTTAGATTAGATTCTTCTTAATAGTAGGTCCAAGTCTTCAGGAACTGAAGAACTGCTGAAGCTTCTACAGTAGTTGCTGTTAGTTCCACAATCTTCAAAAGACCTCCAAGAATGAAGTAGAGACAGAAGATGAACCAACTTCTAAGTCTGTAACAATAAGAAAACATTAAAATACAAAAATATAATAATATAGTTGTTTTTAAAGGTAGTAATTGATAATTTTTATGATATTTTAACCAAAATTGCCATATTTCATGTGGAACAGCAAGTTTCCTCCATAACTTTTATGTTTTACGGGTCACGGTAATTCAAAATTACCGCTACAGTCGACCATGATTGTTGCTAATTCTATTTCGTTATTCCATTGTTTTGTTTATAAGAATATGTCATGTGAATATTGTTGCTGCTTATTATTATAAATAACGCTTAGAAACTATGAAATATTAGTGAAAAGTAGTGTAAATCGTTAGGTAAACTATTATTCTAACGTTTATGATAAAAATTTTCACTTGATTCGCAAATTATTTGTAAATAAATGTGTAAATTTTCTCTGACATATTGGCGACCATCTTCAGAAAAGGTAGTAAACAAGAATTTGTGTTTAAATCAATTTTATTATTAGTAGGTGAGAAATATAGGTATCTTATGGAAAGAAATACAGACAATTTTTATTATTGTTTAATATAATTCAACTCAAAATTAAGTTTGTAATAAAACTATGGTATTATTTTTATATCAAGAATGGATTATGGGTCCCATTTTTGATATTTAATTAATGCTGTAGAATTATGGGCATTATTGTTCTATAAAAACCCAGCCAGGCGAACAAATAATGTCGATTTAACAAATTGAATTAATTTTTAATAAAATATTTAGTTATTCATTGATTTTAAGTAAAAATTGTTTGTATAAAATAAAGAAGAAATGAGGAAAGGTAGGTACCTATGTTCAATAACATTGTATTTATGTTCTTATGAAAATGTTCTTTTTTTAGGAGAAGAATATGGATCTACACTGATTTATTTGTAAAATTATATCTTTTATTGTATATTTATAACATTTTATGTTGTATATTGAATAAAAAAATACTATTGTGGGCTGGGTTATAATAATAATGTGCTAAATGTATGTGCAAAGTGATTATTATGTGATGAAAATGATTGAGGTAAAGTATAGTAAGACATAAATTAATAGTTTGCGCAGAACTTCCCTTCAAAAGGTACGTGGAATCTTAATTTTTATGAAATAAATCAAAACTCGTTCTCAAAATCCATAAGGTTCAATTTATTCGGCTAAATAACGGGCTGCCAGGCGATTCTCGCCCTTATTGAAATTTTTAAAAAGTGTTCTCTCTAAGGGACCCCCACGCCAATTTTTTTTTCGATCCTGTCAAATTTGTGATCACGATTATGAATTATTTTCTCGAAAATGACCCATCCAAATTGCACCAAATTATAGATGAACGTTCTTCAAACATTAAAGAAGGTGTCTACAAAGTTTTAGTTCAATCAGATCAGTAAAACATCGGTAATTAATTGTTTTCTAAAAAGTGAAGTTAACCAAAAATTTTCTAAGTGTTTGGAAATGTGAATTGACAGTATTACGACATTTTCTCTATCTTAGTTTATATCTAAGGTTTACATGAAAGTATTTAATTAAAAAGGAAAGTAATCATTAAATAGATTAGTAGATAGAGCAGAATTAGGTGAGAGCTCATGTTCTGTAATGTAATCATCTTGAGAAAAATGCAATTGAACCTTAAATAAACCTAAAAAATCAATAAAAGTTATTTATTTATTGTTAGAATTTTCAAACCCTCATAACTCGCTTGGAATTGATTTTTTCGCAATTCTGAGAAAGTTTTCGGCCCCTTTGTGAGTTAATCCCACGTGTATTTTAATGCCCTCTATACATGGCCAAAGTCTCAAAGGGCTAAGGGCAAAAATAAGGGTTAAGTCGGAAATTCAGTCTAAATTCGGTCTAAATTCAGTCTAAATTCGGTCTAAATTCAGTCTAGATTAAAATATATATTTTTATACATTTTAGAAATCCCTTTGTAAAAGCTGTACCCGTTGATATTTTTTATTGAAACTATGGATTCCTACATAATTTGACCCGAGGAGAGAAAAGTTATTTTATATTATTTTATAACTAAATTTTGAGCGAGTCGGAAATTCAGTGTAAATTCGGTCTAAATTCAGTCTTAATTCGGTCTAAATTCAGTCTAAATTCGGTCTAAATTCAGTCTAGATTAAAATATATATTTTTATACATTTTAGAAATCCCTTTGTAAAAGCTGTACCCGTTGATATTTTTTATTGAAACTATGGATTCCTACATAATTTGACCCGAGGAGAGAAAAAGTCAAATGAATAAATATTGCTATTTAACAGTGTATCTATGTTTATTTACCCTTTTCTACATAAATTAACCCTTATTTTTAATCAACTAAATTTGTACACAGGGTAGTTTTTAATTTTCGTATGTTCTCATGAACGGTAAATAATTATATAATTCTGATGCCATATTTGGAATCAGCGGACCTTAATTAACCGATTTCAATACCAAGAACCCTTGAAATATATGAAACAAGCCCTTATTTTAAGGGAAAATTGTTAGAATTTTCAAACCCTCATAACTCGCTTGGAATTGATTTTTTCGCAATTCTGAGAAAGTTTTCGGCCCCCGTGTATTTTAATGCCCTCTATACATGGCCAAAGTCTCAAAGGGCTAAGGGCAAAAATAAGGGTATCCATTTTTTGAGCGATCGAAAATTCATTTTAAAATCTCCAATCGAGTTATCATTTTTAAAACATTTTAAATCAATAAATCATGTATTATGAGCCTGTGAAATGAATAAATATTGCTATTTAACAGTGTATCTATGTGTATATTTCAGAGTTTTGATGTTTACTTTTATTTGATATTTAAGTACAATAATAACACTAAATCTTATTTGTAACTGATCTTTATTTTTCACTCATTTACATACTCGTTTTTCTCTTATTTTCTATTGTTGTTCTTTTTCTCTATGACAACATCCTTTGTTTTTATCAGTGGCATTCAACATTTTTTAACATAATGCCCCCGGCCTTGAAAGGATCTATCCTTTCAAATGAATAAATAAGAACAATATGTATTTACATTTAACATGAACAAACTAATTTAAAATGTTTATAATTGTTTATGTCATTTTCTCTTCTATCGGCAGCGGACATAACTTGTTGAAGGCTCTCTTCACTATTTTGTTTTAGGTCTTAACTAATGCGACGCGTGCTACGCCGTCTACTCCAGGAAACACCTTGATTACTCGTCCTAGCTTCCAACACAATGGAGGTAGATTGTCGTCTTTGACGACCACTAACATGTTTTCAGATAACATGCCGCTCTTTGAATTCCATTTTTGTCGCGTCTGAAGTTCAGAAAGATATTCTTTGTGCCATCGGTTCCAAAAATGCTGCTGAATCTGTTGAAGTTGCTGGAAATGTGACAGTCTATTTTCATTAATAGGAGTATGATCTGGCTCTGCCATTGCAGTTAATCGTCTGCCTACTAAAAAATGTGCAGGCGTGAGATTTCAGATCATTGGGGTCATTTGATAACGGTAAAAGAGGACGAGAATTAAGAATACCTTCAATTTGTATGAGAATAGTAGAAAAACTTTCAAATGTAAATTTTAAATTACCAATAAGACGTTTTAAGTGGTATTTAACTGATTTAACCCCGGCCTCCCATAATCCGCCAAAGTGAGGAGCATGAGCTGGTATAAATTGCCATGTTATTCCATCTAGTACAATATGTTATTTACTATTTCATCCTTTGTTTGTTCAAAATATTGTTTCAATTCTTTGTTTGCCGCAACAAAATTTGATCCGTTGTCAGAAAATATGTTAACTGGCGTTCCTCGTCGTGACGTAAATCTTCTTAATGCTGCTAGGAATATATCTTTAGAAAGCTCTGAAACTAATTCCAAATGCACTGCCTTTGTACTCATACATACAAATAAACATACCGGGAGTTTTTTTTATTAGTAAACATAGGGCAGGTCATTACCATAGTTACAGTGTTACAGAATGACAGCAATGTATTGGAGCGTCTTTTTTATCAGTAAACATAGGGATAATTACATACTAAAATAAATATAAATTAAAGAAATGATAAATAATTTATTTATATTTTCTACACTTAAGAACTAGGTAGATACCTACATTAAGCTAATGAGAATTTTTTTAAACGAATTAAATGCTCAAAATTGGAACCATTAACTTCTAAACAATATCCTAAACGATTATAAAAATAATTTATAGCATTTGCTGAGGAGTAATATTTTGGAAGCAGCACTATTTCGATTTTTTAATTGTTCAACATTCATTCTGTCACCATTGTATACATTATTTTTTAAGTGTCTACCTAGTTTTTTAATTCTCATTAGTTTAATGTATCTACCTAGTTCTTAAGTGTAGAAAACATAAATAAATAATTTATCATTTCTTTAATTTATATTTCATATTTATTTTCGTATGTTAATTATCCCTATGTTTACTGATAAAAAAAACGCTCTAATGCATTGCTGTCATTCTGTAACACTGTAACTATGGTAATGACATGCCCTATGTTTACTTATAAAAAAAACTCTCTGTATGTAACCCTTTGTTAATTTACATCCACGTCCTTTTCTGTGATTTATTTGAAATGGACCTGCATAATCCACTCCAGTATTGCTAAATGTTGGTGCTGACGTTACTCTTGCTTTTGGTAAAATACCCATTATTGGTGGGTTTACTTTTGGCTTCACTCTAAAGCATCGAATGCACGAATGGGTTATTTTTCTAATTGTATTTCTTCCTGAAATTGGCCAAAATCTATCTCTTATGCTAGACAGTATCATTTGTGGACCTGCATGCCCCAGTCTTTCATGTTCATTTTTCAAAATTAAATACGTTAAGTGGTGATTTTTTGCTAAAATCATAGGGTGCTTCTTATCAAACGAACATTGAGATAATTGAATTCTACCACCTACACGAATAATTTTATCTTGATCTAAGAATGGATTAAATTTGATCAAATTACTCTTGGTGAGTGAAATGTCTTTATTTTGTTGCAAATCTTTCAGTTCAGTTTTAAATGATTCCTTTTGACTGATTTTGACTAATCTTATTAATGCAGCATTTAACTGATTTGCTGTTATTCCATTTGTAATTCTTTCTGATTTCAACCTTTTACAATTTTCTATAAATCTTGTACATAATACCATTATTTGTATTAGTTTTTGTAATGATGAATATTTGCTGAATGGAAATAGCTCAGTACAATGGTGAGATACAAATGTTTGTACATTTTTTCTTTTCTCTGGTGTCTCACCTTCAAAGCACACTTTTGATACAGGCCATTCAATTTCTGATTTGATTAACCACACGAAGGTCCTTGCCACCATAATTTATTGTTAATTAACTGATTTGGAGTGATACCTCTAGATAATAAATCTGCTGGATTATCTTCAGTATTCACGTGTTTCCAGTCTTCTTTTTTTACTTCCTTGTACGAAGTAAGGAAGTATTGTAATCGCGAAAAATTTCGGTTCTCAGATTTTGACGGAAATATCCGTTTTGACCTTTTCTGAATCCATTATGACTAGTTTCGACGTGACGTCTGTACGTACGTACGGACGTATGTGTGTCGCATAACTCAAATACGGTTAGACGTAGAAAGTTGAAATTTTGTATTTAGGACTGTTATAGCATCTAGTTGTGCACCTCCTATTTTTGGTTTCAGTCTACAAACCGGAAGTAGTACTTTTTAAAAATATTTCGATAAATATTTAATTTTAGACAATTTTTTTTATTTTAAATGAAAGATTATGTGATTATTACCTACAATCGGTATTTTATAAATATTTTTGTATCTGCTATCATTTAAAAATAATTAAAGTATATATTTATAATTTATAGTATTTCGGTATCTTGTAGTCCATGATCGATTAACATTTGTTACTACGTAAAATTTAAATGATTATGACATGACAGTGACAATAGTAAAATATGCTTTATATCTTCTTCTGCAGTTTAAATCAAATGACTAAAATATATTTGTGAGTATTAGTATAATAAGTTAAAAGAATTTTTAATATTATTTTACATTTTAGTTATTAAGAAAAGTATGAACACACAAGGCGTACAAGAAAGTCATGTGGTGTCCACGTCAGATTTTTGTTAGTAGTTGTATTTGAGCTACTCGATTACTTACAAAAGGCTGTAATTGTTTTGGAATCATTTTTTTGTGTTGTTTTATCGTTCTTTCCGAACATAACCTGTTGGTTTCATTGCTTTTATTTTACCATGAGTAAAAAGAGCAAGTGCTGTGTTCCTAACTGCGATAGATTAGTTCTGCATACTCATCGTTTTCCAATTTATTATGAAGAAGTTTATAATATAGTTTATATATAGTCCGAAATGCTGGCCTGAAGATAGTAGCCACTGTGTGTGACCAGGCCCAAACAAATATGGCTGCGATTAATTATTTAAAACGAGAAACTAGAACCGCTTATTTAAAAAATAATGAAGAATACCGAGGTCTCGGTTTCGAATTAGATGGCAAGGAAATCATGCACTTGTACGACTCTCCGCATTTATTAAAAGGAATGAGAAATAATTTATTAACAAAGGACGTCATATTCTCACAAAATAATAAAGAAAAAATTGGGAAATGGCGACATATTGAAGAACTATATAGACTAGATCAGAATGTTGCAAACGACTTCAAATTATTGCCAAAATTGACAGATCACCATGTCGTTAAAGACAAAATCAAAAAAATGAAAGTTTCGTACGCGGCCCAGGTTATGAGCCAACGAGTTTCTTGTATCATGCGTCGGCTTGCGGAATTTTCTGGTGTGTATTAATCTTATTTGCGTGCATCATTTTTCAATATTTGAATGCTTCATATTAATTTTTTTATTTTTTAGCTCAGGAAACTGACACTTCCAAGCAGCATTTGGATCCAGCAGCATCAGACACAGCCGATTTTCTTCTCTTCGTGGACAAGTTATTTGACAGTGTAAATGGCAGTTCCATTGCTTTTAAAAACGGAAAAGTATTGCGAGTTGCCGTAACAAAAAAATCACCTCACAGCGAATTTTGGGATGAAGCAATTCAAGTTTTGGAAACCGTTAAGTTCCTGTGCCCAAAAACACAGAAGCCCATCGAAATTCCCACCGTGAAAAATTGGATATCCAATTTAAAAACATTTAAGGCCTTAACTGAAAAGTTGTTCAAGGAAGGGTTCAAATTCGTTAATATTAGAGCCTTTAACCAGGATCCAATTGAAAATTATTTCGGGCAAATAAGAAGCCACGGTGTTAGGCACACGAACCCAACAGCAATTCATTTCGAACTTCGTTCAAGGCTCTCCTACTAAACAATTTTGTATCCTCGCACTCTGTGGGAGCAAATTGCGAAGAGGATGAGACAGATGGTGCATTAAGCAATTTACAAAATTTTATAACCGATGACAGTCCATCTGATTCAGAGCAGCAAGTGATTCAACCAAGAATGGAAGAAGAGGAGGAAGAAATTGAAGTTCCGTCGACGAACGTCTCTGACGCAACAAAATATGTTTGTGGATATATTTCTAGAAAAATAATAAATAAAAACAAATGTAATATGTGTAAATTACAACTTGTAGAAGATAGGGATGCGGCCAGTGTTATAAGTGCACGGGAGTATGTGCCAAATGCGCTTCGCCATCCAACAAAAAATGTACTTGAAGTGTTGGAAAAAGCTAGGTACATTTTCTTCGAAACTATAAACACAATTGCCCACAAGGAAGATATTTCCAAAATTTTAATTATAAAATTAATGAAAATTGGCCATAATTTTTATTGTACAGACCACAATTTGTTTCATGATATAATAGAATTTTTTGTAAGATTTTTGTTGTTCCAATACACAAAATCTCTGAATCAAATTTTGCATGGAAAACATACAAATGTAGCAGAAGATGTGCTAAAAGCTAAAGCATTAAAATATTTTAAGCGACGAGATAGCAATCGAAAAAAAAATTTGTGTAAAAAGTAATGTTAAGTTGAAATTAAATTTATTTTATTGTAAGTAATTTGTAAATATTATGTAAAATTTAAGTTTAACAGTTGTAAAATTTTAAGTTATGTTTTAAATGTGATGTACAATTTAAATTTAACTATTGTAAATATATTATATACATGTACTTAATATTTTGTTCATTTTTTCTGGTTGCACTTATATCGTTTACTTTTAAATTTTCAAATCGTAGTAGGAGCGCGCGCAAAATTTTTAGCCGAATAGTTCTGCGCTCGTCCGCATTTAAAGCGCATGGGTTTGTACAGTAAGAGCGCCTTCTATCCACTATCTCTTTTCTATGATCAAACACATCTCATGTGTGAACGGCCATGCATCAACTACAGGTTTGATGCATGGAAAGACTCTTGTTTGATGCATACTAGATGCATGCTAGATGCATTGTGCGAACAGGGCTTTAGATCCGACTGGAGTAACAATGAGGATTATACCATCCTGCAGCACATCGTACAGAATGACCTGTACGATGTGCTGCATAAAGGCAGCACGTGGGATGATGTCTCCCGAAGAGACGTGAGTTTTTTTTTATAATAATTATTAATTAATATTATCTAATATAAAAATAACGCTTAGTTTAATTTTAATATACAAAAGCACTATTCACTGACGTGGAATTCTGTGCAAATCTATCATTGCTATTTTATGAATCTACATACCGTAAACATGAAATACCAACACTAAAAAAACTTAATATTTCAAAACACGGTTCCATCAAATATCCCTGTTTTTAAAAAACCGATAGCAGGTTCAACCCAAGAAGAGTTATGAAAACCGAACTTGAACCGTTATTTTGTGCGGTTCGTGCTCCAATATGGCGGATGAGTTTATACATATACGGTTGGTGGAGGTGAAATGCAAACATAGGGAAATATATGACAATGGAGTTATCATGCTAGGCATCTTGATATACGTGGAATAAGTACTGTCAATGTCAAAGTACCTGTCATATTATTCAAATTTTTATTGTCATATATAATACCATTTGTGACTATGATTTTGCCGGCAAATTTTTTCTAGAGCAACAAGCAGGAGTGACCAGACGGCAAAAATTACCAAACAATCATAGTCACGTATGGTATTCGGCTTGACAATTTCTCGAAATTATTTTATTTATTCCAAAAAAAGTAATGTATTTTTAAAACAATCATCAACTGACATAATATCTAAGCAACGCTTCGTGGCAATTTTCACTAGTGAAAATTGTCAGTGTAATTTTCACTAGTGAAAATTGTCACTTTAGTTCGTCTGTGATTGGTACAATTCAGCAAAATACTGTGTTTTGATTGGATGAAAAACTATGAGTGGAATTGTCATTAAAATATTTTCTTTGCATAATAATGTATGTGTGCGAGCAGAACGAGAAAGTTTACATGCACTTTTAGATTTTATTATTATTTCTGCTATTGATCACTAGAGTGCGGATTATATGCAGGCAAATATGATCAAAATATGCATGCAATATGCATTGAAATAAGGCTAAAATATGCTCAATATTTGCACAAAATTAAGCAAATACGCAATTTTTTACAAATATATGCATGCATATGCAGATATGCAACATAATTTTATACATTTTCACTAAAAAATTATTTTTATAAATCAGAAAAATACTACATTTTGTCAACAATGCACAATAATATCATATAAAATAAACAAAACATCATATAACTTCTGGAATACGACTTTAAAATAAATGTAAAAACAACTATAAATAGGTGGAATCAAATTTGAGCGATTATAAATTCTATACATACAAAATTTATAAAAAACATAAATTTTGGGTTAAAAAGGTAAAAAATATGCAGTTATATGCATTTTTAATAAATATATGCAAAAATTATTGAAATATGCAAAAAATACACCATATTTTGATCTATTTTTGTATGAAATGCATACATTTAAAAAAAATACTAATATGCACAATAATACAATATGCAAATGTATATAATCCGCACTCTATTAATCACTCTTTTTGCCACACAAATTCACATGACTTCGTTTTGTGACACTACTACAAAATATATCAAGATACCTGGTATGAACGTTCGATTGTCATGTATGTTCCCTATGTTCGCATTTCACCTCCACCAACCTGTATGTAAGGTGATTGTCGTACATTTATAAGGAATACTTTGATCTCGTATTGAAATAAACGAAATATTCCTCTATGACAACCGACGTAGTGTTATGTGTTGGTCAAGTGAAATACATTCAAAGTAATAATGATTTTTCAGATTATAGAACGCCCTGGCCGCCGAATAAGGGCACATCTTGTTGACCACATCATCCCTGAATTAAAAAAAGGAAGGTACAGGCCCCAAGTGGATGATGCGGTCGCCCAAAGAATCGTCGAGGCGTAAGTTATTTATATTACTCTCTTTCACGGTTTAAGAATCATTAGGTTTACTGATTGGCCACGATTTTCATTGTAATTAGGGATGTCGAATTTTTAACACGTTGACTGCCGCGGGTATTTTCGGGAAAAGGTCTCTCACGCCACACCAATTTTTAAAATAAATTTACCAAAGAATGATGTATTTTGTACTATTATAATTAAAGCTGATAATTATATGCACTCAAAAGTACGAATATATGCGCATATACCGGGCGTTTCCTGAAACAGGCGCACCCCCCAAAAAAGTTGTATTTTTAAGTCAATTACATTTATATTATAGATTTATAAACTACATTCAAAGGCGCATTAAACTACATAATAAATGAATTTTTATAACTTCCTGTTTAGCCGGAAGTGAGATCAACTTCCTTATTTTAAATGGAACACCCCGTATATTTTTTAAGATTTTGATTCTACATAAAATTCTGAATACAACCATGTATAATAAGCTACTTTTTCGTTGTAGATTTCTAAGTAAAATAATAATTAAAATATTACAGAAACATATCGATTCATTCCAAGTTAGCTATGAAATAAATGATAAGATACAGATTTTATGACAGTAAAAATGTCAGTTTAATAACAAAAATAACTAATTTAATAAGGAATTGTAATTCAATTATATTATTTATAGTAATTTTTCAAAATGGCCTGCATTTTCTTGAATACATAGTAAAACTCTTCGTATAATTTCTGTTTTTATAATTTATTTCAAAGCTAACTACTAATGATTCGATTTGTTTTTGTAAAATTTTAATTATTATTTTACTTATAAATCTACAACGAAAAAGTAGCTTATTATACATGGTTGTATTCAGAATTTTATGTAGAATCAAAATCTTAAAAAATATACGGGGTGTTCCATTTAAAATAAGGAAGTTGATCTCACTTCCGGCTAAACAGGAAGTTATAAAAATTCATTTATTATGTAGTTTAATGCGCCTTTGAATGTAGTTTATAAATCTATAATATAAATGTAATTGACTTAAAAATAAATTATATTTATTTTGTACTTAATGTTAAAAATTGGTTTTATACGTTCATTTTCAGTAGATAAAGTATTACTTTAACATCGAGGGTAGATAAAATAAAATTTGAGTAGATAAAGTAAAATTTGAGTAGATAAAGTAAAATTTGAGTAGATAAAGTAAAATTTGAGTAGATAAAGTAAAATTTGAGTAGATAAAATAAAATTTAAGTAAAATAAGAATATTTTTACACAAATTAACATTAAGTACAAAATAAAATAATATATTGTACACGACGATAAAGAGTCTTTATCGACACGTGAAAGATAGCCCACTCGTTCCTTCGTCACTCGTGAACTAACATCTTTCACTTTTCGATAAATGATCTCTTTATCGTCTTGTATAATAAATTACTATATTTATAGTAATTTTTCAAAATGGCCTGCATTTTCTTGAATACATAGTAAAACTCTTCGTATAATTTCTGTTTTTATAATTTATTTCAAAGCTAACTACTAATGATTCGATTTGTTTTTGTAAAATTTTAATTATTATTTTACTTATAAATCTACAACGAAAAAGTAGCTAATCATACATAATTGTATTCAGAATTTTATGTAGAATCAAAATCTTTAAAAATATACGGGGTGTTCCATTTAAAATAAGGAAGTTGATCTCACTTCCGGCTAAACAGGAAGTTATAAAAATTCATTTATTATGTAGTTTAATGCGCCTTTGAATGTAGTTTATAAATCTATAATATAAATGTAATTGACTTAAAAATGCAATTTTTTTTGGGGGGTGCGCCTGTTTCAGGAAACGCCCGGTATATGCATAATTTTTATTAACTATATGCACCTAAATTAACATTATATGCACAAAATATGCTTCATTTTTTTTTAAATAAGTAGAAATCAAATTAAAAAATGTAAATAATTAAATTAAATTAGAACATAGGCTGTCATTATCAAGTAAATATTACCTGTCAATTAGGGTTGTGTTGTTAAAAATAAGGTATACAATTGAAGAAATGGTGCAAATGATACGTTGGCATAATTTAGATGTTAGCCTCAGACAAGTACCTATCTGATTTATTTCGCGTATTTGAGAATTTGTTATAAATTGTATTCTGAAAAAATATCTATTAAATGTTTATATTTCTTGCAACTTTTTTCATATCTAAAATGATTTGAAATACATTCATATTTCATTTGCTATGTTCTATTTTAAATGAAACGCTCTAATACATTGATGTCAAATTCGTAACCATGGATATGAAAGATCCCATGTTTCACGTTAAATAAATCTCACGGTATACAGGTTGGAGGAGGTGAAATGCGAACATAGGGAAATATATGACAATGGAGTTACCATGCTATGCTAGGCATCTTGATATACGTGGAATAAGTACTGTCAATGTCAAAGTAGCTGTCATATTATTGAAATGTTTATTTTCATTAAAATATTTTCTTTGCATAATAATGTATGTGTACGAGCAGAACGAGAACGTTTACATGCACTTTTAGATTTTATTATTATTTCTGTTATTGATTACTCTTTTTGCCACACAAATTGACATTACTTCGTTTTGTGACACTACTACAAAATATATCAAGATACCTGTCATGAAAGTTCGATTGTCATATATTTATGTTCCCTACACTGTTTAAAATAAGAGTATTTGTTGGTACCCTTTTAAAAGAGCGTTCTAATTTTTGCTCTTATAAGTGTAAAATAATACACTTTATAAAAGAAACATTACTCAAAAATGTATTCTTATAAAAGGGCAAGAGTAATATTTTATTGAATTTTATTAAGTACTAATTTTTGAGTATTTATCATACTTTTTAGTATTTGATTTTACCCTTTAAATTATAATTTTGGTTATTGTATATTAATATAAATATTAAATTACCCAAATTAGTGCATATGTTACACTTTTGGCGTAGATTGGTACCCTTTAAATGTATTATGTTTAATGAGAAACACTAAAAACAGCACAATGTGCACCATGAAAGGGTACTAATTCCTTTAGTAAGCAAAGCAATTCTTCCCCTGTTCAGATCTAGTCTAGCAAGGAACTGGATCTAGTCTGACTGACCTACCTATACTTAAATACAGACAGCGTTGTAACCATACTAATATTGATAGTGAAATAGTTATTGTGTTTCTGGTTGATGAAGAATGATATTTAGTCTTAAATATAACTAAATTCAATTTTTGTGAAAATTTGCACGCCTTTGAAATAGTTAAAGATAATAATATGTCCACTGAACTTCATATGCTGCAAAAAATGTTATAAAGAGAACCATTTGAACTACACGGTGCTAAATTATTAAGCAAAAGTTTATATTTAGTGCCCAAGGTACATATTTTTGTAATGTTATTAAATAATCTACTTATATTGATATTCTTGTGTAGTAAACTTTCATGTATAATAATGTAATCTTAAAAAATACAAAATTGTAATTTAATAAAGAAACTTATTACTCGAATAAGTGCAAATTTTATACATTTTTAAGAATACAAAGTACCTACCTATAATTGATTAAAAATAATTACATTAAAAGAATTACATTTTACCCATATTAGTTTAATTTAAAGAACCTCTTTTAGTTTACTATATTGTTATACAAAAAAGTATTATTTCGTGTTTTACCCTATTTATATTACTGAATTAAGTGCCCTTTTTATTTTACCCTTATCATAGAGCGTTATATGGCCTTGGTCTTATATAAACATTAATAAAGGTAAAAAAGTGCTCTTTTTTAAACAGTGATGTTCGCATTTCACCTCCACCAACCTGTATAATACCATTAGTATTACCAAAAAATCATAGGCACGTATGGTATTCGGCTTGACAATTTCTCGAATTATTTTATTTACTCCAAAAAAAGTAATGTATTTTTAAAACAATCATCAACTGACATAATATCTAAGCAACGCTTCGCGGCAATTTTTACTAGTGAAAATTGTCAGTGTAATTTTCACTAGTGAAAATTGTCACTGTAGTTCGTCTGTGATTGGTACAATTCAGCAAAATACTGTGTTTTGATTGGATAAAAAACTATGAGTGGAATTGTTTAAATAATTTTTTTGATTGCAAAATATTATCACAATTTGTAAAGGTATTTAATTAATTAGTTTCTGTAAACATACGTGAAGTTTCTCTCTACCAACTTAATTTATATTTGGCTTTAAGCCATTTATTATTAAATATTATTATAATATAATGGAAGTTCAATGCAATTGTTATTTTAATCATCATCGAACAGTAATATATATTTATTGTTAATTTATTAATCAATTTTGCACTAAAGGTCATGCCAATAACAATTGACCTATTTCGTGAGAAATGACAAAGATACTCTTATGTCTAAAGTCTGTGTGATAAAGGAGGACAGCAGGAATCTGCGCGCGCATACTGTGGCCGTAGCTAGTTATGTTGAAGAGTAGTTGGTTAAACTGTTTTTTTTCGTGGATGTCATATAAGTTAACCTTACTTCGTGTCTTCGTGACAGAGAACGGAAAAATGGTTCTAAAATCACTACATTATTAAAACTACAAGAAAACTCCAAACACGAGGTATTTTGTTGTTGTTGAAATTGACAGATGCGGTTGCCAACATAAAATGATCAAACAAAATTCCCCAGTTCGGTCACCTGCTCGCCACAGTATGCGCGCGCAGACCAGGTACTGAAATTTGTTTCAGGTTTTAGTTCTGAAAAGATGGCGATGGCGACCAAAACTAATTATACAAAGTGAGTAATTATTGTCTTTAATTTAAATTTAATTCAGACTTCCGAAAACACAAGCTTGCAACAGTACCGAAATCACAATCGTATAAATTTACTTTGTGCTTCTTCCACCACTTCATTGTTTGACATGTTATTTTGTGATCATATTATTTGAAAGTGTGTCTGAGTGTGATTTGTACTTTTTATATTGAAAGACTTATCCTTTACCGTTTTTGTGATTTGCATTTTGCAACTCAATCTTTTTTAGATCACGCGGCTATAGACGCGCGACTCTTGAATGCGGCTGCAGCGAGATGTTTGAGTATCAGGCGATCGTAGCCGTTTTAGTTGTTGTAGTCCATGGGTCAGCTAGCTAAATTCAAGATTTCGGTATAATTTGGGGGTACTAAGTTTTCTTTTAACCATAGTTATATATGAGTATAAGGATCATTAAAAACCATGATTGCCATCCTCAAGTGGTAGCTAATAGAAATGGCGGCCAATACAAGATGACCGGCGTTGCTTTTAAAAAACGGCTATATCTATGGAAGTAATGGTCCGCTTTCAACAAACTTTCGATCGTATCATTTTTAAAGTACATTAAATTTGCAACAATTTAAGGCCAACCGCAGCTCTGTACGTCCAATAGTTTCCGAGATATGGCACTTCTAAAAGTAGCACTTTTTTCAAAAAAATGAAACTTGAGAAATTTTAGCTTTTTTCGTAATTTTTGTGTTTAATTAACTGTAATTTCTGAATGAAACAAAATTTTGTCTTCCGGTTTCTTTCATTAAATTTTACGAACATTTCCCTATAATATATGTTATTTTAGAAACTTTTGAAGGCGCTTATTAAGTCTAAATATCAATTTTTTTTCGTGAGAAGTATTCAAATATTTTGTATTTATTGTGTTTAATGAGCTGTAACTTCTGAACGGATAAAGTTATCGACTTCCGGTTTCTTGCATTAAATTCTACAAACATTTCTCCATAAGATACAATATTTTAAAATCTTTTTTGGGTATTCATTAAGCCAAAATATCAAATGTTTTTCCGAGAGAAAATAGAGAAATTTTTAAATTTTTAATTAAAATTAAAATTCATACAATACATTGTTGCGACAACAATTAGAGAAAATAAGAATTAATTTATGTATTTTAATATTACAAATGATGGCTTTATTATTGCATATTTCTTAATTTTGTTTTAAATAGTCGATTCCTTGCATTGTTCGTGAGAGTGCTAAAAAAATATTTTTTGTCAAAAAAATTACACATCTGAGGAAAAAAATAGTAAAAAATCGGCCAAATTGACTATTTTTACTAATTTATTACTAAAATACCATTAAGTATTTCAAAAATATAATTTCTTAGCACTCTAGAGTCATCTTTGAACTATCTATATATAAAATATGAACAGTGTAGGTGTACTAACAAGAGCTCAGTTTGTAATATAGCAAGCTCCTTTTTTCACTATATTTTTCGCACAAGTGTAGCGCCTTAAGGCTGTTCGACCCTGGCCTCAGAAAACTGTTATTTTGCACAACTTTAAGATGATTTTTCTTGTTACTGTACGTTTTGTTTCTTTTCAAAAAAAAATGTGCATATTATTGAATACTTTATAAACTAAATGGCAGACTCAGAATTTTAAATAATGTTATTGTTAATAAGATATCGGTACTATTAGTGAAGGTGTAAAGATGCTCATATTTTCTGTAATAAATTTTTTATTTAAAATTGCTCTCTGCTATTTAATAGCATTAGTAAAATTATGCTGAGGATGCTCAAAAAATAAAAAATCCAATAACCCGTTCTTGAAAAATATTATTTGAAAAATTCGCAAATGCGAATTTTTCAAATAATATTCGTTCGTGTTTTTGCGCGTTGCGCCAATATTTAGACAACTTATTTCACATCCTTGTTTTCTGCTCCCAGGTTCGAGAACCTCAAAGCAATAAACTCGGTAGGGGGTAGGATAGGGCTCAGGTATAAAGTTGAAACCTCCAGCTTTTTGTTTCAAATATAAATTTGTGTGATACTGTTTCGTGTAATATAATAACAGAAAAATTTCAAAACATTATTGTTTAATTTAAATTGTAATAGATTTGTAATTACAAAAATTTGTTGCAGTTACAATATAACATTCAATTATTTAACTCAATAAAGCTGATATTAAATTGATACTTAAATTTTTGTACTTACCGAGCAAATTAATATTTGTAAACCATAAAAACACATATGAGTTGTGAATGAAGTACAAACCTTGATTATTATTACGAGTATCTACACAACATAAAAGTATTGGATTGGAGTTTTGTAAATGGAATGAAAATTAATATAAGTGAGTAATTGTCAATGTGTTACATTTAACACAATTTATTGTTTTGCATAAATCATATCATTTACATTTTTATTAATAATTAGATACTATAAATTAATTTTCCTTGTTTAACAAATAAATCCACTATAAATAATTCGGCCATGCATAAGTACATGAAATAAAACACATATTGAAGTATGTTCAATATAATTAAAAAATTTAAAAAATTATAATTATTATATTTGATTATTTGTTAAAACTAAAATCTTAAAACAATAAAATATAATCAATATGTTTCTCGGGGAGGTAAGTCCCGTATATACCTGGAATCTATTAATTCCGGCAAAATTCCATCGTGATAAAATTTGTTTAATTGATCTTCCATTTTTTCTTGCCAAAATAAATTATCACGATGAATTTCTTGCACAAATATGTCGTGTGGACACCACACAACAAAGTAGCATAATTTTCTTTTTGTTATATGTAGCTGACCCTGAACTTGATACATATAATTATGGTTGTCCTTGAGTGTTATCTCCCCGTTGTATATTTTCAAAAAGTTTATTTCTTTTTGTTCAATTGCACTTTTTATTGTTTGGGCTTTTAGTTTTGCTGGACATTTAATTTTAATTTTTTAAACAGTGATGTTCGCATTTCACCTCCACCAACCTGTATAATACCATTAGTATTACCAAAAAATCATAGGCACGTATGGTATTCGGCTTGACAATTTCTCGAAATTATTTTATTTATTCCAAAAAAAGTAATGTATTTTTAAAACAATCATCAACTGACATAATATCTAAGCAACGCTTCGCGGCAATTTTCACTAGTGAAAATTGTCAGTGTAATTTTCACTAGTGAAAATTGTCACTTTAGTTCGTCTGTGATTGGTACAATTCAGCAAAATACTGTGTTTTGATTGGATGAAAAACTATGAGTGGAATTGTCATTAAAATATTTTCTTTGCATAATAATGTATGTGTGCGAGCAGAACGAGAAAGTTTACATGCACTTTTAGATTTTATTATTATTTCTGCTATTGATCACTAGAGTGCGGATTATATGCAGGCAAATATGATCAAAATATGCATGCAATATGCATTGAAATAAGGCTAAAATATGCTCAATATTTGCACAAAATTAAGCAAATACGCAATTTTTTACAAATATATGCATGCATATGCAGATATGCAACATAATTTTATACATTTTCACTAAAAAATTATTTTTATAAATCAGAAAAATACTACATTTTGTCAACAATGCACAATAATATCATATAAAATAAACAAAACATCATATAACTTCTGGAATACGACTTTAAAATAAATGTAAAAACAACTATAAATAGGTGGAATCAAATTTGAGCGATTATAAATTCTATACATACAAAATTTATAAAAAACATAAATTTTGGGTTAAAAAGGTACAAAATATGCAGTTATATGCATTTTTAATAAATATATGCAAAAATTATTGAAATATGCAAAAAATACACCATATTTTGATCTATTTTTGTATGAAATGCATACATTTAAAAAAAATATTAATATGCACAATAATACAATATGCAAATGTATATAATCCGCACTCTATTAATCACTCTTTTTGCCACACAAATTCACATGACTTCGTTTTGTGACACTACTACAAAATATATCAAGATACCTGGTATGAACGTTCGATTGTCATGTATGTTCCCTATGTTCGCATTTCACCTCCACCAACCTGTATGTAAGGTGATTGTCGTACATTTATAAGGAATACTTTGATCCCGTATTGAAATAAACGAAATATTCCTCTACGACAACCGACGTAGTGTTATGTGTTGGTCAAGTGAAATACATTCAAAGTAATAATGATTTTTCAGATTATAGAACGCCCCGGCCGCCGAATAAGGGCACATATAGGGGACCACATCATCCCTGAATTAAAAAAAGGCAGGTACAGGCCCAAGTGGATGATGCGGTCGCCCAAAGAATCGTCGAGGCGTAAGTTGTTTATATTACTCTCTTTCACGGTTTAAGAATCATTAGGTTTACCGATTGGCCACGATTTTCATTGTAATTAGGGATGTCGAATTTTTAACACGTTGACTGCCGCGGGTATTTTCGGGAAAAGGTCTCTCACGCCACACCAATTTTTAAAATAAATTTACCAAAGAATGATGTATTTTGTACTATTATAATTAAAGCTGATAATTATATGCACTCAAAAGTACGAATATATGCGCATATACCGGGCGTTTCCTGAAACAGGCTCACCCCACAAAAAAGTTGTATTTTTAAGTCAATTACATTTATATTATAGATTTATAAACTACATTTAAAGGCGCATTAAACTACATAATAAATGAATTTTTATAACTTCCTGTTTAGCCGGAAGTGAGATCAACTTCCTTATTTTAAATGGAACACCCCGTATATTTTTAAGGATTTTGATTCTACATAAAATTCGGAATACAACCATGTATAATAAGCTACTTGTCTGTCTCTAAACTATCATTTCAAAGTAAATTCGTGTCATCTCCTCCCGGACTATTATAGCGTTTTCCACTTGCTGTAAACGAGTGTGCACTCAGAGCAACGTGTGACGTCATGCACTGAACTAGTGATGACCTGGGTTTATTTTCAGTGCGCACTAAGTGTAAGACGTAAGCAATGTTTAGTGCAGTTGCCTATCTGTCAATTGATATAACTACATAACCTTAAAATAATTAATAGTGTATTATCTAGACACGTAGCATACGTAGCAACTCTCAGTACCCTGAAATGAAAATCAATGCAGAATATTTCAAGGTACTACCATATAGTAGAACAAAACATCACAGTATTTTACGTACTTAACATAGGTAGTACATATATTATTTCTTTTTATTTCTCCCATGATAGAATTGTACCTACACAGGAAAGTTGTCTAAATCTTCCTTTTAAAATTCCAAAATTCGTGTTCTACTAAATTTGTAGTTATTTACAACATTAATAAAATTCATTATTTTTAGTCTTTTTGTTTTCTCGTAATTCGCAAAAACTTCTTCTAGACTTCTTGAAGTTCTTGAATTACGAAAATAATTGGTAAACTTTTGACATTACTCGTCGCCATGTTTGCACTAGAACTGTTGCACTTGCTCCTATAGTCAGTGCAACTGAGTGCGCACTCAACTTGCCCTAAGTGCAATTTTAAATGCAAGTGGAAAACGTAACACTAAAAAAGTGCGCACTGAAAGTACAAGTGGAAAATGCTGCTCGAATTCAGTGCGCACCGAGTGCACAAGTGGAAAACGCTATTAGATCATAGTGTATGTTAACATCTGTAATAATTTAATTATTTAAATTGATTTTCAGAAACAAAGACCCTGGTGCAGCCACTGCCGCCGGTGCAGCCACTGCGTGCGATTGTAAAGGGAGTGCCGCGTGCGATTGTAAAGGGAGTGCCGCGTACGATTGTGCAGGACGTGCCCCGCACAAGGGCGGCTCATCAAGAGGGCGGCATTCTGGGTAAATTTTTATGATTTTCTAAAAAAATTAATTTTAATGTTTGACAATACGCCTGCGCCGTTGTGCTCGACGCGCCCTCATGTGGTGAAAATTGAAAGTTGTTGACTGAGAAGTCACGTTGACAGATACAAGCAGTTCGCTTGTTTATATATGTATATATATATATATATATATATATATATATATATATATATATATATATATATATATATATATATATATATATATATATATATATATATATATATATATATAAAATATTTTTAAAAAGTACTACTTCCGGTTTATAGATTGAAACCAAAAGTAGGAGGTGCACAACTAGATGCTATAACAGTCCTAAATACAAAATTTCAGCTTTCTACGTCTAACCGTATTTGAGTTATGCGACACACATACGTCCGTACGTACATACGTACATACGTATTACGTACATACGTACAGACGTCACGACGAAACTAGTCATAATGGATTCAGAAAAGGTCAAAACGGATATTTCCATCAAAATCTGAAAACCGAAATTTTTCGGGATTACAATACTTCCTTATTACTCCGTACAAGGAAGTAAAATCGCTCTAATGCATTGCTGTCATTCTGTAACACTGTAACTATGGTAATAACATGCCCTATGTTTACTTATAAAAAAAAACTCCCGGTTTATGTTTTAGAAGCATTATTGTTATTAGATGCATTGTAAACATATATTTTATACAATTTATAAAAATTAAGCTTCATTTTTTACAAAATTTGTACATTTGTTGTTATTTTACATCGGGAGTAGTGATGCACTTGCACTGCACTAGTGACATATCTATACCGTGAGTTTATTTTAACATGAAACATAGGATTTTGTATATCCATGGTTACGAATTTGACAGCAATGTATCAGAGTGTCCTTTTTAAAATGAAACATAGGGAGTCAAATAAACTGCATTATTATATTTAAAGATTAAAGAAATTAACAAAATAATAAGGAAATTTACGCAAATTAACAAGGAAATAAATTAATTACAATAAATTTTCAAAAATTCTTCCATTAACTGCTAAACAATAACCCAAACGATGATAAAATTCTTGAACAACATTAGTTATTTGGCCAGGTGTTATTGTTTCAGAAAGGTTATGAATTTTAACTTTTAATTGATTTAAATTTAATAGGTTTCCCGTGTACACTTTAGATTTTAAAAATCCCCAATAAAAAAATCTAGTGGTCTAAGATCAGGAGACCTAGTAGGCCTGTCAACTTCTCCACCGCGTCCAATCCAGCGACGGGGAAATGTTCGATTTAATCATGTTCGCACAATTTGTCAAGCTGATATCACGCATCTTCAATATTCTAAGCTAAGAGTGCAGGTATCACTTCATTTTGTAGCAGATTTAAATAATTTTGAGCAGTTATATTTCCATCAATTACAGCCCAAACGTTCACTTTCTCGGGTCGTTGCGTTCTTGTATTATTAAGTAAATGTAAATTTTCCCGACTCCAGTATCTACAATTTTACGAATTTACTTCCCCATGTAAATAAAAAGTTGCTTCATCTGTAATAGTATATTACATTACAAGTCATGAAAATGTTTCATTGCAGACGAGGAGGCGTTTGAAGAATGCGAGGATGCGCAGAGCCCGAGCATTTCTTCAAAGCCTCCGAGTCAAGCAAAGACATTTTTATGGGAGCACACAATTTGGACAAATATAGTTTTGTCAAAGTGTAGTTTGACCAAAAATAATGAAGCCAAACTGTATTTTAGTCAAACTGTAATTTGTTCAACTGGCATTTTGTCAAACCGTAAATATGCCAACCCGTAATTTGGCCAAGCTGTATTCTAGACAAACTGTAATTTAACATTCCGTAATTTGACCAAACCGCAACTTCGACTAATATTATTTTTTCAAAATCGGCATGAAAATCGTCATTTCCAGACTAATTTGCGTCATGAAAGTAAGATTTTCATGACTAGGCATGAAAATTTTATTAAAATTTATTTTTACTTTCAACTTTGTTTACTTGTCATGACAACTTTTTCTAAAATTTGTCACAGCTCTGATGATTTGTCACAGCTCTGATGATTTATGCAAACCTAATTTTTTTTAGAATTTTAAGCTTAATTGCCGATTTAAAAAAAATAGAATACATCACGCGTCATAAAAATGGCATCCGCTTATTTAGTCAAATATAGTTTTGTCAAAACGTAGTTTGACCAAAAATAATTAAGCCAAACTGTATTTTAGTCAAACTGTAATTTGTTCAACTGGAATTTTGTCAAACCGTAAATATGCCAACCCGTAATTTGGCCAAACTGTATTCTAGACAAACTGTAATTTCACATTCCGTAATTTGACCAAACCGCAACTTGGACTAATATTTTATTGTCAAATCGTTTTCAGGTAAACCGTAATTTAGCCAAAACGCAACTATATCTAACTGGAATAATCAATAATAATTCAAAACGTATTTTTGTCAAATCGCAGTTATGCATAACCGTAATCTTGCCAAACGCATTTTACTCAAATCGTAATCTTCCCAACTGTATGTCTTTATATAGAGTTGGGAAGATTACGATTTGAGTAAAATACGTGTTGAATAAATTCCGTGTTGAATGATTCCAGTTAGGTATAGTTGCGTTTTGGCTAAATTACGGTTTACCTGAAAACGATTTGACAAAATAATATTTTTGGCAGCAACTTTGGGTTAATATTAAGTTTTTCAAACATTATCGCACTAAAATTTATTCTGCGCTCCGCATCGTTGACAACTAATTCCTGATGGTTTTTAAAATGAAATGATTAGTTCTGACTTTTTTATGATGGGCAAGTTGGACGCAACCATTTCCTCTAAAGTTATTTATTATTCTTAATATTGTTGCAGCACTCGGTGCAGGTCTGTCGAGAAATGTTATTTGAAACAAATCCGACACTTGCCATAAACTGGGATTATAATCCGCAAAATACCATTTTATAATTAGCACCTTTTCTTCAGTAGTATACACCATTGTATTACAGGTAATTAATATCTTACAACAATGTGACATTAATTAACAAATGTCATTGATTCCCTATGTTTCATTTTAAAAAGGACACTCTAATACATTGCTGTCAAATTCGTAACCATGGATATAAAAATTGTATGTTTCAAAATAAACTCACGGTATAGAAGTAATTTTAAGAGGAAAAAGTGGTAACTATAGTGGTAACTAAGTGTCCGAATGTATGTTCTAGTAACCGTGCGCATTGAATAAGAAAACCCTATATGTAGTGGCTTCACAAACTCAGTTGAATTGAATTCTGAATTATTATTTTCATTTGCAGCTCCAGAACCAGAACCAGAACCAGGGCCCTCCCAGGTTGTTGCTCCTGGGCCCTCCAAGGTTGTTGCTGGGCCTTCCCAGGCGCCCCAGCGAGGCCCAGCGAGGCCAAACATTTGTATTTGTAGAACATGCGGTAAGAAATCCACGTATTTCCTGAAACCAAAACCTTGCCAACATGTACCTTCAAAATAAAAGCAAATTATTTCAGATTCGGTATATTAGATAATATGATCATATATCTAGGCAAAATTTAAAAAAATCTGACGTGGACACCACATGACTTCCTTGTACGCCTATTAAACTGTTCATACTTTTCTTAATAACTAAAATGTAGAATAATATATAAGTACTACTACAAATTGCAAAGAGATTTCAAAAGAGTCAATAAGTCATTAAGTATTAAGATTTCAGATTATTTCATATCATTATCCATATAATTTTATATTAATTTCATACCAGACAATTTGACATTATTAACTAAGAATTGGAATAATCGACTGGTGAATTATATAGAAGGATGGGAATATTCAGGAATGCAGTCTGTGTATTTTTATTTAACTAAAAAATCTGACGTGGACACCACATGACTTCCTTGTACGCCTTGTGTGTTCATACTTTTCTAAATAACTAAAATGTAAAATAATATTAAAAATTCTTTTAACTTATTATACTAATACTCACAAATATATTTTAGTCATTTGATTTAAACTGCAGAAGAAGATATAAAGCATATTTTACTATTGTCACTGTCATGTCATAATCATTTAAATTTTACGTAGTAACAAATGTTAATCGATCATGGACTACAAGATACCGAAATACTATAAATTATAAATATATACTTTAATTATTTTTAAATGATAGCAGATACAAAAATATTTATAAAATACCGATTGTAGGTAATAATCACATAATCTTTCATTTAAAATAAAAAAAATTGTCTAAAATTAAATATTTATCGAAATATTTTTAAAAAGTACTACTTCCGGTTTGTAGACTGAAACCAAAAATAGGAGGTGCACAACTAGATGCTATAACAGTCCTAAATACAAAATTTCAACTTTCTACGTCTAACCGTATTTGAGTTATGCGACACACATACGTCCGTACGTACGTACGTACGTACAGACGTCACGTCGAAACTAGTCATAATGGATTCAGAAAAGGTCAAAACGGATATTTCCGTCAAAATCTGAGAACCGAAATTTTTCGCGATTACAATACTTCCTTACTTCGTACAAGGAAGTAAAAATCTGACGTGGACACCACATGACTTCCTTGTACGCCTTGTGTGTTCATACTTTTCTTAATAACTAAAATGTAGAATAATATAAAAAATTATTTTAACTTATTATACTAGTATACTCACAAATATATTTTAGTCATTTTATTTAAACTGCAGAAGAAGATATAAAGCATATTTTACTATTGTCACTGTCATGTCATAAACATTTAAATTTTACGTAGTAACAAATGTTAATCGATCATGGACTACAAGATACCGAAATACTAAATTATAAATATATACTTTAATTATTCTTAAATGATACCAGATACAAAAATATTTATAAAATACCGATTGTAGGTAATAATCACATAATCTTTCATTTAAAATAAAAAAATTTGTCTTAAATTAAATATTTATCGAAAAATTTTTAAAATTTACTACTTCCGGTTTGTAGATTGAAACCAAAAATAGGAGGTGCACAACTAGATGCTATAACAGTCCTAAATACAAAATTTCAACTTTCTACGTCTAACCGAATTTGAGTTATGCGACACACATACGTACATCCGTACAGACGTCACGACGAAACTAGTCATAATGGATTCAGAAAAGGTCAAAACGTATTACGTATTTCCGTAAAAATCTGAGAACCGAAATTTTTCGCGATTACAATACTTCCTTATTAAGGCTCATTCCCACTGCTTATCATAGTCATAGTTTTTGTCATAAGTTTCTGTCTTAATCATAAACATGCTCTGACCATTCCCATCACAATATAAATTATGTTTATGACAATGTCATGACACTTAATTCAATATACCTGTAAATATATTTTATTTATAATTTGTAGCTCAAACTCGGCTTAAACCTATTTTTAAGTAATGAAGAAACATTTTTATTTATATTTACCTTGCTTTAATTTTTCTGTAGCATTATTAATATAATTTTTTGACATAAGATCTTAATCTAATCTGTTTGACAACAGCATTAAAAATCTGACGTGGCCATCACACAACCTTCCGCCATATCTAGACTTTAAACAGAAATGTATACGTACAATCCGGTGCCCATTTAAAATATACAAATAAAAATCTAAAATATTCAAACACAGAAATTTGCATCACCTGAATAAAAAGATTCATTCACAGGAAAACTCTGCTGTGTTGAAGCAATCCTCCGTTCAGTTACTACATTTAATAGCTTACTTATGACTTATATAGCTCTAGTATGCCAACTTGTCACCCGTCTCATCTGTCAATATTTTTTATGCAGAAACAAAAATCAACCGAACATGGATTACAAGATTTCAACGTTTTATTTGATAATTATATTTTTTAAATTTTATTGCAGTTCTTTAATGCTATCAGATAAAGACAATTTTTTTATAACGTAAATTGCAAATAACTTTTCCTCTTATTCTTATTACAAATAAATACTATATTTATCCAAATTTATAGAAATTTTTGACACTTAATCTTTTCAATCTTCAAAAAATATCACTTCCGGTGAAGATATTTGTACCAAAATCTAATGAGCTCTTCTTATTCGTATACAATTGTAAAATACCAAATATCAAAATTTTTGGGTAATTCGTATTTGAGTTATCCAACAGACGGCATCGGCCCGGACCACACACATACACACACACACGCACACACACACACACATACATACAGACATCATCGGGAAACTATCAAAAATGAGTTGTAAGAACCCTAATTCGTGCTCATCCACTAAAAATTCACCACCCGATTTTTTGCATGATTCCAATACCTTCCTTTACAGGTAAGCGGAAGGTAAAAAGTGACAGGTATATAAACATATCGCTATCTCATAAAATAATTACTATGATTATAACAAAAATTTGAAGTTTGCATAGTTTTGTGATTGTGTTTATGATAAAGCCTAAAAACTAAGACTAAAACAAGCACTGTGAATGTTTACACGTAATTCGGTATACCAAACTGTGTAAGACTATGACAACTAACAAAAACTATGACTATGTTAAGCAGTGGGAATGAGCCTTTACTCCGTACAAGGAAGTAAAAATCGACGTTTCGCCACACCCCTATGTGTGAACAATGCGTCGGCGTCTAATTAAATGTTGTGGAAGTGCGAAATCTGCGCAACTCATCTAATTTTACCTTTCGCTTACCTGTAATAAAGGAAGGTATTGGAATCATGCAAAAAATCGGGTAGTGAGTTTTTAGTGTGGATGAGCACGAATTAGGGTCCTCACAACTCATTTTTGATAGTTTTACGATGATGTCTGTGTGTATGTATGTGTGTATATGTATGTGTGTGTGTTCGTGTGGTCAAGGCCGGAGAGTTAGTCGCATAACTCAAATACGAATTACCCAAAAATTTTGATATTTGGTATTTAACATTTGTATATAAATTGGAAGAGCTCATTAGATTTTGGTACAAAAATATCTTCATCGAAAGTGATATTTTTTTGAAGATTGGGAAGGTTAATTGTCAAAATTGTATATAAATTTGGAAAAATATTGTATTTATTTGTAATAAGAATAAGAGGAAAAATTATTTGTAACTTACGTTATAAAAACAATTGTCTTTATCTGGTAGCATTAAAGAGCTGCAGTAAAAATTTAAAAAATAAATTTATCAAATAAAACGTTGAAATCTCGTAATTCATGTTCGGTTGATTTTTGTTTCTGCGTAAAAAATATTGACAGGTGAGACGGGTGACAAGTTGGCATACAGCGCTGTATTAATCTTTTTATTCAGGTGATGCAAATTTGTGTTTGAATATTTTAGATTTGTATTTGTATATTTTAAATGGGCACCGGATTGTACATATAGGTACATTTAAGGGCTATTTATAACAAACGCAATGCAACGCAATGCAATGGGTAACTCAATGCAGTAGGTAAGGTAAAAAGATGAATGTGTACATTTGCTAGGGATGATTTATAACAACGCAAGGTGAACAACAACGCAACGCAATGCAATGCAAGAGTAGTCAACTTCCAACTCCTTGCGTTGCCTTGCGTGAGCTTCTTGCCTCTGGCCAATCAAAATTAAGACATTTTTAAATTTGTGCAAAAATCAACATATCTGAAATTTTGTATCTATCATTAATTTGTTTTAGCTGTCACATGTTGCACTCAAATACTAGCAGGTACATATTTTGACATTATTATTATTATTATTAATATAATATACCTTACTAATTAGTCACTTATATAAAATAGAAAGAGATTTTATAGGATTAAATACAAAATAGTCTTAGAATTGACAGATGTCAACTGGTACTTGTCAAGTTAAAGAATATTGGTATTGGTGAAACGCTACCGCAGATACGTTGTTATAAATCAAACAATTTTTCGTTGCATTGCGTTGCGTTACCTACTGTAGAGTACCTAAATAGACTTAAGCCTCATTCCCACCTCTATCATAGTCGTAGTCGTAAGTCGTAGTCGTAGTCGTAAGGAAAACCGACCGTTCCCAGCTCTTATCATAAGGGTAATGTTTTGTTCACAACTAAACTAATAAATGAGTCAAATACATTTCAAATAATTGATAATTAAATTTTACTGTTATATTGGAAACAATACTAATTTGCCCAGGAAGAAAATTATAGTATTAGGACAAATAATAAAAATAAATGTATACATAAAATGTATTCAATTTCATGTGAACATACCATGATTTTTAAAAATGTGTAATAAGATATATGAAATAAATCATAGTAATATTGAATTACCTTAAAAACTATAAAACATTCAGAAATATTTAAAACAGTATTATTTTTATTCATATTTATATTTCTATAACCTTTCTTTTGACGAGTATTGCAGTGACAGTAGTGAAACCAGCAGCACTACATATCTCCATCTCTTTCTATTTATGATTACGACAAAAAGTTTGGCAGAGCCAAATCCTTACGACTACGACTAACGACTAAAGACTAACGACTTGCGACTACGACAAGAGGTGGAAACGCTGTAACGTTGTTTCGTATGTCAAACTCTCAAGGTTACGACTAACGACTACGACTATGATAGAGGTGGGAATGAGGCTTACAGCTGCGTTCACATAGAGCTTATTGTCGTTGCCTTGTTACAGCGGTGTTGCATTGGTATTGCATTGGTAAGGACAGCGTTCACATAAAAACTTAGTGACGTTGTTGTAAGTAATACAGTATTCTGTTGTGTTGCATATAAATTGAAATTGCTGTCCTAAAAATATTTTAAGATTTAATTTGAGAAAATTTCAGAACAAGAAATAAATATTACGTGTAAATTTAAACTTGCATGTAAGAATTTTACTTTCTTTTTTATATTTTCTCAGTACAATGAGCATTTTTTGTTCCAAATTGCTGGATATTGTACCAACAATTCAGCAAATTTACTGTCTACATTCATATTTATATATAAAAATAGGTAAATTCGAAGTCAATGACAATTCCAATGACAGTTTGTCATAACTCAAATTTTTTCGTCACCTTTTAAATTCCACATTAAATTTTGATTGGCTGTTGCTTGGCGGTGCGGTGCTTGTGCGTTGTAAATGTTTGGAGTTTACAAACTATAGCAACACATTGCACTGACACTACCAACGCGTTAAGTCATTGTGAACGCTTCCATTGCTCTGCGTTAGCCAAACCCTGTGCAACTGCAAGACCGCTGCACTACCGTTACAATAAGTCTTATGTAAACGATACTTAAGAGTACGGACAAGGCACTGGTCATTTTCTATTGGTAGTCCAAATTGTGTTTGCACTTGTTTTTCAGCTTACTTAACTCTCAGAATTTAATATTTTTATGTCAATATTTAGTTACATATTGTTTTCTAATGTTGCTCTTTGGTTACTATTTTATAAATTATTTAAGTGATTGACGTTGTCAAAAATGACTGCATAATATTTTACCTGTGGAACTAAATAATTGCGCTCTGGTAATCATAATTTATTATTTAGAACTATGTAGATATATTTTCTATCAATATTTTTAAGTTTAAACCATCTTAGGAATCAATTTTTAATTTTTTATGTCATCTTGACAGAGCTGTATATTTGTATACATCAGAAATACAGTTACAACTGAAAACAAAAGATAAACCATTTTGGACTCCTTGTCCGTACTCTTAGTTTATTTAGGTACTCTAACCTAGTGCATTGCGTTACCCATTGCATTGCGTTTGTTATAAATACCGCTTTATGTTTAAAGTCTAGATATGGCGGAAGGTTGTGTGATTTGTTTGAATGTTTTTAGAACATTATTGTAAACCACGCTTAATCCTCAAAGTCACTGCGGAAATTGACACAATTGTTGTTACAACATCTAGTTCGTCTTGACCGTTTTGTTTCATGAGACGTGAAAAATTTACATTTTACATGTTTCTGTAGAATTATAAACATATTATGGTACACATTTCTATAAAATAGTATATTACATTACAAGTCATGAAAATGTTTCATTGCAGACGAGGAGGCGTTTGAAGAATGCGAGGATGCGCATCGTCCGAGCATTTCTTCAAAGCCTCCGAGTCAAGCAAAGACATTTTTATGACGCGTGATGTATTCTATTTTTTTTTAAATCGGCAATTAAGCTTAAAATTATAAAAAAAATTAGGTTTGCATAAATCATCAGAGCTGTGACAAATCATCAGAGCTGTGACAAATTTTAGAAAAAGTTGTCATGACAAGTAAACAAAGTTGAAAGTAAAAATGACTAGGCATGAAAATAAAATTTTCATGCCTAGTCATGAAAATCTTACTTTCATGACGCAAATTAGTCTGGAAATGACGATTTTCATGCCGATTTTGAAAAAAAGAATTTTTACAACATAATTATCAACTAATGTAAGTAATTTGTACTACCTTCGCTTATGTAGGTATCATATTGTTATGTCTGTTTGTACTTGTAGTCACCCTGATGAAGCCACAAGAGTGTGGCGAAACGTCACTGTTTACCTAGTCCATGACATGAGTGGTGCGAATGTGTGATTTATTTGTTGATACGATTAGTTAACTATTCCTATAATTGCGCCTTTTTGTAGTTTTATTGACCACGTAACTGATCATCTAGAATCCGCTCCGCTCCTACTCCGACATCTTTATTTATATATTTATTTATCTATTTATTGATTAATTTAATTTATTTTTAGGCGAATCCAGAATCAGGAAATGGCGCATCGAGTTAGGCCTCGATAGGTGCACGGACAGCGCGGTAAGTGCTATCAATTCATTTTAATAAACATACTTTATAATTATTTTGACTTTCCTATATTTATGCAGTATCTGAAAATTAATCGACTAAAATTAATCAAAAAATTTAATTGGTTATTAAGTTAATCAATCATTAATCGATTAAATATATTTCTAAATAGTAGAGTGTTCCACTATGAGACATTTAAAAAAAAAAAAATTGTCTTATTGTGGAACATACATAGGTGCATCTATTTTAAAGTTTGAACGTTAATTGAAATTTCTTACAAACTAAAAATGATAGTGAAAGATTTAGCAACATCAAGGGTGCCAAAATCTATACTTCGAAATTAAACAATTTTGTTGTCTTTTAGTTCTAGTCCGGGAGCTGGCGTCAAATTTGACCGGACCATTTCAACAAAGCTGATTTTTATAATATAATTAGTTCTATAATAACTAATTAAGAATTGCAATGTTAGCTGGTCCGAAAGCGGGGCTTAAGATTTTAAGAGGCTGCGGAACTTGCAAAAAATAAAAGATTTTTAAGTGAACCAGCAAAGCTAAAATTTTGTATAATGATAATTTACCAATTATATTTAACAAAAAAATATGTTAGCTGGACAAGGCAGGTGGAAAACCTTGTTAGCAGTGCAGGTGAACATTGACAGTAACAGTGTCAAAATAGTGACACATCGTTTATATCTTCTTCTACTGTTTACATAAAATGAAAACGATGTGTCACTATTTTGACATTGTCACTGTCACTGTCACTGTTCACCTGCACAGCTAACAAGGTTTTCCACTTGCCCTGTCCAGCTAACATATTTTTTTGTTAAATATAATTGGTAAAGTATCATTATACAAAATTTTAGCTTTGCTGGTTTCACTTGAAAATCTGATATTTTCTGAAAGTTTCGCAGGCCCTTAAATCTGCAGGCCACACGGTCGTGCCAGCTAACACTGCAATTCTTAATTAGTTATCATAGAACTAATTATATTACAAAAATCAGCTTTGCTGCAATCAGGGGCGCACTCAAGGGGGGGGGGGGGGCGTGGGGCTTGAGCCCTCCCCAGACGACTGGACTTTTTTCAATTTTTTTCATTAAACATTTTAAACATTATGTAAGATTATTAAGGTTCACTGAAGACTAAAAATAATCGCCTTTTTTCTGTTTTTATGATTATCTTACATTCAAATAATTCAAATATACACTCCGTATAACGTATGTGTACGATTATTGGGATATTTTAATAAGAATGCGAACCTTGTAGTGAAATTTTGAACTTAAACAATGGTGCACTTGGGAGTGAAACTAAAAAGATGAAACTGAATTAACATATTCATAATTATTTAGCATGCATAGTATATGCTCGCCTACTTAAATTAAATTTTTCTATATAACTGACATGACTCTGCACAGAGTCGTTCTTATGAAATTACATCAAGAGAGCTGCGAGCTGCCGAAAAAACAACGTGTGTGCACAAAAAAGAGAGTAAAAAGTGCAACTGTTTATCTTAAAAAAAATGAAACTTTCAATTTAAAGGTGTTTGACCTTGAACTCGAAAAAATTCGCCTGCGGCGCATTTCTTCCTTGTACCGTACTACAGGTTTCATTAAAAAAATTCTTAGCCCCCCCCAAGATGCAATCCTGGATGCGCCACTGGCTGCAATCACCCATGAAAATTTGACGCCAGCTCCCGGACTATTCCTTCAGTGACAGGTTTTTGTAAAATTATTTTTATGTCTTTGTCGTTTTACTACAGAAATATCTCAAACGTCATAAAAACAACAATGAAATTTTTTTATTGTCTCATTGTAGAACATGGCGCCAATATTTAAATAAATATTCATATCTCGCTGAATGAACTAATAGTAGAGTGAAATAAACATTCTCTTTAATACATCAAAATAGAACAAAATTTATATTTATATTACGTGTACAAAAAACTTACAAATAAATAATAAATAATAAAAAAAATCATATACACTTACCTGAAATACAATTTTTTTTAACAACAAACTCTTAACATACTAAATAGATTTACAAATCTATGCATTATGTTTAATATAAATGAGTTCAAATCGCACTTAAATACGCGGCAGTTTAAAAAAAAAATTGTTTGTCTCATTCTGGAACATTCTCCCCTAATTAGTTTTTGATTTATACTATACAATTAGTAGAGAGCTCTAGAGCGCAATTATTATGACTTTTAATCATGAAACCAGACAAAAGGATACTAGAACTAAGATTCGAGTTAAGCACATAATGATAAAGAGAAGAACATTTTGCATTTTGTCGAACGAGTTATAGGTGAAAACCGAAATTGGCAATATTTACATTTTGCGTATATCAAACCACCTATGCATTTTTAAAGGGACAATTTTTGTCTAATCAACTTCGTATCTCTTATGGTTCTCGAAATCCCTATGCTTAAACAGTTTTATAGGAAACCCTGTATATGCTGTTGTTTTGAGGGTTGTGTTTGTATTTCTAAAACATCTAAGCATATATGTATAACTATAAGAGTGGCTGAAATTTTATGAACAAGAAAACTGAGGAATATGTTTTATAATAATTCTTTTTTTCATAAATTCTTACAAAATTATAACAAACTTAAACATCACTTGAAAACTTATGTGATTATTACCTACAATCGGTAGGTTAATGCTGCAATTCTGTGCAGTTCTATAAGTTTTACAGATTTGTAAATCTGTAAATATTGAACAAAATCACATCAATGTTTGTTGACATGTACACAAATGTTCATATGATTATAAATTTCATTGCGATTTTGTTTAATATTTACAGTTTTATAAATCTGTAGCAACTACAGATTTTCACAGAATTGCAGCATTAATCTGCAGTTTAAATAAAATGATTAAAATATATTTGTGAGTATAGTAGCAGTAGTAGTAGTACTTATATATTAATATATTTGTATAATAAGTTAAAAGAATTTTTTATATTATTCTACATTTTAGTTATTAAGAAAAGTATGAACAGTTTAATAGCTAATAGGCGTACAAGGAAGTCATGTAGTGTCCACGTCAGATTTTTTTATTCGAAAAATGCAGAATTTTCTCCTCTTACCATTATGTAACTAACTCGAATTTTGATTCTAGTGCCCTTTTGCATGGTTTGTTTTTTAATAAATTTGAAATTTATATTTGCTAGGATAATAACTTTCAGCCGTTTCCCCCACAAAACGCATTTTTGACGCTTTTTGAAGCGCGGAGCTCTCTACTATAAAATGCACATATCAACTGTTTTCATGTTTTATATTTTTCATTACAGATACAAAAAGAGATAGACGATGAAAAGGAGGAAAGATCACGTAAGTAATATAAAAAGAGCAATAAATTTATTAGTAAAATTACGAACAGTGTAGTAACAGTAACGGACAAATTAGTGTCAAAATTGACATAGGTATTCAAATTACTCCAGTTTGTTTAAGAGTTAATTTAGACCCGAGTTGTCGTTTCTACGCAGGAATTATGAGTTATTTTACCAAATTAATTTATGGCTCGAATTAAATTTGCTTGACAATTCAACTCATGTGTCATCTGTCAAAAATGGACCAATCAATTTTGAGGATTTATAAATTTTCCACCAATTGAAACGATTTTTTTCGACAATTTATCACTAGTGCTCGCAGCGACATAATTTTTCGACAATTTTCACTAGTGATCCAATCGACAATTTTAAACAATTGAATATATCTTTATTAATCAAAATCCTATTGTTATAACTGTTGTAATGGAAGTGAAGCTATTTATAAATCGTTTTCATAAAGAAAGAATACATTTTTATTCGGTGAATTGTCCTCCGAATACCATTCGTGTTCCAAGTTATGTAGACAATTTTTGTGGCTGAATCACTCATGATTATTACGCTTGAGAAAATAGCACTCGTGCTACGCACTCGTGCAATTTTCAATCAAGCGTAATAACCATTCGTGATACAGCAACAAAAATTGTCGACATAACTTGTAACACTAGTGGTATTATATATGACAATTCAACTCATGTGTCATCTGTCAAAAATGAACCAATCAATTTTGAGAATTTATAAATTTTCCACCAATTGAAACGAATTTTTTCGACAATTTATCACTAGTGCTCGCAGCGACATAATTTTTCGACAATTTTCACTAGTGATCCAATCGACAATTTTAAACAATTGAATATATCTTTATTAATCAAAATCCTATTGTTATAACTGTTGTAATGGAAGTGAAGCTATTTATATATCATTTTCATAAAGAAAGAATACATTTTTATTCGGTGAATTGTCCTCCGAATACCATTCGTGTTCCAAGTTATGTAGACAATTTTTGTGGCTGCATCACTCATGATTATTACGCTTGAGAAAATAGCACTCGTGCTAAGCGTAATAACCATTCGTGATACAGCAACAAAAATTGTCGACATAACTTGTAACACTAGTGGTATTATATATGACAATCGCCCTCACCTGTCAATGTCAAAAAATCAACCAATTAAATTGACGTATTTCTTCAAAACTAACCAATCACGAATGAATTGTGCGGATATTTTGACAGCGACAATTTATAATTAAATTTAGAATTCATTTAAGGTAGTAAATCCATGGGTAGTGACAACCCAAAATATGACTTAAATTAATATACAGCATTCATTGCAAGTCGTAGAATTTGAATAAAAATTAAAATTTATAGGTAACCGTTGAAATAACGAAGATAATTGAATTTAAAGTTGACACAAAAACGCGCTAAAATACATTGTGTATATGGAGGTTACCAGTAGATTTACTAAACGATTAGAAAATTTTATATCATAACAAACCAACACATATTTGGAAAACGAATATGTTATTCTTTGATATTTGAGGTATTTATTAGAAAAATAAAAAATATGAGTCACCGCAATAATGGTTGAGAAATCGCATGCAAAAGGTTCCAGTCTTAAGAAAAATTATGTTTTTGACGTACTACTACTGCATTTCAGTGTAAACTTAAATTTCAATTATATTTTTAATTTAATTGGATACCTATGATTTGTAATTTACATCCAAATCTACGATTTTTAATGATTTATTTCTGATTATTTGACTGCTTCGGCCTCATCTCACACGCTTATGACCGACGGATTTTCTACCTTAAGTATTTCATAAAGACTTGTCTTGTTTGAATTTATAGAATACAACTTTAGAAGCCGTCGCCGCCGAATGTAACGGCCGCTCCCTCAGACAGACCAAAGAGAAGACGTCTTCCTCGCTTCCTGCTGAGGGTAAGAAGCCGCTCAGTTGTCTGCAGCCTGGCGTAGAGGTTCTTTTCTGTTGTTGTCATCTTCTTTTTTCTCGTCACGCCAAGATCACGCAAAGTTGTGTTTTTATGTGTTTTTATGTGTATAGTGTAACATAAATATATGCCCAAAAAGTTTATTACTGTGACAATCTAAGGGGGAAAAAGTGTCGTTTTCTCCCTATTTTAAGTAGACATAATGCGGGAATCTAGACTTAAAATTATTATTGTGATATTTATGTTTCTTTCAAATTATAAATCTATTTGTTATTGATGTAAGTATAGATAAAATAATGTATTTTAAATAAATATTATGCCTGTTTTACACTATTCAATTTGTTTATTAATTTAGTTTTCAGATTATTGTTGTATGGAATTTCGTTAAAGAAATAAATTTCAATAAAATATCTTAGAAACTTAGGAAAATATATATGCCACTTAAGAAATATATTTTAATTTTTATCAAAATCAAAATATCGATGTTTATTTAATTTTTGATCAGGGCTTGTGAATAAAGGCTATACATTTTCAATTCATTTTGAATTGTGAATTAATTTCTTTCCAATTGAATTATTATAAATTTTTAATTGTAAATTATTCCTTTTTTGGGTAATAGTTCCAGCTTTTCTCAGGTTAAACTCTCACAGAATAACCGTATTGATATAATATCTATTGCAAAGTTACCTATGTATACATGTATTGTCAATAATTTGTATTTTTATGCCAATAAATAATATAGTAACTTGAAATATGGCACGTACCTTTGTAGATCTAGCTCTAGTAGAATAGTCTCCTGAAAATAACAACAATTATTAGTATTTTGTGTTAAAATAATATTTGTTTTAATTAATACCTCATAGATCTACTGATGTCTGATCGATTCATTGTAGAAACCATTGATCCAATGTTTATATGCACAGAAATTAAACGAACTAATAATAATATTATTAAACACACTATAGTTATTACAAACAACAATATTTATTATGATGTATAACCTTTACCACGTTTTCGACAGCAAATTATCGGTTTCTGGCTGTTTGACTCGATTTTCCCAGGATTGTTTTGCACAATCTTTTGAACGAAACACTCCGGAACAATTTCCACTAGTTTTCACGTCATTTTCCGCGCTTTTTCCGCGATATTTTTAATATTTCACGCACTAAAATGTCTTTAAACTGATCTCAAAACACTGTAAAATAGAATGACGTTATTAGGTCGTAACAGGTCTACATTGGTTTGCATGGATAAAACGAGAATTTAAAACAATATTTATCGCGAATTTTGCTTTATTTCGAAGGTATTTGTTTATATTTTTGTAGTATTATGCAGGAAAATAGATATTTGTTTAAACAATTATTAAAGATGCAATAATAATATAAAATATTTGTTAGTATAACAATTGATTTATGTTATATATTTATTTATTGTTATATTAAAACAATAAAATTATTTATTAATAACAATACATTATTGTTTAAACAATTAGGTGCTGTAGTTAATTTGATATATTTCAAAATACGAGTAGATTTAATATGAAAGTAGCAACAGCAAGATTCCTTTAAAAACATTACATAAATACTTATTATTCCTTCAATCATTTTAAAAATAAACAATTTACTATATTATTTCATAGTAAACAAACATATACCTTTCTCTGTCTTGTATTAGTACAGAAAAAGCTGCCAAGAGGCGCCACGTACCCGAAATATTACAACCAATTAAACAGCAATAATGAATTTCGTTTCGTCCCTATGGGTTTTGTGCGAATTTGTGTAACACCGCTGCTGTGCTGTCGCTTGACCGTCACCTCGGCAACAGTCGCCGGCATCCGAAGCCATCCAAAGTCGGGCTTTTGCTGATATCGCGCGTAGTAGGGTTTTGTCCGAAAATTGTTCAAATCAAAACTAGGCATAATATTTTTGTTTTTGAGCATTTTAGTTGTTTCTGTGTATGATATATGTTGATATTTAGTAGAGATTTAATTAAAAACTCATTATATTGTTCAATGCAGGTAACACTCACAGAAATAATTATACAAAATAACTTTTACAACTGGTTTATTCTTCCAAAACTTCTCAATCAATACATTCCCAAAAATACACGATTAATATAGTTCCTACTTATGTAACAATTAACAGTCATGAATTAGCAAAGCATATCATAATATAAAAAATCAACTAAAAAACTAAACTAAAAATCATCCTGTATGGGTGTGACAGCCTCACAGATCACTGTGAGACTTTAATATAGATTTTATTTATCAAATGTATATGAACAAAATATGTAAGATAGGTAGCAGGCATTATAATAATTAGTCATATGTGTATATATTTTAATTTAAATTGAAATTAATAATTAATGCTATTTTAAATAAATAAATCACGTTAAATTAAGGCAAGATTTATTTATAACTTTTTTGAGAAATTCAATACAGAAAACCACGACATTTTACTTCCACCAGTGAGCTTAATCCTTCAACCAGAAAAATGAAATTTAGTACACTAGGACAGTAAACCCTCCTGAATCTAATATTTTAATCAGATTTTAAATACCTGTCCTATTTTTATTTATACCCATTTTTCTCAAGTAACACGCTATATAATAGTTATTTATGTATCAAGGGCATCATGATGATGTTTATGCTCATCCGAGGGCGACATGTTTACAAGCCCAAGGGCCTCTGGACCGTGGGTCTGTAAATCGCCCGAGGGCTATAAAATATTTTAATCTATACTGAATTTAGACCGAATTTAGACTGAATTTCCGACTCGCTCAAAATTTATGCCGAATTAGACCGATTTAGACCGAATTTAGACTGAATTTCCGACTCGCTCAAAATTTAGTTATAAAATAAAATAAAATAACTTTTTCTCTCCTCGGGTCAAATTATGTAGGAATCCATAGTTTCAATAAAAAATATCAACGGGTACAGCTTTTACAAAGGGATTTCTAAAATGTATAAAAATATATATTTTAATCTAGACTGAATTTAGACCGAATCTAGACTGAATTTAGACCGAATCTAGACTGAATTTAGACCGAATTTAGACTTAATTTCTGACTCGCTCAAAATTTAGTTATAAAATAATATAAAATAACTTTTTCTCTCCTCGGGTCAAATTATGTAGGAATCCATAGTTTCAATAAAAAATATCGACGGGTACAGCTTTTACAAAGGGATTTCTAAAATGTATAAAAATATATATTTTAATCTAGACTGAATTTAGACCGAATCTAGACTGAATTTAGACCGAATTTAGACTGAATTTCCGACTCGCTCAAAATTTAGTTATAAAATAATATAAAATAACTTTTTCTCTCCTCGGGTCAAATTATGTAGGAATCCATAGTTTCAATAAAAAATATCAACGGGTACAACTTTTACAAAGGGATTTCTAAAATGTATAAAAATATATATTTTAATCTAGACCGAATTAGACCGAATTTAGACTGAATTTCCGACTCGCTCAAAATTTAGTTATAAAATAATATAAAATAACTTTTTCTCCCCTCGGGTCAAATTATGTAGGAATCCATAGTTTCAATAAAAAATATCAACGGGTACAGCTTTTACAAAGGGATTTCTAAAATGTATAAAAATATATATTTTAATCTATACTGAATTTAGACTGAATTTCCGACTCACTCAAAATTTAGTTATAAAATAATATAAAATAACTTTTTCTCTCCTCGGGTCAAATTATGTAGGAAACCATAGTTTCAATAAAAAATATCAACGGGTACAGCTTTTACAAAGGGATTTCTAAAATGTATAAAAATATATATTTTAATGTAGACTGAATTTAGATCGAATTTAGACTGAATTTCCGACTCGCTCAAAATTTATGCCGAATTAGACCGATTTAGACCGAATTTAGACTGAATTTCCGACTCGCTCAAAATTTAATTATAAAATAACTTTTTCTCTCCTCGGGTCAAATTATGTAAGAATCCATAGTTTCAATAAAAAATATCAACGGGTACAGCTTTTACAAAGGGATTTCTAAAATGTATAAAAATATATATTTTAATCTAGACCAAATTAGACCGATTTAGACCGAATTTAGACTGAATTTCCGACTCGTAGAGGGAAAAGTTAAATGTAAAAGATGCTCAGTTTTTCATCCCCTATTGAATGCAATGTAGGTTTTTTCGATACGACCCTTAGTACCGGAGATACAAATAAGGGTTGAATAACTCCCGGTGCTAATTAACTTTTAGGGGTGGCAATATGCATACTGGTGTATTTTGACGCGTAGAGTACGAATATAACTCCTAAATCACTCCCCAACCCTTAGTTTTTACGTAATCGCGTTTTTAAATTTTCACCCTCACTCGACTTGAGTTTTGAATCGAACAAAAATCACCAAGTTTGTATCAGCAGAACATGAATGGTGGGAGACCGAAAATATAATTAAAAATCGGCCAAAACGGCTTTATTTATAGACAGACAGATAGAGAATGAAAAGTTACGCAACCTTTGTATAGAACTTTTTGCCATTAGCCCTTTAATTTACGAGATAATAATTATTTAAAGTCAGCAAAATTTCACCAGAAAATACCAAAATTACATTTATTTCAAGGGTGGTTTGTATCATATATACCTAATTAGGACCTGCTGAATCCAAATATGCACTCCATTTGGCCTTGCAACCCTCAATTTCCGAGTTATAAGCAATTTAAAATTTTCCTAGCGTAGTGTCAATTTTTTTTGACGATTTCGCTAGTAAAATTACAACTTCGCTAGGAAATTTTTTTAATGCTTATAACTCGTAAAGTAAGGGTAGTAGGCTAAAGAGGGGTAGTCTAACCCTCAATTAGGACCCGCTGAATCCAAATATGCGTCGCATTTTACCGTGCAACCCTTAGTTTTCGAGTTATTTGCAGTTTTGCAACTTTGCTTCATTTGCTGGACCACTCGACAAAAACTTTTGTGACGTTTGGACCGATTTTGGACTGATTTTACCCCTAATATGTTTTAATACTAAATAAACATTTCAAGGGGGTAATTTATACTCTACCCCCTAATTCGAACCCGCTGAATTCAAATATGTACCCCATTTAACAGTGTATTTATGTTTATTTACCCTTTTCTACATAAATTAACCCTTATTTTTAATCAATTAAATTTGTACACAGGGTAGTTTTTAATTTTCGTAATTTCTCGTGAACGGTAAGTAATTATATAATTCCGATGCCATATTTGGAATTAGCGGACCTTATTTAACCGATTTCAATACCAAGAACCCTTGAAATATATGAAACAAGCCCTTATTTTAAGGGAAAATTATTAGAATTTTCAAACCCTCATAACTCGCTTGGAATTGATTTTTTCGCAATTCTGAGAAAGTTTTCGGCCCCCTTTTGAGTTAATCCCCCGTGTATTTTAATGCCCTCTATACATGGCCAAAGTCTCAAAGGGCTAAGGGCAATAATAAGGGTTTCAATTTTTTGAGCGATCGAAAATTCATTTTAAAATCTCCAATCGAGAAATCATTTTTTTGACGATATACATCGATTTTTGAAGCAAAATTACAACTACGCTAAAATGCTTATATCTCGTAAACTAAAGGTAGCAGGATAAAGAGGGGTAGTCTAACCCCTCAATTAGGACCCGCTGAATCCAAATATGCGTCGCATTTTACCGTGCAACCCTTAGTTTTCGAGTTATTTGCAGTTTAATATTTTCCTAGTGTATTTTTCTGAACCACTCGACAAAAACTTTTGTGACGTTTGGACCGATTTTGGACTGATTTTACCCCTAATATGTTTTAATGCAAAATAAACATTTCAAGGGGGTAATTTATACTCTACCCCCTAATTCGAACCCGCTGAACCCAAATATGTACCACATTTAGTCATTCAACCCTTAGTTTAAGATATATTGTACATTTAAATAACTGCCACCAACAGATATATAAACATAAATAAGGGTGTTTATGTTAAAATCTTTAAGTTAATTTATTTATAAGATTGTGCATTATATTGAAGTATTTCATTAAATAAATCATAACATTTATACTTACTGTTTATTATTTCGTATCGTAGTACATTTTCAGGTTTAAGGCCGTGTATTCTCACCGTAGAAGTTCTGTAAGGGTTTAGGAAGTGTTCAAAGGGTTGTTTAAGATATAAAATTAGTGCAATGATGTAAGTATTACTTATTTGTTTTTATTAATAATATATACAGCTATTTCATCTCGATTATTTAATTTTTATGATATAAAAATATAGTTCTGTCAATAAATATAATAAATAACAGACATTTCTTCATTGGAGGCCAGTGGTCCATAGAAGAATGGTAAGTAGGGTCTCCTCCTAAGAAGATAACCGCCTCCACGGGTCGAAAACCTGAACACACAAATAAATAATTAATATATGACGCAAACCGCGCTTTGATAAGTCTGTTAATTTTCGAGATATGAGCTCTCAAAGTTTTAGTCCAAAATCGAAAAAAAAACAAAGGTTAACCACTTAGTACTTTTTAAATTCTGTTAATAAAAAAAGTATGCTGTATTTCTAACGACAAGGGATATATCGAAGACAGGCATTTCGATGATTATATACAGGATGTTTCCTTTAAAACAAAGACACGGGGAACGGGGTATAAAAATACGCAATAAACACAAAATTAAAATTTTTCTACTAAATAAATTACGAGGAATCCAATGCCGCAAACCGCGCTTTAATATTTAATAAGTAATTTAGTTTTTGAGAAACGGCAAATAAAATAATATATTTAATTAAAATTAGTTACTTGGTCCTGGATATTATTAATTTAGATTAGATTCTTCTTAATAGTAGGTCCAAGTCTTCAGGAACTGAAGAACTGCTGAAGCTTCTGCAGGAGTTGCTGTTAGTTCCACAATCTTCAAAAGACCTCCAAGAATGAAGTAGAGACAGAAGATGAACCAACTTCTAAGTCTGTAACAATAAGAAAACATTAAAATAGAAAATATAATCATATAGTTGTTTTTAAAGGTAGTAATTGATAATTTTTATGATATTTTAATCAAAATTGCCATATTTCATGTGGAACAGCAAGTTTCCTCCATAACTTTTATGTTTTACGGGTCACGGTAATTCAAAATTACCGCTACAGTCGACCATGATTGTTGCTAATTCTATTTCGTTATTCCATTGTTTTGTTTATAAGAATATGTCATGTGAATATTGTTGCTGCTTATTATTATAAATAACGCTTAGAAACTATGAAATATTAGTGAAAAGTAGTGTAAATCGTTAGGTAAACTATTATTCTAACGTTTATGATAAAAATTTTCACTTGATTCGCAAATTATTTGTAAATAAATGTGTAAATTTTCTCTGACATATTGGCGACCATCTTCAGAAAAGGTAGTAAACAAGAATTTGTGTTTAAATCAATTTTATTATTAGTAGGTGAGAAATATAGGTATCTTATGGAAAGAAATACAGACAATTTTTATTATTGTTTAATATAATTCAACTCAAAATTAAGTTTGTAATAAAACTATGGTATTATTTTTATATCAAGAATGGATTATGGGGCCCATTTTTGATATTTAATTAATGCTGTACAATTATGGGCATTATTGTTCTATAAAAACCCAGCCAGGCGAACAAATAATGTCGATTTAACAAATTGAATTAATTTTTAATAAAATATTTAGTTATTCATTGATTTTAAGTAAAAATTGTTTGTATAAAATAAAGAAGAAATTAAGAAAGGTAGGTACCTATGTTCAATAACATTGTATTTATGTTCTTATGAAAATGTTCTTTTTTTAGGAGAAGAATATGGATCTACACTGATTTATTTGTAAAATTATATCTTTTATTGTATATTTATAACATTTTATGTTGTATATTGAATAAAAAAAATACTATTGTGGGCTGGGTTATAATAATAATGTGCTAAATGTATGTGAAAAGTGATTATTATGTGATAAAAATGATTGAGGTAAAGTATAGTAAAACATAAATTAATAGTTTGCGCAGAACTTCCCTTCAAAAGGTACGTGGAATCTTAATTTTTATGAAATAAATCAAAACTCGTTCTCAAAATCCATAAGGTTCAATTCATTCGGCTAAATAACGGGCTGCCAGGCGATTCTCGCCCTTATTGAAATTTAAAAAAAGTGTTCTCTCTAAGGGACCCCCACGCCAATTTTTTTTTCGATTCTGTCAAATTCGTGCTCACGGTTATGAATTATTTTCTCGAAAATGACCCATCCAAAGTGCACCAAATTATAGATGAACGTTCTACAAACATTAAAGAAGGTGTCTATAAAGTTTTACGTCAATCAGATCAGTAAAACATCGGTAATTAATTGTTTTCTGAAAAGTGAAGTTAAGTTTTTGGAAATGTGAATTGACAGTATTGCGACATTTTCTGCATCTTAGTTTATATCTGTGGTTTACATGAAAGTATTTAATTAAAAAGGAAAATAATCATTAAATAGATTAGAAGATAGAGCAGAATTAGGCGAGAGCTCGTGTGCTGTAATGTAATCATCTTGAGAAAAATGCAATTGAAACTTAACGAAACCTAAAAAATATACACATTTATTTTGTATCTCTTTGATGTGAATCAATAAGTTATTTTAAAAAATCTAATATAAACCACTTATGTAAATTGTTCATTTATCCGATACCGTGTCATAATGACAACATTATAAAGTCTCAATTTGAGGACCATAAAAACGTTTATTATAGGCCAAGGACCATAATGAATCCAGTATGGTACTCAGTACCATAATGAAATAGCAACCAACTCGTTACTAACGAAGCGAGTAAGAAAATTTCAAAAAATAGCATATTTTTTGTTCACTACCAAATAATTAACTTTTCTGTTTGACTAATTTACGCCAGCAGATAAAATTTAGTATGCAATGCGGATCCTAACGACAATCATTATGGTACACGTCGTGTTATTCACTCGGCATCGCCTTGTCTGATGATCTTTACGACTAGTACCATAATGATTGTAGTTACGGCCCTTATAACATAAATTAATTATGTCAACCAACACACATTGTTTAACTAGCTATTTTATTTCTTTTATCCAACACCTCTTAATAAAAGCATCATAACTATGGTGATTTTAAACAAGCAAAGTAAAAGATTGTCCACAAGTGGCTTTGATCAAAATTATACCCACTTGTGGGTAAATTGTTACTTTGCTTGTTGGAAGTCACCATAGAAACGATGTTTTAGGTTGAAACTTAATATTTTTAAAATATTTAAGCAGTTATTAAGAGGTGTTGGATAAAACTTTATATTTCACACGTGGGCAAAAAGGAATGATCCACTCGAGAAAATTAAGATTTCCCTGGTGGGTAATTCCTTACTTTGCCCACTTGTAAAGTAAATAACTATTATTTATTTATAACAAAATTCTATCATATCATAGTTTGACAAACATTGATAATACAAAAATAGCTAATTAATACAAGTGATAAATAATTAATTTTTATCCCTTACATGGTCTCAACAACTGCAGAAGTCTTCCGAGGGTTGAGAGTCCATCGGGATCTGTAGATGACGTCCAAATTGATCTGCTTTTGATGTTCTATGTCGTAAGATGCACCAGGTCTTCAAACGATTGCAGAAGATGACCAAACGCGCCAGAAATTTTCTTGATCTGTTGATGATGATACTGATGAAGTTTTCACGACTATAATCATCTGTGACAATCAGAAAAATCAATTAAATTCATGTAAATTATACAGAACGAATTTTGTACTACATGTAACTTGAACAAGACACTTAGAACTAATTTTGCCTTAAACTTAAAAGTACCTATCCGTGAATTGACGGATGTGAATATTTTATCTGTACTGAAAATTCACAGCATTTGAGTTTGCCATACCCATTTTGGGTAAAAAGCGTAATAGCTATAGATTTAAAAAAATACTTGAATTTAATTCCGAAAAGAAATATAAAATATTAACGTAAATCCCTGTTCACACATAAATTCCTTCATGCTTCTGAATTCAGATTTTCAGTATTACATTTAATTCAGCCTGTACATCACTTAGAAACATTGTAAATCGATTTTTACCTGGTATTATTCATCGTAGAGCCTTGAAATTTTTCCAGAATTCAATGAGGTCTTTAGACACACACTACACATAGTTTTGTAAATGTAGATCGTGAAATAACTACAGATTTTAGAAAATAATGCCCTACGAAATCACCACGTTTATTGTTATATCATTGGATGTTCTTACTGGTTTCTGTTTGCACATTCTTCATTTATACAGATGGTGCCAGTTCCGGTTTTAAATGATATTCTGGTAAATTTATGTTTCGTATTTATTTAGATAAAGTAAATTTGGAAACTAAGTAATTATGAATGAAAGGAACATGCTTTATTAGTGCTATGTGGTTGCAAATATTTCAGGATTTGTTATTATAAAATCGAAAAACTATTTAAAAAATTCCTCACTGAGAATATCACCTGAATCTGGGCTTGGGTTCCTTGAAATAATTATTTTGTCCTAGGGCTCCTAGACATCTAGCTACGTCACTGTATCTTTCAATTGTTTCGACCCAGGAATCTGCCCCAAAGGTGCCCCAATTCTGTGGAATATTTGCAGATAACTTGATGTACCTGAAAATCAATAAAACCAATGAAAGTAATTTTTAAATTAGAGCTCTAATCTACTTTAACAAATAAATATAGGAAACACATTATCTACTATTACGTTAATTATTGAACTTGTACGCAAATTTTACGTATTTTCATTTATAAATTGGTTTAATATTGTTTATTATTAATTCTTTTTATAAAATAGTGCCCATACAATATGGACAAAATCCTGTTTCACAAATTACTCCCAACCTATTAATCCTACAAATCTAAGAAAAACACAGTATAAAAACAAAGGCAGTAAAAATGTGGCTACGTTGTCGAATTTTTTAAATTCTTATTATTATTATTTATAAACAATTAAATAGGTAATAATAATTCTGAGAAAAACTCTTCGTATTTAAATATTTAAAACTTGGAGTATTTTTACTCACCGGTAATATCTGCAGCATGTTATTATTATTATTATTTATAAACAATTAAATAGGTAATAATAATTCTGAGAAAAACTCTTCGTATTTAAATATTTAAAACTTGGAGTATTTTTACTCACCGGTAATATCTGCAGCATGTTATGGTACTGAATGCTGATTAAAAATTGTTTTAATATATTTTCAATATCGTTTTTGGTGGCGTTAAGCCAATCGGCCCAAAGTTGTAAAGTTTTATTAACTAAACTAGAGTGTACTGCTTCCCAATCTTGGGTACTATCTCCGTAAGAACAACTTTTTACTAAATTCGGGCAAAGTTGAGGAATGGCTTGGAGTAATCTTGCGGTCATAACTGATTTAACTACTTTAGTAGAACTGTCGGCTTCAGTTTTTATTATATTATCAACATAATTTATTAACCTGAAATAATAATGTTTATTTTATTATAATTTAAATCAAGGACTCGAATCGGAACAGGAACGAACCGCAGCTATTTTAGCAAATGTAAAACTTACTTTTCAATACTTAAACTAGCTTCTTTTCTTAAATGTGTTTCTAAATGTTTTCGTTCACTGCACGATTCTGGAGTAACTATTATCAGTTTAGAATTTTTTTCGGTACCGAACAAATAAATATCAACATCTTGAATTAATTCTAAATATTTTTCATTCATATCTGTGCATAGCGTTACAATTCTAGTAGAATGACCTTTTGTTTTCATTGCTAAACCTGTAATTATTATAATATTTAATACAGGAATAATAAAATAAGCTGTAATATTACCTGGATGTTCATTTTTATCTTTAAGAATATCATTTTGACTTTCATGCCAAACGTACCATCTTAAATCTTTCTCTGAGCTATCAGTGTCATTAAATGATTGAAAGGCATTATTTAATTTTTGGAACAAGTACTGCAAATTATTTTCTACTCGTTGGCTTATTAATTTATTAGCACGTTTGGAAACTAGCGGTTGAAAAAAGTAATACCAGACAGTAAAACGGCTTGGAAGATATGTATCAGCACATATACTTTCCCAATTTTCTACAGTTTCTATAATTTTATATTAATTAATTGTATAATTAGATTAAGTTTTAAATCTTTACCTATCTTATACGCTTCTTCTCGAATATTTTGTAGTGCTTTAACGGATGTAATTAATTCTAAAGACTTAGATAAATTCTTATTTATTATTTCAACAGTTGACTGTAGCCAAGAATTGATTATTTTTTGGACTGCATCTTTTGATACTAATTTCTGTCCTTCGGTACAAGATGGTCTGCATAAAATTGAATTAGTTTACAATTTTATTTTATTTCTAATCAGCCATCTTGAATAAACTGGCGGACAGCTAACTCAGAAGCTACTTTACCAATTGACACAATTTTTTTCATAAGAAACATTAAGTGTCGACTTTATGGTTGTTTTTAAATAATGTACATAAAGCCCCATTCGAATAAGCATTTAGTTTTAAGGTTTACATTTATGTTAACTTTCAAGCACTGTGAATGATCGTATTTAGTTAGATGTATTTAAACTTTCTTAAACGTAAACATAAAATGTAAACCTTAAAACTAAATGCTTATGTTAATGACGCTTTAGTTAATCTATTTTGAAAAAAAATCAATAAAAAGAGTGAAATTAAAATTTTCAATTTAAAAAACAGAGTTATGCCTTACAAAAATTGATGACAATATATTATTTCATACTCTTCAGAGGTTTTTTAACGACCGCTAGTGTATATTTACCTGAAACCTTTCACTAACGCAGGAATATAATTCAATAATGGCGAAGATTCTAAATCGACTAAACTAATAGTTTTTTCTACATTCGGTGACAAAATTTGTTTCATTTGAATCTGAACTAATCCATCCGATAGTTTGTTGTGATCTTAAATTATATAAAATTAATTTTATAAAGTAAATAAATTAAATCAATACTGACCGATAAAACATGAATGTAAAAGAGATATGGTACAAATTAAACAATTCATTAAGTTTAAAATTTGAATACGAACAACATTATGCACAGAAATATCGAATTGCAGTAAATCATTTAATGAATCCTGGCGCAATTCAATGAATTTAAGTAAAACTTGCTCTTGACTCTTGTTTTCGAGTAACATATAAGCACATAAATAGTTACTAGCTTTTTCTGAATTTAAATTAACAGCTTGTAATCGTATTTTTATGCCATCCAGTATACGATTTCTTAATGATATTATTGAGAGTTTTAACCTAGAAAGAATGGCGAACTTTTCTGTTACTTTATGTTCGGTGTCCAACTCTAAACCTTAAAAATATATTTTATTTTATAATTAGTAGTAGAATAATTTCAATATTTACCTGTGTGGATATGCAATGCAAATAAATATAAATGTACCGCTTTCAAAAAATCGCTATGGTCCAAACACATCCAAATATATTCCGGAATAGATATAAGTATTTTTATCTGTATTGCTACAGATCGATAGAAATATTTTATTCTAAAAATTCATGTGATGTATTTATGTACGGAGCAGGCAACGGTGTCAACACATAGGGCCCACCGCGTCTAAAACCATGGCTTTAATTTCTATCCCCACAACAGGGATCCACGGCGTATAATTTCACCGTGTCCAAAAGCAGTGAGGGCCACGGTGTCTAAAATCATGGTGTTGACAGATGAGACCACGGCGTAATAACATGTTCATCAGTATTGTCACATTTTCTGTGGTTCTAGAGTTCTTACCAAAACCGAATATGTGGGATTGAGTTCATTCAGTTTCTACCAAAGCCGAGTGACAAGACTGATGCATATGTTATTATACATTGTGGCCCCATGTTTCGAAGCCGAGACCTACCTGTATACGCCGTGATTTTAGACACCGTGGCCCTTACTGCTTTTAAACACTGTGAAATTATACGCCGTGGACACTGGTGTGGATAGAAATTATTTTAGACGCCGTGGCCCCATGTGTCGAGATTTTATATGCTCTTTATGTATACCTATCGACAGTAACTGTTTCGGTGTCTTCGACATTTATGCTACTTTGTAAAACATGACTCTTGTCATTTATGTCACCAATATGAGTGTATAGAATCCCAGCAGAATTTTGCATAGATTTAATAGCATCTGCTGCAGTTATCACATCACGATATCGTTCTCTATAAATAATATAAAGTTACATTATATCAAATATTATGAAACATAACCTCTTACTTACCCAACCATATATCGCAACTCTTGCTTTTTTCTATCTAATTCTGCCTGCAGTTTTTTATGTATGTCTATAATTTCGTTAATAGTGTATTGTTCAAATAGTTTGTCTGTGTCAACATTAAGTAAATCTAATTCTGACATTTTCGTATTATTTTATTATTTACACGTAGACACTTAAACGTCAAACTGACACTTGACATTTGCAGTCAGTGTTGCCAATACTACATTAAAATATATAAATAAATTAATGCAACTATAAAATTTGCTCAAATCACTATGGAAAGTGATTTCCATTTTGGAAATTCTTATAAATATCGATAATATCAGTGCACCAACAGAAAATAAAGAGAACATACTTCGTAACACCACGACTGTATCTATGTGTAAATGTGTGTGTGTGTTTTATTATTATTATTATGTTTAACGAGCACATAATGTAGGCTATAATTCAAGAGTTTCTAGTGTAATATAATTATTTTTCTAGGTTGGAAACTACACCACCAAATGAACATAGTGCAGAAACCAAGACTGATGACTGATGCTCCAGACACTAAAGAATATGTAGTAAATAATCTATCGGAAAAAATTGAATACCAGATAAGTTCAGAACCGAATATGAGTGCCCATAGGTGAGTTTACAAATTAGAACCCAAAAAAAAATTGTAGTTTAAAGTCATTTAGATTATAGGATTATAAACTACATTCAAAGGCGCATTTAACTACATAAATAATGAATTTTTGTTACTCCCTGATTAGCCGGAGGAAACATCAACTTCCTTATTATAAATGAAACACCTCGTATATTTTTTATTTTAAACAATTAGATTCCTTGCATGTTTCTGTCTTAGAAATAATGTTTTTCTAAATTTTTAATTGAATGCACTTTATTTATTAAAAATATCGGTTATATTTAATATAATTGGATGCCTCAGTCCTAATAATCACACTTTCAAACATTTCAAGCTGCTATTTACCAGGTGACAATTTTTTGTATGTATTCTTGTAGTTTCACCTTTCTTTATAATAATTTAAATTTCCATCCCACATAACTTCGTCTCGTATTTAAAATCCGCTTGTCAAAAATCAAAACTGCATTCCTAAATTACATTCTCTAATATTAGGTTATACTCTACACTTCAAAACTAAGCGGCTGTTGAGAAATCCGTCTTTTATCATGTGAAAGCATTGTGAAAGACGTTGCAAACGTGAAATTTCCAGTACACAACTATCTAAACTCTATACCGTTTAAAACTTGATGAAAACTTGGTGACGTAGCCAAAGTGGTTCTTACTTGCTTACTTTATTCAATAGAGGGCAGAAATTACGGTTTGATTTAACGATTTATTAACTAATTATTGATTTTTTTTCAACGCCATACTGAGATTATGCAATTTTTAATGCAATGTAATGAAACTGACGCCATTACATGTTCGTAGTTTGTTCTTTGTATTTAAATAACCAGTGGCTAAATTTCAAGTGATAAATGAGAAATGTGAGTATCCTAGACATAAAATAATGTTGGTTTGCGACAAAATGATCCACAAGTTGTAAACTTGCTGTTAATTGTTAATGGACTCCATGATCAGTTCATGCCACCCGAGGTCATCGCTTCAAGTATTGAAATTAGTGATTTATTTACAGGTAAACGCTGTTATATGTAGAAAAGGGACAATTCCAAAGAAAATACTCGAGACTACCTACAAATTCAGAGTCTTCTAACATCATCTTTGAAGAAAATGATGATCTTAAACATGAGATTACATAATGAGAATATTTATTTCTACGGCTAAGGTAAGCAGTCTTTCTTTTATTATTTATTTACGCTAAATGCACATTAACATTCTTTCGCGATGTAATAATTTCTGGCAAACGTACATATTGATTTGCGATGCATTTTAAATGTTTGCAGTTGTGTAATAACGAAAATATTTATTTTGTTACAGATTAGCAGCCCATTACCATTTCATCATCCTGAAAAGCCAGCACGAGGTGCTCTGCCTCCGAACATGGAAGGTAAGATGTTTCAGATCAAGGAGGATAGGAGTATTCACTTATATGGGCGAATTTGAAATGAAATTGAGCGCCAGCAGTCGGAAAAGGCAGTAACAATAATAGTTCATGCTTTATTGTGTTAGATGTCCCTGCATGAAACTTTTCAAATTTTAGCATCAGCGCGGCAAGGTAAATTTGAATAGTTTCGTAATTAATGAAATAATTGAATTAAGATATAATGAAACATGACAGATGTTTGTTCAGTGTTGTTGAAATGTGTTGTAAAATGATACTTGAATATTGTTTTTTGACGAATAAGATGTGTTTTTAACTGTATTCTCTGCTTTTGCCTTATTTCTAGAAAAATGTAACACATAAGACATAACAAACATAAATTGTAACAGTAAGTATACCGTATATAATATGATTATTAGTTTTAATATATTATTATTTTATTTTGAATTTATTTGAAGATGTCTTTTGGTGGAACAAGCTGCTGCATCTCTACGTGTTTATCTTACAAGAGGAAACATCTCGTTCGATTCCCAAGCCTCAAAAAACGAATTGAGATATTTACAGATTGGTTGAGGGCAGTTAACAATCCAATTCTCTTCGAAATGTCTCCTGAAAAAGTGTATTTCACATACCGAATTTGTTTGGTGCAAACGAGTAAATAGATACTTGACTGGACAAGTGCCGTTTTCGCAATGATTTGGATCTCATACAACGACTTGCGGTGGAACGATACCAGAAGTCGTTGAAGAATAAGCAATGCCAGTAAATCGTAAGTAATATAAACACATTGATATATCAGTAGCCTAAATATTGTTATTTATTTCAGATGCTTATCTAATTCCATCTACTAGTTCCTCTTCAACACCCCTGGATTTCAGCTACAAAAGACTATTTTTTTAGTGTATATGTGGTATCGAGGAGGTGGTATTAGTGTAGTTGTAGAATAATAGTAGTTTAATAAGTGTAGTTGTAGTGTAGTAGTAAGTTTACATAGTGTAGTGTTCTTCACATTTACATGCAGTTCGAATACCACCAGAAGATAATATTTACAATTTCCCGTGTAGTTTATTATTATCTGTGCGTTTACATGCAGTTCGAATGCAGGTTAATGTCACCGTAAGAAGATTTTCGTATTCATTTTCACTTGCAGTTTGATAACTTAAGAATGATTATTATTATTATCTTCATGAGTACATAAAGTTTGAATCGAATACCACCTGAAGATTATTGTATATTCAATTTCACATGCAGTTTGAAGATCAATTGCGGAAAGGAAAAGTTACTTCTTCGTTACTTGTTGTAAAACATCAAGATGTTTTGATCCTTCATTTTTGAGTGTAGTCAGAATAGGATCTAAAAATTCTGATATGGAATGTGATTTTACGTGTTTTGAAGAGTTTTGTTTTCATGTTCATCTACACTTTGAATTTTAATTAAAAAATTTATTTAATTCTTTGTTCTCACAGTACAAATGGGAAAATGCATTATATATGCATAAAATGTTTTATATTTTTTACATGTAAATATAATGAACAAAAACAAAACTCTGAAACGAAATAATTTATTGATCATGATCTTTAGTTATTGTTTAGAGATTTAAAAATGCCTAAATTTTAAATATTTCAAAAAGAAATAACATCTTATAACTAAAATATTATATATTAAAGGATTAAAGTCCATGATTTAATCCTGAGGTTTATTTCACGAGCCGAATGTGACAGCAGAATAGTATTTATTCTATACAATATTATACTTCTACAAATGTAAATATTTATTTTGTTTTATTTGAAAACTATTTGTATAAATATTTATAAATATATTTTATTTGTAATCTATGTAATTGCGTAAATTTCTTGTGTTGTTTAAATTTGAAATTTAAAATTTTAAAAAACCGTGTTTTGAGACCTCTTGCGGAAATGGCAGTAACGAAAAATGTGACGTCATTGCTATGCGAGTTTTGTAACATTGAGCGCACACTCCTATCCTCCTTGTTTCAGATATTACTATTTACATTTTTAACTCAAAATTTCATATTGAACATGATTTATTTCATGTTATTGAATAATTATGTAATTCTACAAACCAATTTGGAACTTAATTATTCTGTTTACTGTTTCAACTTTACAAGGTTGAATCAATATATAAAATATAATAGTTATTTTAGATTCACTCATAGTTGTTGGTGAAACATAACTCACAGGTGTAATATTTGTGCTTATATTCATATATAAAATAATATTTATTTAGTAATTATCAAATGTAAATAAATGATTTGTGGTTCCTAGGTATTCGAACATATTATATGTGTATGTGAAGAAGTGGACTGGCAACTTGACAATGACTTTAGAAGTCTTCGAAGGACGTAGAAGAATATTCTGCACCTGACATCAACGACGAGAGATTTCACTGGACAACAACTTCAACATTCATCTGAGCAGTCTTCGGGAAACATCAACTTCAACAGTCAACTTGGAATCAACATCTTCAGATCTTCAAGCAATCATGTAAGCATTTTTCATCATCATTCCTCTGACATTTTTATATTACGAACCACACTTTCAATATACCGGGTGTAACACCATACATGTATACATAGGCGATTAGCATTGCATTTCACATTTACGCAGATTCCTGCTCCCCATTTCCACGTAGGAAAATGGTAAAGGTGTCAATCGAAAGGTAAAATTATGTCACACCAGATGCAATTTGTAATTTCGTTCTAAATTTGTTTTAAAGAACAATATTAGGAATTTTAAATTCGATACTTTCAAATCGAATCTTACATTGCTATGGTTACTTGGTAAAACAAATTTTCAAATTTTGACGGAGGTGTCAGATTTGTTTTGTGTTTTAAAATGATTCTTTGACGACTCTTTCATACCTCTGAATTTGGAAAGGAATATTCCTGGTGAGAATTATCTGTCAAATAGCGGCGGCGCTAAATTGAATACTCAATGAGTCTTAGAAAAGAAGAATTTCAAATTAATTGAATTTCTTTTTTCCAAGATTTAGAAGCATGAAAGAATCATATTTTGATATGACAGCCTCATATTCTGTGAGTCATCGGTATTGGTGTCGTACGCTGATTGTAAAATTAGACTTTTTGTAAAAAGCCAAGGCATACAGGCATATTATAAAACATAATGTTACATAATGTTATTTCACTTAAGAAGGGTATTAGGTTTTTTATTTAGTTCACTTCAATCAACCACAACTGAGTATGTGGGACTCACGAAGGGTATTGGGTTGTTTATTTAGTTCGGTTCAATTGGATTAAAACCGAGCATTTAGGACTCAAGACGGGTATTGGGTTTTTTATTTAATTTAGTGCAATCAGAGTGTCTACCAAAACCGAGTCTGTGGGATTCAAGTAGGGTATTTAGTTCAATTCAGAGAGTCATTTAGAAAAAATCTAAGCGTTTTATAAAACGAGTACACCGTAAGGTAGATGTTTGTAGAGATTAAAATGTGCACAAGGTCTAGATTCGAAACTGAGTTTGTTGTCAGAACCACACTGTTGCACGCTATTCATCCAATTATTTTAATTTTAAAAATTGTCAGACTACGAAAGTATAGAATCCACGTATGAACAAGGTTTTATTTCTCATAAACACTAACAACTAACGTCACTGTTCACACGAGGATTTTTAAAGAATTCTTGCTTCTAAATCCTGGAAAAAAGAGATAAATTGTATTGAAGCTATCAATGAGTTAGAAATTCTTCTTTTCCGAGAGTCATTCGGAATCAATTTAGCGCCGTTGCTATTTGACAGATATTTCTCTCCAGGATTATTTTTTTCAAAATTCAGGTATGAAAGAATCATCAAAGAATCCTTGTGTGGACAGGGCATAAGAAGCAAGTCGTATTTTAATACTCACTCATTGTTGTTAGTGGATAGAGACGATTTTTGCGCTGTTAAACTTTATATACCTTCGCTAATAGCGGCGAAAATGTATTAAATGACAAACTGTAGCTACATGAGAAAAAAAATTGACGTGGACGGGTCTTAGGATTTTGACTTTTTCCCGAAAAAAAATTACAAGTCTAAAAATCCCAAAAAAAAATTGGCGCGGGACGGTGTTAGGATTTTGACTTTTTCCGAAAATTTTTACAAGTCCAAAACCCGGTAGCCAAATGGAGTTATGAGCTAGTAATATTTATGTGTGTATATAATTTTGAATGCGAATTGATATATTTTACAAATAATAGAATATTCTCGTACCTTTTGAAGGGAAGTTCTCTGCAGAACATATTTTATTTCTTACCATATCTTACCTTGAAACTCTCTTCTAATTCTTTTACTAAACACTCATTAACTTTCCACAAAAGAGTTATTTACCCCAAAATAATTATTAACCAACCTCCCTCCCCCCAAGTAGTATTTTATTTATTCAATATAAGAAGTATAACAGATACAAGACATATTAATAAATAAAAGTATAGGTAGATAATAAATACAAATATAGCACATTCTTTCTCGTGCGCGAAGATATCTGGGAGATAAAGTGCTGGACCTAAAACATACTCAACTAAATATTCATTTAATATCGAAAATTTTATAATACAAAAAAGGATACATTTTAAAATCTTCTAAACCTGGAAACATAGATCACATTATAATTATTTAGATGTATGTTCCAATACGCATAGAATTATAGACAATTTTTATTTCAAAATAACGTAATTCGAAATTTATATAATTATAATATTACTCGACATAAATTGTTCGCCTGGCTGGGATTTTTATAACAAACAATGTCGATAATACTGCTGCATTTAATTTGTATCCAAGTTGGGGCCCTATCCACCCTTTCAACAAAATAAATACCACAGTTTAAAATATTATAAAATTTAAACGCGAATTTAAAATAAATATCACATTATAAGAAAAATTGTCTGTTTTCTTCTTTCCTACATTAAGTACAACTATTTTTTGACATTTATATTATAACATTAATCCCAAAATAAATGAATTATTACCTTAATTTTGAATACGAATTTTAAATATGTTTTTAATGTAAGCAACGATTACCTTGTAAAATGTTTTCTGGAAATACTTGTATATAAAAATACAAATCGCAAAACAGCCAAAATATTTAACATAAACATTAATTGTTCGCCTGGCTGGGTTTATTTTAACTACAAATGTTAAAATTTTATACTTATTAATTTGTATACAAGATGTGCCCAATCATCTTATTTACAAATCATTATCCATATTTTATTACTTGATTAAATTTTAAATGCGAATTTGTATTTAAATATAATTTTTATTTGAACCTTTATGAAGATCTCTGCTACGGAAACTCAGCAAATTCGGCGATTCCAATTTATACACTTTTTCGCAAATATTTTATTTATTATATGAAAATTATTATCAAAAACGGTAGAACAATGTTTAAATCAATGTTTTATAACATATTTGAGTAATATTTTATAGTGTTTAGTTTAAGTGATTTTTGATAATAATTAGATGCAACAATACGACCGCGACCACACTTGACAATAAAAAACAAATGAATTACGACAAACATTGCAGCTGTGACTGCTAGGCCGGTAGACTGTGTTTATCGTAATTCATTTGTTTTTGATTGTCAAGTGTGGTCACGATCGTATTGTTGCATCTAATTATTATCAAAAATCACTTAAAAACTGTAAAATATTACTCAAATATGTTATAAAACATTGATTTAAACATTGTTCTACCGTTTTTGATAATAATTTTCATATAATTAATAAAATATTTGCGGAAAAGTGTATAAATTGGAATGGCCGAATTTGCTGAGTTTCCGTAGCAGAGATCTTCATAAAGGTTCATATAAAAATTATATTTAAATACAAATTCGCATTTAAAATTTAATCAAGTAATAAAATATGGATAATGATTTGTAAATAAGATGATTGGGCACATCTTGTATACAAATTAATATGTATAAAATTTTAACATTTGTAGTTAAAATAAACCCAGCCAGGCGAACAATTAATGTTTATGTTAAATATTTTGGCTGTTTTGCGATTTGTATTTTTATATACAAGTATTTCCAGAAAACATTTTACAAGGTAATCGTAGCTTATATTAAAAACATATTTAAAATTCGTATTCAAAATTAAGGTAATAATTCATTTATTTTGGGATTAATGTTATAATATAAATGTCAAAAAATAGTTGTACTTAATCTAGGAAAGAAAACAGACAATTTTTCTTATAATGTGATATTTATTTTAAATTCGCGTTTAAATTTTATAATATTTTAAACTGTGGTATTTATTTTGTTGAAAGGGTGGATAGGGCCCCAACTTGGATACAAATTAAATGCAGCAGTATTACCGACATTGTTTGTTATAAAAATCCCAGCCAGGCGAACAATTAATGTCGAGTAATATTATAATTATATAAATTTCGAATTACGTTATTTTGAAATAAAAATTGTCTATAATTCTATGCGTATTGGAACATACATCTAAATAATTATAATGTGATCTATGTTTCCAGGTTTAGAAGATTTTAAAATGTATCCTTTTTTGTATTATAAAATTTTCGATATTAAATTAATATTTAGTTGAGTATGTTTTAGGTCCAGCACTTTATCTCACAGATATCTTCGCGCACGAGAAAGAATGTGCTATATTTGTATTTATTATCTACCTATACTTTTATTTATTAATATGTCTTGTATCTGTTATACTTCTTATATTGAATAAATAAAATACTACTTGGGGGGAGGGAGGTTGGTTAATAATTATTTTGGGGTAAATAACTCTTTTGTGGAAAGTTAATGAGTGTTTAGTAAAAGAATTAGAAGAGAGTTTCAAGGTAAGATATGGTAAGAAATAAAATATGGTCTGCAGAGAACTTCCCTTCAAAAGGTACGAGAATATTCTATTATTTGTAAAATATATCAATTCGCATTCAAAATTATATACACACATAAATATTACTAGCTCATAATTCCATTTGGCTACCGGGTTTTGGACTTGTAAAAATTTTCGGAAAAAGTCAAAATCCTAACACCGTCCCGCGCCAATTTTTTTTGGGATTTTTAGACTTGTAATTTTTTTTCGGGAAAAAGTCAAAATCCTAAGACCCGTCCACGTCAATTTTTTTTCTCATGTAGCTACAGTTTGTCATTAAATACATTTTCGCCGCTATTAGCGAAGGTATAAAGTTTAACAGCGCAAAAATCGTCTCTATCCACTAACAACAATGAGTGAGTATTAAAATACGACTTGCTTCTTATGCCCTGTCCACACAAGGATTCTTTGATGATTCTTTCATACCTGAATTTTGAAAAAAATAATCCTGGAGAGAAATATCTGTCAAATAGCAACGGCGCTAAATTGATTCCGAATGAGTCTTGGAAAAGAAGAATTTCTAACTCATTGATAGCTTCAATACAATTTATCTCTTTTTTTCCAGGATTTAGAAGCAAGAATTCTTTAAAAATCCTCGTGTGAACAGTGACGTTAGTTGTTAGTGTTTATGAGAAATAAAACCTTGTTCATACGTGGATTCTATACTTTCGTAGTCTGACAATTTTTAAAATTAAAATAATTGGATGAATAGCGTGCAACAGTGTGGTTCTGACAACAATCTCAGTTTCGAATCTAGACCTTGTGCACATTTTAATCTCTACAAACATCTACCTTACGGTGTACTCGTTTTATAAAACGCTTAGATTTTTTCTAAATGACTCTCTGAATTGAACTAAATACCCTACTTGAATCCCACAGACTCGGTTTTGGTAGACACTCTGATTGCACTAAATTAAATAAAAAACCCAATACCCGTCTTGAGTCCTAAATGCTCGGTTTTAATCCAATTGAACCGAACTAAATAAACAACCCAATACCCTTCGTGAGTCCCACATACTCAGTTGTGGTTGATTGAAGTGAACTAAATAAAAAACCTAATACCCTTCTTAAGTGAAATAACATTATGTAACATTGTGTTTTATAATATGCCTGTATGCCTTGGCTTTTTACAAAAAGTCTAATTTTACAATCAGCGTACGACACCAATACCGATGACTCACAGAATATGAGGCTGTCATATCAAAATGTGATTCTTTCATGCTTCTAAATCTTGGAAAAAAGAAATTCAATTAATTTGAAATTCTTCTTTTCTAAGACTCATTGAGTATTCAATTTAGCGCCGCCGCTATTTGACAGATAATTCTCACCAGGAATATTCCTTTCCAAATTCAGAGGTATGAAAGAGTCGTCAAAGAATCCTTTTAAAACACAAAACAAATCTGACACCTCCGTCAAAATTTAAAAATTTGTTTTACCAAGTAACCATAGCAATGTAAGATTTGATTTGAAAGTATCGAAATTTAAAATTCCTAATATTGTTCTTTAAAACAAATTTAGAACGAAATTTCAAATTGCATCTGGTGTGAAATAATTTTACCTTTCGATTGGCATCTTTACCATTTTCCTACGTGGAAATGGGGAGCAGGAATCTGCGTAAATGTGAAATGCAATGCTAATCACCTATGTATACATGTATGGTGTTACACCCGGTATAACAGTCGTAGCTTAATGAGTGATTCTCAAGTCACGGATACTCTTGTTTTATATTTGGGTTTATAAAGTAGATATTTTGACATTTATAATTAAAATGCTACAATCTGTTCAGCCGCCATTATTTTTAAATATTTTATGATTTATCTGTTAATAATCGTAGAATAGCCGTGAAAATTTGTAGTCAGGGATAAAATTTCCTGGGGATGCCGATTCTGAGCTCAAACATTATCCTTCTTTACTGTTGGGCCCCATAGAGGTAGTACATATGAGGCATTTCGTTGTTATATTATTTATTTTATTATTTATCGTAGAAAATTCGTAAAAATTTTGTTACTGGCATAAAATTGTCTGAGAACTGATTTTGTCCTTTAAATATTATGCTGTCTCTACTGGTGCCCCTTATTGCAATGGTAGCACGAAAGAGACATGTAATTGTCGTAGAAAATTCGCGAAAATGATTGTTCTTGGTGTAAAATTGCCTGAGGAAATTATTCCGCCTTGAAATTATCCATCGCTACTATTGGATCCCCTTTTATAAAGATGTGTTTTCTCAAGAACACATTAGTCATTATGTTATTTTTTTCTAACTAATTATTTAAATGTGCGGAGAAGATTTTTTGATATTTAGTGCAGGTTTATATGAATCTAAATGTTTGTTATTGTTTCAGATTAATTTGGACTTCATGTACAAAGTTTGAAGATTCTTTGGTTTGAAATTCTACTGTTGGAGTCTAGTCTCTAGGACAAGAAACATCATCTGGTGCTACTAAATGAATGAATCTTCTTCAGCTAGTGTACTTCTAAAAATGTCTCGTTCCCCAGTTTAACACGTAAGTTTTTTTTATTTTTACTTTGTGTTTTCCATTTGGAACATGATGCTTTTACTCAGCTGGAGTGTGGCAGTCTCACAGATTACTGTGAACATCAGTATAGATACTACAGTGACTGAATGCTTTCACTCAATTTAAGTGAGTAATCGGTTTAGGTATATGTTTAACCGTGTGTGCGGTTGCCAGTCTTACTCACTCATGAGTGTAGAGTACACTACAGGAGAGATGTTTGGGCAGTTAACTGAAATGTGTGCCTGCCTGGATTTGAAACTGAAACATAACACATGGCCCAGACGTAAAAAGAAATCGTTTTTTGTTGTACAAAGGTTTAAATAAAAATCAAGATACAAATATAATGTACTATATCTTCTATTTATTGATATCAGCAATACATTTACATAATCTCAATTAAAATCAGCAGTCGAAACTTTATGGAACCGAATAAAATAAACAATTTGAAACATCGTCCTATACAAGGACAATTAAGGAATTGTAACACAGACTGTAGAATATTTGGGTTTTTTTTCTTAAAAATGTATGTTTAGGACTTGTAGATACTATGACATAACGAATTGAAACAGTTGTACAAATAAAGGAGGAGTTACACAGGGGTAAAATCGTTTGTAGTAATTAGAACAAATAATAAAATTATTTACCAGCTATATACTTTATTCTCTAAATTATATTTAAAGTTAGGTGAACTTAATATGTATCTTTAATCGATCTTTAATATATTTTAAGTAAATTAAACTTTAAATATAACTTAGATATTAAAGTATACAGCTGGCAAATATTTTTATTGTTTCCTCTAATTGCTATAAACGACTTTACCCGTATGTAACTCCACCTTTATTTTTAAAACTGTTTCAATTCGTTGTGACATAGTATCTACAAGTCCTAAAAATACTTTTCTGGAGCAAAAAATCACAAATATTTTACAGTCTGTGTCATAGTTCTTTGATTGTCCTTACGATTTTTCATTTATTCAGTTGCATAAAGTTTTGACTATTGATTTGATTTGAGATTGTGTAAAATGTATTGCAGTTTTCAATAAATACAAGAGACAGTACATTATACTTGTATATTTATTTTATTTAAACTTTTGTACAATAAAAAACTACTTTTTTACGACTGAGCTCGTATATACAGTAGATCAAATTATTAATATATTTTACAAGTCACTTAAATAAGAGAATTATTGGCATTTACTTGGTTAAATAGATGTTTAGCTTATTGTTCTTATTTAATATGGGTGTGACAGCATAAACTGTGCGATAAATATTACTAATATATTTGTGTTTTCTAGGTATTCGAGGACGTGTTATCTTCTAAGGAAGCAGGAGCAGTTGTAGCTGCCTTCAAAAGACATGGGAGAATATTTTTTCGGTAAGTTTCTATATATAATACCTATCTGTCGTGCCTTTTACCCAATTTGGGTATGGCAGCCTCACTTAAGCGAGTCATCGGTATGGATCTATGTTTTTTCGTGTGTGCAGTTACCAGCAGTTAACGCACTCATGACTGTTTGTGGTGAATACACTACAGGTCAGATTTTTGTGCAGTAAATTGAAATTGGATCTGAAACTGAACAGTCAGAACCACTGTCGGTCATTAGCACATTCAGCTATGCATCCATTTATACTATTTTATTTTAATTTCAATATTGAATCTTAAAACATTACATTTATCTATTATTAATATTCAACAGGTTTAGAACCCAATTACAGAATAATATTACAACATTGCAAATGTACATTGACTAAATATAGTGAACAAAATAAAAACAAACATTGAATACAAATACAGATCTAAATAAATGGAGATGAAATCGAGGAAACAAAGTCAAACAAATATAATAATATTAATAATTACATACATAACCTATCACGCCTTTCACCCAATTAGGGTACGGCAGCCTCACATATTGTGAGTTATCGGTATAGATATATATTTTTATCGTATGTGCGGTTACCAGTCGTAAATTGTCGGATACTTTCTATATAAAATAATTCATTTATTATAAATATTTAATATTTTCAGGATAAGCAAATATTGTTTATCAAATGTAAATAAATGATTTGTGGTTCCTAGGTATTCGATGTGAACAAGCCAAGCAGTCTTCGAAGGACATGGAAGAATTTTATGCACATGACATCAACCACGAGAGTCGTCGAGGGATTACACTGAACAACTTTAACATCCATCGTGGGACTTTATGCAGGCGACATCAACTACAGCAGCCTTCCAGAGACTTAGTGATAAGTGAATTATCAAAGAAAGTTTTGCTAGTCTTTTCCTTTTGCGTGAATCACTTTTTAACTCGAAATAATACTTTACATAAATAATAAAGACTTTAATATTCTATCTTTGATAATAATGTTGATATTGGAATTAAATTAAATTAATCAGGCGGCACAGTCTTGGGTTCAATTCCCAATAACCATGTGAATATGATCTCATCAATTAATTTTAACTTAGGTAATAGTTTGCAAAGAGTAAACCACATCGTCTTTACTTTAATATTACTTTAATAGTACTTTGGTAGTACAGATTAAGGGATCAAGGGAATTTCAATGAAACTAGTGACATTATTATTGATTTTAAAATAATTTTAATTGGGGTGATAGTTTTGCCTTTGGTTGTTTTGTTTGTCATGTTCTTGGGTTTCAAGTTAAAATCAATTGCGGTCAATATTAAACTTAAATAGGAAATGTCACTAGTGAAAATAAATGTGGTTTACTCCTTGTTCAATGATCCTTTTTCAACGAACAAAATAAATAAAGAGATGCATTTGAAACTGCAAATAAAATTGAAGATGTAATGTGACAATACAATAAATAAAGAACAAGAAGTGATGAATAAATTCGTTGTTGCCAGATACTTAACATTAAGTTGCGAACATAATGATGACAATTTGAGCAGAATTAATTTTTTATAAGTTGAATGTTGTAGACTTTTGAATAATAACAAATGAATTAATTTGAAGTAACTGGCAGCTTCGAAACAGCAGAGAGCATGCATCTCTTTCTTTAATGAATTATGTACAGGACCATTTAGAATTAGGAAATTTTGGTAGGTGAAATAACTTAGTGACATTTCGGTTCGCGAATTATTCTTTTGCAATTGGGTGTGGCATTGATTTGAATTGAATTTGAAATTTAAATTGGGATTAGTATAGTTAGGGGCTTGTTATCTTATATAGCTTGCTTTTAACTTGACAACGTTAGAACTTTTTTGGCTTTGCTAGACATGTGTGCGGCAGCATGCAGTTCTAGTTTTGTACCCTCCCATACGCGTGTATGGGGGCAACGGTGGACCGCGTACCCCACCATACCCTATGCATGTCTAAGCGAATCCAAGCGCAGCTGCAAGCGGACGCCTCGCCCTTGCTTCAGTGATGGACGACTCCTTAGTGTATGTACGGTATTAGCGGATGTGGTGACGGGAAGCCAGTCGATGTTTACCTGCGGCTATCGAGTCGGTGCGCGCTGTCAGAAGGTTCATTCGCTAGGTATGTCAAAGGCAGTCATAGTCCGCCTAGCGAATATGCTAAATCTGACCAGGACATAGTGCGTACGTCGTTGTGGGCCAGGCGTAATGGTAAACACTGGAATAGCGGTTAACTAGGCGGAAAACAACGGGGAATCGGATAAGACGTCCCACGTAAACTTTTGAGCATAAGAACAACACTAGGCCGGCTTGTTCTTCAGGGTTAGAATCAATCAGCGACCGGGTAACTCAAAATTATGTACAATGATGTACTTAGGACAATGCCACACAGTAAATTCAACTAGATTGGGTTGGGGATTGGGAATGGCTTAGAGTCAATAGGAACCGTTAAACCGCATTTTAGTATTTGTATTTGTTTGCATGTCCTTCCGTTGAAGGGCCGACGAGGGCACGGTACACCCTGCATAGACCGCTTTTGGCACCCCAACCTCCTGGCGCCTTCGTCATCGTGCCTCGGATGGCTTAGACGCCAGGGGGCAAGATGGAACCAATAAGTCTATGTTGTGGTCGGTGAGTCATTGGCGGGCAGTATAGTACTTGGTCGCAGATGACTTCGAACCGTACGTCCTTGCACGTGTAAGGATCGACGAGGGATTCGGTGCACTCCACGGGGAGTCGGGATATAGCAGCTCGTAGGGTTTAGGTCAGTCAACCTTCGATAGCTTGGATGAATTGAGTCACTAGAATACAAAACTGAATCCATCCCGGCAATCCTGAGCATGAAGGTGGTGATGGACCGTGGAAAGTCTTTCCCTGACTGTCTACCGTGCTCTAAGCACTCATCCGGGGATCGGCAAGAAATTCCACGACATTTGCACAAGAACAACAATCATCGGTTGTTCTTGGGGTTAGAATCACAAAGCGCGCGCGGTAAATGTTAAATATTGGGTGGAGATGGATTAAAAGTCACTAGTATTTCACCTATCATTTATTTCAAACTTATAATATAAAATATCAAAGATACTTCAGTATATCCTCGACAAAGGTTTTTATGAGCAGAAAAATCAGTCATTGTCATTAATAAAACTGATTATTCATTTATAACTTTTATCTTTGATACAAAATATACAAAACATGAGTTATGTATCTTATATGGGTGCAGTTACAAGCCGTCAACTCATGTTGTAATAACATTTGGAAATAAAATTCAATTGTAATGTAAAATGTAACTAATAATTTATTGTATTTCTTACAGGGCAAGTCATTTAATTATTTTATATTGTAATAAAATTACAAAAACTTGTATTGTATTTGAATATTTTATTTGTAAATGTTGATGTTTGAGAGAAATGATTCTGTGATCGAATGAGTTTGTGAAATAGTTAGTGTGCGTTTGCGTGAACGTTCTGCGAATTAGTGGATTAAAATGATTGAAGATTAATTGCGAGTGCAAATGATTTCGAGTGAACGAAGCAAATGAAATGTGCCATCCAACTTGGGAAATGGCACATTTATGTGAGAATGTGTGCGGTTGAGATGAGCATTTGGCCCGTAAATATGTTGATTTAAATGACTGATGACGTATTAGAAATGCAAGTGATTTCAGTGGAAAGAATAAAAGAGCTTGAATGAAAAGGATAATAAATTTGGATGACGCGATTTAAATGTGTCAGGATGGGAATGTTTGACTGCTTGTTGAGTTTAAATGTGTGACAAGGTTCGTGCCACCCAAACTTGGTAAATGGCGTGATATTATTGCATGTATTATGTATGAAAGTATATATTTCTCTTATGTATTTGTGTTGTATATAAAAAGAAAGAAAAATGAACAGTTTTTATTTATTTTCCTCATGTTTCCTTTCAAAATGAGTAAATATGCAGTATTATTGTTGTATGAATTATTTAAATAAAATGTAATTTTTATAAAATAAATAAATAATTTGGTTAGAATAGAAAATTTGTTTTATTATATTTATTAAACAACTTATCGTTGTCCTACGTCCCGTTATATAGCGTTTAATTTAATTTTTTAGGGGTGAAATTGCCCAAAACGAGATTAGTGCTGCCATCTCTTGGTGTGACGTCACAGAATATTTTTGAGCAGTGGCCTAAAAAATGAAGGTGTTAATTAAAAATTTACCATTACAATATTTCTAATTATTTGCTAGGAAAATTTTAAAGTGCTTATTTCTCGAAAACTAAGGGTAGCAGGATAAAAAGGGGTAGTCTACCCCCTCAACTAAGACCTGCTGAATCCAAATGTGCCCTCAGATTTGTTGTACAACCCTTATTTTTCAAGTTATATGCGTTTTGTAAATTTTCCTAGCGTAGTTGCAATTTTGTACGTATATATAAATATATCAAAAGCGTAGGTAATTATGTAATTCTGAGGGTAGATTTAGAATCAGCGAGTCTTAATTAGGGGTATACGATATAAACAATCCATGAAATCAACGTATTTTTAGTCGATTTTGGTGAAATTTTGCTGACATTAAATAATTATTATCTCGTAAACTAAAGGGCTAAGGGCCAAAAGTTAAATACAAAGGTTGCGTAACTTTCCATTCTCTATCTGCCTGTCTATAGATAAGGCCGTTTTGGCCGATTTTTAATTATTTTTTTGGTCTCCCACCATTCATGTTTTCCTGATACAAACTTGGTGATTTTTGTTCGATTCAAAACTGAAGTCGAGTGAGGGTGAAAATTTAAAAACGCGATTACGTAAAAACTAAGGGTTGGGGAGTAATTTAGGGGTTATATTCGTACTCTACGCGTTGAAATACACCAGTATGCATATTGCTACCCCTAAAAGTCAATTAGCACCGGAGATATTCAACCCTTATTTGTATCTCCGGTTCTAAGGGTCGTATCGAAAAAATCTACATTGCATTCGATAGGGGATGAAAAACTCAGCATCTTTTACATTTAACTTTTTCTTCTACGACCCTTAGTTTAAGGGTTAATGACTATGTTTAGACGACTTTTTCGCCACTTTGATTGCTCATAACCCTTAAACTAAGGGTCGTAGAGAAAAAAGTTAAATGTAAAAGATGCTCAGTTTTTCATCCCCTATCGAATGCAATGTAGGTTTTTTCGATACGACCCTTAGTACCGGAGATACAAATAAGGGTTGAATAACTCCGGTGCTAATTAACTTTTAGGGGTGGCAATATGCATACTGGTGTATTTTAACGCGTAGAGTACGAATATAACTCCTAAATCACTCCCCAACCCTTAGTTTTTACGTAATCGCGTTTTTAAATTTTCACCCTCACTCGACTTGAGTTTTGAATCGAACAAAAATCACCAAGTTTGTATTAGGAGAACATGAATGGTGGGAGACCAAAAAAATAATTAAAAATCTGCCAAAACGGCCTTATCTATAGACAGGCAGATAGAGAATGGAAAGTTACGCAACCTTTGTATTTAACTTTTGGCCCTTAGCCCTTTAGTTTACGAGATAATAATTATTTAATGTCAGCAAAATTTCACCAAAATCGACTAAAAATACGTTGATTTCATGAATTGTTTATATCGTATACCCCTAATTAAGACTCGCTGATTCTAAATATGCACCCCATTTGGCCGTGCAACCCTTCCTAGCGTAGTGTCAATTTTTTTGACGATTTCGCTAGTAAAATTACAACTACGCTAGGAAAATTTTAAAATGCTTATAACTCGTAAAGTAAAGGTAGTAGGCTAAAGAGGGGTAGTCTAACCCCTCAATTAGGACCCGCTGAATCCAAATATGCGTCGCATTTTACCGTGCAACCCTTAGTTTTCGAGTTATTTGCAGTTTAATATTTTCCTAGTGTATTTTTCTGAACCACTCGACAAAAACTTTTGTGACGTTTGGACCGATTTTGGACTGATTTTACCCCTAATATGTTTTAATGCAAAATAAACATTTCAAGGGGGTAATTTATACTCTACCGACTAATTCGAACCCGCTGAACCCAAATATGTACCACATTTAGTCATTCAACCCTTAGTTTAAGATATATTGTACATTTAAATAACTGCCACCAACAGATATATAAACATAAATAAGGGTGTTTATGTTAAAATCTTTAAGTTAATTTATTTATAAGATTGTGCATTATATTGAAGTATTTCATTAAATAAATCATAACATTTATACTTACTGTTTATTATTTCGTATCGTAGTACATTTTCAGGTTTAAGGCCGTGTATTCTCACCGTAGAAGTTCTGTAAGGGTTTAGGAAGTGTTCAAAGGGTTGTTTAAGATATAAAATTAGTGCAATGATGTAAGTATTACTTATTTGTTTTTATTAATAATATATACAGCTATTTCATCTCGATTATTTAATTTTTATGATATAAAAATATAGTTCTGTCAATAAATATAATAAATAACAGACATTTCTTCATTGGAGGCCAGTGGTCCATAGAAGAATGGTAAGTAGGGTCTCCTCCTAAGAAGATAACCGCCTCCACGGGTCGAAAACCTGAACACACAAATAAATAATTAATATATGACGCAAACCGCGCTTTGATAAGTCTGTTAATTTTCGAGATATGAGCTCTCAAAGTTTTAGTCCAAAATCGAAAAAAAAACAAAGGTTAACCACTTAGTACTTTTTAAATTCTGTTAATAAAAAAAGTATGCTGTATTTCTAACGACAAGGGATATATCGAAGACAGGCATTTCGATGATTATATACAGGATGTTTCCTTTAAAACAAAGACACGGGGAACGGGGTATAAAAATACGCAATAAACACAAAATTAAAATTTTTCTACTAAATAAATTACGAGGAATCCAATGCCGCAAACCGCGCTTTAATATTTAATAAGTAATTTAGTTTTTGAGAAACGGCAAATAAAATAATATATTTAATTAAAATTAGTTACTTGGTCCTGGATATTATTAATTTAGATTAGATTCTTCTTAATAGTAGGTCCAAGTCTTCAGGAACTGAAGAACTGCTGAAGCTTCTGCAGGAGTTGCTGTTAGTTCCACAATCTTCAAAAGACCTCCAAGAATGAAGTAGAGACAGAAGATGAACCAACTTCTAAGTCTGTAACAATAAGAAAACATTAAAATAGAAAATATAATCATATAGTTGTTTTTAAAGGTAGTAATTGATAATTTTTATGATATTTTAATCAAAATTGCCATATTTCATGTGGAACAGCAAGTTTCCTCCATAACTTTTATGTTTTACGGGTCACGGTAATTCAAAATTACCGCTACAGTCGACCATGATTGTTGCTAATTCTATTTCGTTATTCCATTGTTTTGTTTATAAGAATATGTCATGTGAAAATTGTTGCTGCTTATTATTATAAATAACGCTTAGAAACTATGAAATATTAGTGAAAAGTAGTGTAAATCGTTAGGTAAACTATTATTCTAACGTTTATGATAAAAATTTTCACTTGATTCGCAAATTATTTGTAAAAAAAATGTGTAAATTTTCTCTAGCATATTGGCGACCATCTTCAGAAAAGGTAGTAAACAAGAATTTGTGTTTAAATCGATTTTATTATTAGTAGGTGAGAAATATATCTTATGGAAAGAAATACAGACAATTTTTATTATTGTTTAATATAATTCAACTCAAAATTAAGTTTGTAATAAAACTATGGTATTATTTTTATATCAAGAATGGATTATGGGTCCCATTTTTGATATTTAATTAATGCTGTAGAATTATGGGCATTATTGTTCTATAAAAACCCAGCCAGGCGAACAAATAATGTCGATTTAACAAATTGAATTAATTTTTAATAAAATATTTAGTTATTCATTGATTTTAAGTAAAAATTGTTTGTATAAAATAAAGAAGAAATTAAGAAAGGTAGGTACCTATGTTCAATAACATTGTATTTATTTTCTTATGAAAATGTTCTTTATTTATTTATTTGTAAAATTATATCTTTTATTGTATATTTATAACATTTTATGTTGTATATTGAATAAAAAAAATACTATTGTGGGCTGGGTTATAATAATAATGTGCTAAATGTATGTGAAAAGTGATTATTATGTGATAAAAATGATTGAGGTAAAGTATAGTAAAACATAAATTAATAGTTTGCGCAGAACTTCCCTTCAAAAGGTACGTGGAATCTTAATTTTTATGAAATAAATCAAAACTCGTTCTCAAAATCCATAAGGTTCAATTCATTCGGCTAAATAACGGGCTGCCAGGCGATTCTCGCCCTTATTGAAATTTTAAAAAAGTGTTCTCTCTAAGGGACCCCCACGCCAATTTTTTTTTTGATTCTGTCAAATTCGTGCTCACGGTTATGAATTATTTTCTCGAAAATGACCCATCCAAAGTGCACCAAATTATAGATGAACGTTCTACAAAAAAATTAAAGAAGGTGTCTATAAAGTTTTACGTCAATCAGATCAGTAAAACATCGGTAATTAATTGTTTTCTGAAAAGTGAAGTTAAGTTTTTGGAAATGTGAATTGACAGTATTGCGACATTTTCTGCATCTTAGTTTATATCTGTGGTTTACATGAAAGTATTTAATTAAAAAGGAAAATAATCATTAAATAGATTAGAAGATAGAGCAGAATTAGGCGAGAGCTCGTGTGCTGTAATGTAATCATCTTGAGAAAAATGCAATTGAAACTTAACGAAACCTAAAAAATATACACATTTATTTTGTATCTCTTTGATGTGAATCAATAAGTTATTTTTAAAAATCTAATATAAACCACTTATGTAAATTGTTCATTTATCCGATACCGTGTCATAATGACAACATTATAAAGTCTCAATTTGAGGACCATAAAAACGTTTATTATAGGCCAAGGACCATAATGAATCCAGTATGGTACTCAGTACCATAATGAAATAGCAACCAACTCGTTACTAACGAAGCGAGTAAGAAAATTTCAAAAAATAGCATATTTTTTGTTCACTACCAAATAATTAACTTTTCTGTTTGACTAATTTACGCCAGCAGATAAAATTTAGTATGCAATGCGGATCCTAACGACAATCATTATGGTACACGTCGTGTTATTCACTCGGCATCGCCTTGTCTGATGATCTTCACGACTAGTACTATAATGATTGTAGTTACGGCCCTTATAACATAAATTAATTATGTCAACCAACACACATTGTTTAACTAGCTATTTTATTTCTTTTATCCAACACCTCTTAATAAAAGCATCATAACTATGGTGATTTTAAACAAGCAAAGTAAAAGATTGCCCACTAGTGGCTTTGATCAAAATTATACCCACTTGTGGGTAAATTGTTACTTTGCTTGTTGGAAGTCATCATAGAAACGATGTTTTAGGTTGAAACTTAATATTTTTAAAATATTTAAGCAGTTATTAAGAGGTGTTGGATAAAACTTTATATTTCACACGTGGGCAAAAAGGAATGATCCACTCGAGAAAATTAAGATTTCCCTGGTGGGTAATTCCTTACTTTGCCCACTTGTAAAGTAAATAACTATTATTTAATTATAACAAAATTCTATCATATCATAGTTTGACAAACATTGAAAATACAAAAATAGCTAATTAATACAAGTGATAAATAATTAATTTTTATCCCTTACATGGTCTCAACAACTGCAGAAGTCTTCCGAGGGTTGAGAGTCCATCGGGATCTGTAGATGACGTCCAAATTGATCTGCTTTTGATGTTCTATGTCGTAAGATGCACCAGGTCTTCAAACGATTGCAGAAGATGACCAAACGCTCCAGAAATTTTCTTGATCTGTTGATGATGATACTGATGAAGTTTTCACGACTATAATCATCTGTGACAATCAGAAAAATCAATTAAATTCATGTAAATTATACAGAACGAATTTTGTACTACATGTAACTTGAACAAGACACGTAGAACTAATTTTGCCTTAAACTTAAAAGTACCTATCCGTGAATTGACGGCTGTGAATATTTTATCTGTACTGATAATTCACAGCATTTGAGTTTGCCATACCCATTTTGGGTAAAAAGCGTAATAGCTATAGATTTAAAAAAATACTTGAATTTAATTCCGAAAAGAAATATAAAATATTAACTTAAAACCCTGTTCACACATAAATTCCTTCATGCTTCTGAATTCAGATTTTCAATATTACATTTAATTCAGCCTGTACATCACTTAGAATAATTGTAAATCGATTTTTACCTTGTATTATTCATCGTAGGGCCTAGAAATTTCTTCCAGAATTCAATGAGGTACTTATACACACACTACACATAATGTATATCGTGAAATAACTACAGATTTTAGTTAATAAAGCCCTACATTCATTATCAGCGATCCTAATTATGTTTATAGATGAATTTAATTTTTTTTTAAAATATACCTCTTCCATTTTCAAAACAATTAAAGTTAATCACGAACTAATAACAAATATCTTCACTGATTTAAATTTGACAAACAAGAGGTAACCAATGATGTAACCGAAGCGATTTCATTCGAAAATGTTACTTGATGTTACTGCATACGTCAGTATGACGTATCACGCTAACCACTGTGTTAACCACAAGTAACCTAGTTAGCTGAATAAAAAATGCCTTTTATGTAAACAGTAGAAGAAGATATAAACGATGTGTCACTATTTTGACACTGTTACTGTCAATGTTCACCTGCACAGCTAACAAGGTTTTCCACCTGCCCTGTCCAGCTAACATATTTTTTTGTTAAATATAATTGGTAAATTATCATTATACAAAATTTTAGCTTTGCTGGTTCACTTAAAAATCTTGTATTTTTTGCAAGTTCCGCAGCCTCTTAAAATCTTAAGCCCCGCTTTCGGACCAGCTAACATTGCAATTCTTAATTAGTTATTATAGAACTAATTATATTATAAAAATCAGCTTTGTTGAAATGGTCCGGTCAAATTTGACGCCAGCTCCCGGACTAGAACTAAAAGACAACAAAATTGTTTAATTTTGTATAGATTTTGGCACGCTTGATGTTGCTAAATCTTTCACTATCATTTTTAGTTTGTAAGAAATTTCAATTAACGTTCAAACTTTAAAATAGATGTACCTATGTATGTTCCACAATAAGACAATTTTAATTTTTTTTTTAAATGTCTCATAGTGGAACACTCTACTATTTAGAAATATATTTAATCGATTAATGATTGATTAACTTAATAACCAATTAAATTTTTTGATTAATTTTCAGATACTGCATAAATATAGGAAAGTCAAAATAATTATAAAATATGTTTATTAAAATGAATTGATAGCACTTACCGCGTTGTCCGTGCACCTATCGAGGCCCAACTCAATGCGCCATTTCCTTATTTTGCATTCGTCTAAAAATAAATTAAATTAATCAATAAATAGATAAATAAATATATAAATAAAGATGTCGGAGTAGGAGCGGAGCGGACTCTAGATGATCAGTTACGTGGTCAATAAAACTAGAAAAAGGCGCAATTATAGGAATAGTTAACTAATCGTATCAACAAATAAATCACACATTCGCATCACTCATGTCATGGACTAGGTAAACAGTGACGTTTCGCCACACTCTTGTGGCTTCATCAGGGTGACTACAAGTACAAACAGACATAACAATATGATACCTACATAAGCGAAGGTAGTACAAATTACTTACATTAGTTGGTAATTATGTTGTAAAAATTCTTTTTTTCAAAATCGGCATGAAAATCGTCATTTCCAGACTAATTTGCATCATGAAAGTAAGATTTTCATGACTAGGCATGAAAATTTTATTTTCATGCCTATGTATACCCGGTTCCAAATAAGAGTATAGTAGATGACGCTGCGGAGCCAGCCCGTTTTACACACATTAAATAGAAATTTAAAAGTAGCGCGGTATTTTTGAAATAGTGTTATGTTCCGCAAGTCACGCGCTACTGACGACTCACTTTTTCAACAATACCAGTTGTTACTACTACGGCGTTCGACACCTAAATGATGCGCGCATATCACAAATTTTTCGCTGATGTAAACTTGGTTTCCGGCTAGACCAATCAGAACGCTCAAATCGTAAGCCCTATCTTGCCCCATACTATATTCTTATTTGGAATAGACCATAGTCATTTTTACTTTCAACTTTGTTTACTTGTCATGACAACTTTTTCTAAAATTTGTCACAGCTCTGATGATTTGTCACAGCTCTGATGATTTATGCAAACTTAATTTTTTTTATAATTTTAAGCTTAATTGCCGATTTAAAAAAAAATAGAATACATCACGCGTCATAAAAATGTCTTTGCTTGACTCGGAGGCTTTGAAGAAATGCTCGGACGATGCGCATCCTCGCATTCTTCAAACGCCTCCTCGTCTGCAATGAAACATTTTCATAACTTGTAATGTAATATACTATTTTATAGAAATGTGTACCATAATATGTTTATAATTCTACAGAAACATGTAAAATGTAAATTTTTCACGTCTCATGAAACAAAACGGTCAAGACGAACTAGATGTTGTAACAACAATTGTGTCAATTTCCGCAGTGACATTGAGGATTAAGCGTGGTTTACAATAATGTTCTAAAAACATTCAAACAAATCACACAACCTTCCGCCATATCTAGACTTTAAACATAAAGCGGTATTTATAACAAACGCAATGCAATGGGTAACGCAATGCACTAGGTTAGAGTACCTAAATAAACTAAGAGTACGGACAAGGAGTCCAAAATGGTTTATCTTTTGTTTTCAGTTGTAACTGTATTTCTGATGTATACAAATATACAGCTCTGTCAAGATGACATAAAAAATTAAAAATTGATTCCTAAGATGGTTTAAACTTAAAAATATTGATAGAAAATATATCTACATAGTTCTAAATAATAAATTATGATTACCAGAGCGCAATTATTTAGTTCCACAGGTAAAATATTATGCAGTCATTTTTGACAACGTCAATCACTTAAATAATTTATAAAATAGTAACCAAAGAGCAACATTAGAAAACAATATGTAACTAAATATTGACATAAAAATATTAAATTCTGAGAGTTAAGTAAGCTGAAAAACAAGTGCAAACACAATTTGGACTACCAATAGAAAATGACCAGTGCCTTGTCCGTACTCTTAAGTATCGTTTACATAAGACTTATTGTAACGGTAGTGCAGCGGTCTTGCAATTGCACAGGGTTTAGCTAGCGCAAAGCAATGGAAGCGTTCACAATGACTTAACGCGTTGGTAGTGTCGGTGCAATGCGTTGCTATAGTTTGTAAACTCCAAACATTTACAACGCACAAGCACCGCACCGCCAAGCAACAGCCAATCAAAATTTAATGTGGAATTTAAAAGGTGGCGAAAAAATTTGAATTATGACAAATTGTCATTGGAATTGTCATTGACTTCGAATTTACCTATTTTTATAGATAAATATGAGTGTAGACAGTAAATTTGCTGAATTGTTGGTACAATATTCAGCAATTTGGAACAAAAAATGCTAATTTTCTTGAGAAAATATAAAAAAGAAAGTAAAATTCTTACATTCAAGTTTAAATTTACAGGTAATAATTATTTCTTGTTCTGACATTTTTAACAAATTAAATCTTAAAATATTTTTAGGACAGCAATTTCAATTTATATGCAACACAGAATACTGTATAACCTACAACAACGTCACTAAGTTTTTATGTGAACGCTACCCTTGTCACAAGATAATTAATTAGTTACCTGTATGCCACGGCTGCTCACACTGGTAGAGTGGGAGTGGGTAGGTATACGTGAAATAAGTACCAAAATGCACAATCAAATTTAACAACTTATATTGACAAGAATCTCAATAAAGACTAATTGGCCTACACGACCCTAGCCGCTGAACGGCAAATCACAATCTACCTTATGCTAGACACAATATTGTTCCAACGAATCAAATAAATGAATACAATAAAACCAGACAGAATAAATGATATTGCAAACTGCATACGCACTGCAAATGTAACTGGGTTACTGAATAATAAACAAAGCCTGCACCAAGGCTGCCTAACTACAAGCCACTTCACAAGGTTAAACTTTACTTTACCAAACTACCGAAGCTCAAAGAAGACCACAGATCACAATCATTAATGGCTGCCTAACACAAACCAACTTCGCATATGAAAGCAAAACATGGATCTAATTTTATAAACTACAAGAACAGATGGACGGTAAACGACGGTAGTGCAGAATCTTCTGCTGAACCCAATTACAAATACAATAATAAACTAAACTCTTATCTCTACTTGCTGGGCTTGGAGAGCCAAAATGAGTGTGTTACTTAATAAATAAATGCATAAGACCTGAATACAGATGCTCCGGTTGTAGGGAGTGGCGTCTGGCTGGGGATGACAACGGATTCTGCGGCCAGCTTGATTTATTTGAGCTCTGGCTGTAGATGGAGGTCGAGCATCAGAGTTCTAGGCGCCAGGCAGAATAACTTTCACCACTGACAGCAGTTCCAGCCGTAGGTCACGCTCTCCAAGCAGGTACAGCAGCAAGCAGGATAAGCAAAGCACGCTCAGCAGCAATCACTAGGAACATCAAAGCAGGTGAATAGCAAGCAAGCAATATATAATACTAGCAAATACCGTCCACAGAGGGCTGGCAAAGCTGATGGTAAATCGATAAATATATTAAAATAATAAAATAAAATTTCAAAGAGCAAATACAATCTACAGAGAAATTGCAAAGCTAAAACAGGGCCGCTACCAGTCTTCAAGGACTTGACAGCCAAACTACGTGCGCACAGAACAAAATTGAATGTTGCAAAGCAAAACAAGCAAGTGGAATAAACACATAAACTAGCATAAGTAAGCTAAGCACAGTGTAAAATAAATAAGAATAAGTAAATATATAAATAAATAAATATAAATAAATAAATATAAATAAATAAATATAAATAAATAAATAAATATTAAAATAAATAAATAAATATGACTAAAATCTTAAATAACTCAAATAAATAGATCCAGACGGGATCAATAAATATTTATATAAATAAATCAATAGGAGCAAAATACTCAACTACACAAATAAATAAATATTGTGGACCCAGACGGGCAACGCACTGAGCCACTAAGACTAAAAAAAAATAACGATACAGCCAATACTTTCCTGAGTGACGTTGGCAAATCACAAAACCTCAAGAAGTCTCACAAGACAAAGCATTTCCACAAGGGATCAAAATAAACTCCAGCCGGGCTTGTTCAGCCAACGATCTTCCAAAAATAAATTCCACAGTACAAATAGGTCACAAAATGTTGAGAGACAGAACTTCCAGATAAATGGGTAGCCCTAAAAAAGCACAATATAAAAAAGTTCCCGACAAATTCCAGCCATGTGGTCGGTGCCACATAACCTTAAAACCAGAATCACAGCACAAAAGCCAACGAATTCACCACAAAGAATTGGTGCCACAAAACCGCCTCAGCAAACCAAAAGAAATATCAAGCAATACTTAGCTTTGGCTGTGGTGCACTCAAATTGCAGGAATCTCACATGTGCGTTCAATTCGGCCCCTCTCAGCACCGCCCTTACATGCCACTTCGATACGCCGGCTGAACAAGAAAGAATTCTCGTTCTGCTGCATTTATATACCTGCCACCCTTCTTAAAACACATGCGCACCTTGACCGGAAGCCGACCCGGTCACATTCCTCCCCGTCGCCTTAAATTTTTGACTGTAACACAGTGAAGACAAAAATTTTCCGTCACGCACAACATATGGTTTGAGTAAGGATACATGCCAAACACCACAGTTCCTACGTGTATTTACATCCTGCAGTTCATACCGCGTGTCTGACAAACGTCTGATGACCTGACATTTAGAGTATTTCGGGGCTAACTTGCTAGCAAAGTAGTTTGCAGCATCAGATAAAAATTTAGTGCGTTTTAGAACCAGGTCACCAACTTGAAAAGTTACTTCCCGTCGTCGCAAATTGTATCTCTGAGCATTTTTCGCAAAAGCATCCTTTAGTTTGCGGCTAACAATGTCCCGAACACGATCCAACTCCCTAACTCGATCGGCATACAGCTCACGATTCTCAAATTCTACTTCATCTGCAGCCAAACAGGGTCCCGTCGAGCGTCCTTTGGCGCTGAGTTCTCGGCCAAAGTGCAGGAATGCCGGTGAAAATCCTGTAACCTCATGCACGACAGTGTTTATAGCGAATTGCAGCTGCGGCAACTGCTCATCCCATTCCCGCTGAGAATCTTGCAGATAGGAAGAAATCAAGGTACCAATGACGCGATTAGTTCGTTCCGTAGGGTTTGCAGAAGGATGATAGTTTGGGGTGTACTGCACTTTTATATTATAAGAAGAACACAAAGATTTAAAATCCTTTGACACATACTGTGTACCATTATCACAAACAAGATACTCCGGGATTCCTTGAGCTAAAAGAACACGCTCCTCAAATATTTTACCAATAACCTTGCTTTGCGCGGTGCGAATAGGAAAGATCCAAGTGAATTTTGTGAACATGTCACAGACTACAAAAATGAAGCGGTTACGATTCTTAGACAATGGCAGCGGTCCCATTAAGTCAGTGCAGAAATACTGCAAAGGCCGACTCACCGTTCTCTTGCCCAAAAGTCCAGCCGGGGGTCGCTGCTCCACCTTCTGTAGTTGGCATACCTCGCAACTCTTGACGTAATGCTTCACGTCATTATGCAGCTTCGGCCAGTAATACCGCTGAGCAAGCCGTCGTTCAGTTTTGAAGATACCGAAATGTCCAGCCATCGGGTTGTCATGAGTCTCCTGAAGCACAGTTTTCCGTAAAGAAGATGGAATTAACATTTTCCAAGGATCCTCCTCGGAATGTGGATTAACTAACCGGCATTGCTTGAAGATCGCCCCATCCACTACCTTCCATTTAGGAAACTGGGCTGGTGCCTGCAAAATGCGCGAGCGCAGATCACAATACTGCTGATCCAAATCCTCAGCTTGAAAAGCCAGCAGGCTCACGCCACGAGACAAAGCATCAGGCACAACATGTGAAATTCCCTTACGATGCACAACTTCAAAGTCATAGGACTGTAGCAGCAAAATCCACCGAGCCAATCTACCTTTCGGTTCCTTCATCCGGTTCAAAAGCGTAAGAGCATTGTGATCAGTAATAACCGTAAATCGCGAGCCCTCCACGTATCCTCGAAATTTCTTCTCTACAGCCCAAACTACTGCTAAAATTTCGAGTTCCGAAACAGAATAGTTCCTTTCACACGGAGTTAAAGCACGACTGGCATACGCCACAACGGTTTCGCCCTGCTCCGTTTCTTGCGTCAAAACAGCCCCCAAAGCCTCCAAACTGGCATCAGTCTGAATAGTGAAAGGCCGAGAAAAATCAGGAAAGGACATAACTGGAGCCCTACTTAAACACTGCTTCAGCTCTGAAAAAGCTGCAGCCGTCTTTTCAGTCCACTCAAAAGGAACTGACTTTTTAGTCAAACGTGTAAGTGGCAAAATCAAAGTGGAGAAATGAGGAATGAACTGCCGATACCAGCTAGCAAGTCCGATGAACCGACGTACTTCTTTGACTTTTGTAGGCACTGCAAAGTTCTGAATGGCGTCGACTTTCTCCGGATCCAGCTCGCGACGCATAAAGAAACATTTTTCCCTATTGAGCGTGAGATTGGCGTCCTCTAGCTTCTGCATAACCTTTCGCAGCACGGCAAGATGAGTTTCAAAATCAGGTGTACAAAGAATTAAATCATCCAAATAAGCGAAACAATGCTTCTGCAGCAACGGATCATGGGCCAACAACAAATCGATAAGGCGCTGCATTTTTGCTGGAGAGTTGATTAAGCCAAAGGGAGTAGTCACAAAATGATACAACCCCTTCCCTGGAACCGTAAAGGCCGTATATTCGCGGCTATCCTTGTCTAGTGGAATCTGCCAAAAAGCACTCTTTAAATCAAGACTGGATAAATACTTGGCACCCCCCAAGCGATCCAAGATCGAATTCATGTACGGAAGTGGATAAGCGTCCGGCTTAACCACCTGGTTAAGTTTTCTGTAATCAATGCACAGACGGTATTGATTCTTGCCCTTAGGTACAACCACTATCGGCGATGACCAAGCACTCGTCGAAGGTTCGACCACGTTCAGCCGCAGCATTTCGTCCAACTCCTCATGTATAAACTTCTCAATATGTGGTGAGACAGGGTAGTATCGCTGTTTGATTGGGCGTGTTCCGGCTTCCACTTCTATAGTGTGTGTGAGTAGTGTAGTACGTCCCAATTCTGCAGTGTTTTTAGCAAAGAAATTTTCAACTACCATGGTGAGAGCCCGCGACTGTGCGTCCGTAAGATTGGAAGGGTTTGCGGAAGTGCAAGCAACAGTAGAAACAGAATTAGAAAAATAATAAGTGTTGTGGACAAAGTCGGTCATAATATTGAATTGCTGCAAAAAATCAATGCTTAAGATCAGCTCAGAGGCCAAGGATTCCACTACATACGTCTCAATCAGGTGGGTGACATGCTGAACAGAAAATTCCAACTGTACAGAGCCAATTATTGAGCATTGAGCCCCATTAGCAGTAGTAATACAGTCTCGAGAAGGGTGTATAGACAGAGAAAGGTGCTTAAAACGATTGATGACAGCAGGAGTGACCAGTGTGATCGATGAGCCAGAATCGACTAAGCCCAACAGCTTGGCAGACCCAACTTCCACCTCAAGATACGGTCGAGGGTCATCTGGGTGAGTAGCCAAAGAAAAGAAAACCGGAGAGCTGCTCTTCATAAAATCCTGGACACGAGCTGTCCACTTCCTCCACTCTTCATCAGCCAATTGAGTTGCTTTAGGAGAAAAGACGCGATCTTGACAACCCTTTACTGACCGCGTCTGGCGTTTCCCGAACACCGATCACAATTGGATTTAATGACGCGGTTTACCGCACCCAAAGCAAAATATATTCCGAGCTGCCGAGCATCCTCTGAATTGGTGTCCTGGTTTGCCACAATTCCAGCAGCCGCTGGCTATAGTTCGATCACCTGACCGCATCGCAGGTTTAGCACGACTTTCCTCCTCCTCAGCTGATGCTTTCACAGTCTCTATAGCTGCCGATTTCTCCGAAGCACGTGCTGCTTCTAGTTTCTGGCATAACCTATGAAGCTGTTCGAGAGTACTAACCTCCACCGTGGCCAAATGCCGACAATAATAAGCATCCAGATTATTTTGAACCGGAGCCAAAATTTCCTCAGCTGATGACGCAACAGTTAACCGCGAAAACAATAGCTGCATTTCCGTAATAAAATCAGAAGGCGACTCGAACGCCTTCTGCTTGCGCTGTAATATAAATTGCTTCGCTTTCAAATCATAATTGATCGGCAGATACCGCTCCTTCAACTTCAGTACCAGTTGCTTCCAATTGTGAATAGAATCACGGTTGGCTCTGAACCACGCTAAAGCCCCATCCGTGAACAAATCCGTAGCGCCGTGATACAAATCCTCAGCAGTTGCGCCGCGCGATAGCCTCAGTTCTTCTATTCGTTGTAAGAAATCAACTAGCTCAGTTTTTCCATTGAAAGTGAGGTTCCACTTGTGCACTGGCACAAATCTGGCAGTTGACGTGTCTGCCGACACATTAGTAGCTGAGCTGACATTCGCTACCCCCGGGAAAGCAGATTTCCTGGTCAAAAGCTTATCCAATTCATAAATGGCCTTCAAAAGCTCATCGCGTTCCGCTATCACTCCAGCCTCGCTAAGTCGCGTAGTTTGTCGGAGCAGATGGCCCAACCGATTATCTATAGCCGTAATTTCAGACTCAAACGTCCATGCTGCCGACATAATCAAATCTTTCAGCTCTTCATGTTTAGCTTTGCACGTTTGAAGTTCTCCTGCCTGATTTACTGTCAACGGTACTTCTTCTGTGTCTTGTAGTGCCTTAAGCCGCGCTATAGCCTGGCGAGTCGTGTAATCTTTGCGCTGATCACCTTTCAGCAGTAGTTCGTAATAATGTTCATCGCGTGTCAAACCGATGAACGCCATTATAGCACAAAAAAGAAGAAAAACAACCAGAGATTCTTGTCACAAGTATTTCACGTATACCACACTACCAGAGCAGGCCCCACGTTTGGGCGTCAAAAATATGTCACAAGATAATTAATTAGTTACCTGTATGCCACGGCTGCTCACACTGGTAGAGTGGGAGTGGGTAGGTATACGTGAAATAAGTACCAAAATGCACAATCAAATTTAACAACTTATATTGACAAGAATCTCAATAAAGACTAATTGGCCTACACGACCCTAGCCGCTAAACGGCAAATCACAATCTACCTTATGCTAGACACAATATTGTTCCAACGAATCAAATAAATGAATACAATAAAACCAGACAGAATAAATGATATTGCAAACTGCATACGCACTGCAAATGTAACTGGGTTACTGAATAATAAACAAAGCCTGCACCAAGGCTGCCTAACTACAAGCCACTTCACAAGGTTAAACTTTACTTTACCAAACTACCGAAGCTCAAAGAAGACCACAGATCACAATCATTAATGGCTGCCTAACACAAACCAACTTCGCATATGAAAGCAAAACATGGATCTAATTTTATAAACTACAAGAACAGATGGACGGTAAACGACGGTAGTGCAGAATCTTCTGCTGAACCCAATTACAAATACAATAATAAACTAAACTCTTATCTCTACTTGCTGGGCTTGGAGAGCCAAAATGAGTGTGTTACTTAATAAATAAATGCATAAGACCTGAATACAGATGCTCCGGTTGTAGGGAGTGGCGTCTGGCTGGGGATGACAACGGATTCTGCGGCCAGCTTGATTTATTTGAGCTCTGGCTGTAGATGGAGGTCGAGCATCAGAGTTCTAGGCGCCAGGCAGAATAACTTCCACCACTGACAGCAGTTCCAGCCCTAGGTCACGCTCTCCAAGCAGGTACAGCAGCAAGCAGGATAAGCAAAGCACGCTCAGCAGCAATCACTAGGAACATCAAAGCAGGTGAATAGCAAGCAAGCAATATATAATACTAGCAAATACCGTCCACAGAGGGCTGGCAAAGCTGATGGTAAATCAATAAATATATTACAATAATAAAAATAAAATTTCAAAGAGCAAATACAATCTACAGAGAACTTGCAAAGCTAAAACAGGGCCGCTACCAGTCTCCAAGGACTTGACAGCCAAACTACGTGCGCACAGAACAAAATTGAATGTTGCAAAGCAAACAAGCCAGTGGAATAAACACACAAACTAGCATAAGTAAGCTAAGCACAGTGTAAAATAAATATGAATAAGTAAATATATAAATAAATAAATATTAAAATAAATAAATAAATATGACTAAAATCTTAAATAACTCAAATAAATAGATCCAGACGGGATCAATAAATATTTATATAAATAAATCAATAGGAGCAAAATACTCAACTACACAAATAAATAAATATTGTGGACCCAGACGGGCAACGCACTGAGCCACCAATAAAACTAAATAATAACGATACAGCCAATACTTTCCTGAGTGACGTTGGCAAATCACAAAACCTCAGGAAGTCTCACAAGACAAAGCTTTTCCACAAAGGATCAAACTAAACTCCAGCCGTGCTTGTTCAGCCAACGATCTTCCAAAAAAATTAAATTCCACAGTACCAATAGGTCACAAAATGTTGAGAGACAGAACTTCCAAATAAATGGGTGGCCCTAAAAAAGCACAATGTACAAAAGTTCCCGACAAATTCCAGCCATGTGGTCGGTGCCACGTAACCTCAAAACCAAAATCACAGCACAAAAACCAACAAATTCACCGCAATGAATTGGTAAACTTTTGACATTACTCGTCGCCATATTTGCACTAGAACTGTTGCACTTGCTCCTATAGTCAGTGCAACTGAGTGCGCACTCAACTTGCCCTAAGTGCAATTTTAAATGCAAGTGGAAAACGTAACACTAAAAAAGTGCGCACTGAAAGTACAAGTGGAAAATGCTGCTCGAATTCAGTGCAGTACTAGTGCGCACTGAGTGCACAAGTGGAAAACGCTATTAGATCATAGTGTATGTTAACATCTGTAATAATTTAATTATTTAAATTGATTTTCAGAAACAAAGACACTGGCAGTGCAGCCACTGACAGGGCCGCCGCGTGCGATTGCGATTGTAAAGGGAGTGCCGCGTGCGATTGTGCAGGACGTGCCGCGTGCGATTGTGCAGGACGTGCAGCACTAGTGCGCACCGAGTGCACAAGTGGAAAACGCTATTAGATCATAGTGTATGTTAACATCTGTAATAATTTTTATTATTTAAATTGATTTTCAGAAACAAAGACACTGGCAGTGCAGCCACTGACAGGGCCGCCAGTTGCGATTGTAAAGGGAGTGCCGCGTGCGATTGTGCAGGACGTGCCGCGTGCGATTGTGCAGGACGTGCCGCGTGCGATTGTGCAGGACGTGCAGCACTAGTGCGCGCCGAGTGCACAAGTGGAAAACGCTATTAGATCATAGTGTATGTTAACATCTGTAATAATTTAATTATTTAAATTGATTTTCAGAAACAAAGACACTGGCAGTGCAGCCAGTTGCGATTGTAAAGGGAGTGCCGCGTGCGATTGTGCAGGACGTGCCGCGTGCGATTGTGCAGGACGTGCAGCACTAGTGCGCGCCGAGTGCACAAGTGGAAAACGCTATTAGATCATAGTGTATGTTAACATCTGTAATAATTTAATTATTTAAATTGATTTTCAGAAACAAAGACCCTGGTGCAGCCACTGCCGCCGGTGCAGCCACTGCGTGCGATTGCGGTTGTGCAGGGAGTGCCGCGTGCGATTGTGCAGGACGTGCAGCAGATACAAAAAGAGATAGACGACGAAAAAGAGGAAAGATCCTGGTGCAGCCACTGCCGCCGGTGCAGCCACTGCGTGCGATTGCGGTTGTGCAGGGAGTGCCGCGTGCGATTGTGCAGGACGTGCAGCAGATACAAAAAGAGATAGACGACGAAAAAGAGGAAAGATCCTGGTGCAGCCACTGCCGCCGGTGCAGCCACTGCGTGCGATAGCGGTTGTGCAGGGAGTGCCGCGTGCGATTGTGCAGGACGTGCAGCAGATACAAAAAGAGATAGACGACGAAAAAGAGGAAAGATCACGTAAGTAATATAAAAAGAGCAATAAATTTATTAGTAAAATTACGAACAGTGTAGTAACAGTAACGGACAAATTAGTGTCAAAATTGACATAGGTATTCAAATTACTCCAGTTTGTTTTAAGAGTTAATTTAGACCCGAGTTGTCGTTTCTACGCAGGAATTATGAGTTATTTTACCAAATTAATTTATGGCTCGAATTAAATTTGCTTGACAATTCAACTCATGTGTCATCTGTCAAAAATGGAATACCATTCGTGTTCAAAGTTATGTAGACAATTTTTGTGGCTGCATCACTCATGATTATTACGCTTGATTGAAAATTGCACGAGTGCGTAGCACGAGATACAAAAAGAAATTGATGACGAAAAAGAAGAAAGATCACGCGTAAGTAATATAAACAGTAACGGACAAATTAGTGTCAAAATTGACATAGGTATTCAAATTACTCCAGTTTGTTTTAAGAGTTAATTTAGACCCGAGTTGTCGTTTCTACGCAGGAATTATGAGTTATTTTACCAAATTAATTTATGGCTCGAATTAAATTTGCTTGACAATTCAACTCATGTGTCATCTGTCAAAAATGGAATACCATTCGTGTTCCAAGTTATGTAGACAATTTTTGTGGCTGCATCACTCATGATTATTACGCTTGATTGAAAATTGCACGAGTGCGTAGCACGAGATACAAAAAGAAATTGAAGATGAAAAAGAAGAAAGATCACGCATAAGTAATATAAACAGTAACGGACAAATTAGTGTCAAAATTGACATAGGTATTCAAATTACTCCAGTTTGTTTTAAGAGTTAATTTAGACCCGAGTTGTCGTTTCTACGCAGGAATTATGAGTTATTTTACCAAATTAATTTATGGCTCGAATTAAATTTGCTTGACAATTCAACTCATGTGTCATCTGTCAAAAATGGAATACCATTCGTGTTCCAAGTTATGTAGACAATTTTTGTGGCTGCATCACTCATGATTATTACGCTTGATTGAAAATTGCACGAGTGCGTAGCACGAGATACAAAAAGAAATTGAAGATGAAAAAGAAGAAAGATCACGCATAAGTAATATAAACAGTAACGGACAAATTAGTGTCAAAATTGACATAGGTATTCAAATTACTCCAGTTTGTTTTAAGAGTTAATTTAGACCCGAGTTGTCGTTTCTACGCAGGAATTATGAGTTATTTTACCAAATTAATTTATGGCTCGAATTAAATTTGCTTGACAATTCAACTCATGTGTCATCTGTCAAAAATGGACCAATCAATTTTGAGGATTTATAAATTTTCCACCAATTGAAACGATTTTTTTCGACAATTTATCACTAGTGCTCGCAGCGACATAATTTTTCGACAATTTTCACTAGTGATCCAATCGACAATTTTAAACAATTGAATATATCTTTATTAATCAAAATCCTATTGTTATAACTGTTGTAATGGAAGTGAAGCTATTTATAAATCGTTTTCATAAAGAAAGAATACATTTTTATTCGGTGAATTGTCCTCCGAATACCATTCGTGTTCCAAGTTATGTAGACAATTTTTGTGGCTGCATCACTCATGATTATTACGCTTGAGAAAATAGCACTCGTGCTACGCACTCGTGCAATTTTCAATCAAGCGTAATAACCATTCGTGATACAGCAACAAAAATTGTCGACATAACTTGTAACACTAGTGGTATTATATATGACAATCGCCCTCACCTGTCAATGTCAAAAAATCAACCAATTAAATTGACGTATTTCTTCAAAACTAACCAATCACGAATGAATTGTGCGGATATTTTGACAGCGACAATTTATAATTAAATTTAGAATTCATTTAAGGTAGTAAATCCATGGGTAGTGACAACCCAAAATATGACTTAAATTAATATACAGCATTCATTGCAAGTCGTAGAATTTGAATAAAAATTAAAATTTATAGGTAACCGTTGAAATAACGAAGATAATTGAATTTAAAGTTGACACAAAAACGCGCTAAAATACATTGCGTATATGGAGGTTACCAGTAGATTTACTAAACGATTAGAAAATTTTATATCATAACAAACCAACACATATTTGGAAAACGAATATGTTATTCTTTGATATTTGAGGTATTTATTAGAAAAATAAAAAATATGAGTCACCGCAATAATGGTTGAGAAATCGCATGCAAAAGGTTCCAGTCTTAAGAAAAATTATGTTTTTGACGTACTACTACTGCATTTCAGTGTAAACTTAAATTTCAATTATATTTTTAATTTAATTGGATACCTATGATTTGTAATTTACATCCAAATCTACGATTTTTAATGATTTATTTCTGATTATTTGACTGCTTCGGCCTCATCTCACACCGAAATCACGCACGCTTATGACCGACGGATTTTCTACCTTAAGTATTTCATAAAGACTTGTCTTGTTTGAATTTATAGAATACAACTTCCGTCGTCGCCGAATGTAACGGCCGGCATCCGAAGCCATCCAAAGTCGGGCTTTTGCTGATATCGCGCGTAGTAGGGTTTTGTCCGAAAATTGTTCAAATCAAAACTAGGCATAATATTTTTGTTTTTGAGCATTTTAGTTGTTTCTGTGTATGATATATGTTGATATTTAGTAGAGATTTAATTAAAAACTCATTATATTGTTCAATGCAGCTAACACTCACAGAAATAATTATACAAAATAACTTTTACAACTGGTTTATTCTTCCAAAACTTCTCAATCAATACATTCCCAAAAATACACGATTAATATAGTTCCTACTTATGTAACAATTAACAGTCATGAATTAGCAAAGCATATCATAATATAAAAAATCAACTAAAAAACTAAACTAAAAATCATCCTGTATGGGTGTGACATCCTCACAGATCACTGTGAGACTTTAATATAGATTTTATTTATCAAATGTATATGAACAAAATATGTAAGATAGGTAGCAGGCATTATAATAATTAGTCATATGTGTATATATTTTAATTTAAATTGAAATTAATAATTAATGCTATTTTAAATAAATAAATCACGTTAAATTAAGGCAAGATTTATTTATAACTTTTTTGAGAAATTCAATACAGAAAACCACGACATTTTACTTCCACCAGTGAGCTTAATCCTTCAACCAGAAAAATGAAATTTAGTACACTAGGACAGTAAACCCTCCTGAATCTAATATTTTAATCAGATTTTAAATACCTGTCCTATTTTTATTTATACCCATTTTTCTCAAGTAACACGCTATATAATAGTTATTTATGTATCAAGGGCATCATGATGATGTTTATGCTCATCCGAGGGCGACATGTTTACAAGCCCAAGGGCCTCTGGACCGTGGGTCTGTAAATCGCCCGAGGGCTATAAAATATTTTAATCTATACTGAATTTAGACCGAATTTAGACTGAATTTCCGACTCGATCAAAATTTATGCCGAATTAGACCGATTTAGACCGAATTTAGACTGAATTTCCGACTCGCTCAAAATTTAGTTATAAAATAAAATAAAATAACTTTTTCTCTCCTCGGGTCAAATTATGTAGGAATCCATAGTTTCAATAAAAAATATCAACGGGTACAGCTTTTACAAAGGGATTTCTAAAATGTATAAAAATATATATTTTAATCTAGACTGAATTTAGACCGAATCTAGACTGAATTTAGACCGAATTTAGACTTAATTTCCGACTCGCTCAAAATTTAGTTATAAAATAATATAAAATAACTTTTTCTCTCCTCGGGTCAAATTATGTAGGAATCCATAGTTTCAATAAAAAATATCGACGGGTACAGCTTTTACAAAGGGATTTCTAAAATGTATAAAAATATATATTTTAATCTAGACTGAATTTAGACCGAATCTAGACTGAATTTAGACCGAATTTAGACTGAATTGATTTGTAATTTACATCCAAATCTACGATTTTTAATGATTTATTTCTGATTATTTGACTGCTTCGGCCTCATCTCACACGCTTATGACCGACGGATTTTCTACCTTAAGTATTTCATAAAGACTTGTCTTGTTTGAATTTATAGAATACAACTTCCGTCGCCGCCGAATGTAACGGCCGCTCCCTCAGGAGCACAGACCAAAGAGAAGACGTCTTCCTCGCTTCCTGCTGAGGGTAAGAAGCCGCTCACGTCATATCTGCATCAAGGAGTTTAGAGAACCATGGAATGCAAAGTAAATCCACTGGGTTATTTGGAATTTCATAAAGAGGTATAATATACAATTACCGAACAATTAAATTTATGTATTCAGTTTGATAGTTCAATTTTTGTAGGAGGAACTTGGTTTCAATTTGTACAAATCCTGCACCAACACAAAGATAATATCAACTGGGCAGGTAGTACCCAGTTGAAAAATAATATAGACGCTAACAATTAACTATATTTTAGTATAATCTGAAGACCAGGGAAAACTTGCTGAAAATATTGATTTAAATTTTGAAACAAGATATTCAATATGACCAAAAGCTGCGTGTGGTTGGCAGACATTCGGACAATAATCTACACTGCTGGATCGAGAATCGTTGTGCATCCAATATTTCAAATTTGATTTCCATTGACTGCAGTATATAATTATTATGTTGCGCGACTTCTTTAGATTCAGCGAATAACACTGCATTTTTAAATGTTTAATTTAATAAATAAAAATTTGAATTTCTATGGTTTAGTGTTTTTATGAGCTCTTGCCAGATTTATTCACTATTATAATTGTTGCGTGGTATAGTTTTATTTCATGTTTGTTTCATGCAAAAATTAATAATAATTTATTGTTAACTGTAATATGTAATATTATTTACTATGTGCCCAATTATATCATTTTAATAAAACTGGTTGATCAAAATAATAATTTTGTAGTGTTGAAATAAACCGTGCTACCAAAATTAACGGTTTGTTATTTTGTTACAATGATAATTAGTAAATAATAATATATTTATAGTTTTTGGGTGAATTAAAATTTGTCTGTACTGCATGATTATAACATAATACAGCAATTTCTAATTGCGCGCGATTTTTATCCCAGGGGTTATAATTTTGTTTGGTTTGTTTCTGAGATAAAGTACGACGTTGAGGTAATTTGTCCAATAGGGGGCAATCTATCATATACTTAGATAACTTCTATACCAACCCAACCCAAAGTCAAGCATTAGAAGTGACTACAGCGCTCACCTCGGCCCAGAAACAAAACAGAGACGGGTAACATTTAACGTTAAGTATTTCATAAAGACTTGTCTTGTTTGAATTTATAGAATACGACCTTAGAAGCCGTCGCCGCCGTCTGTAACGGCCGCTCCCTGAGGACTAGAAGTTTTTATTTTTATAATTTTTAATTTTTATAATATGATGATATATCCCAGGTTGTTGCTCCTGGGCCCTCCCAGGTTGTTGCTGGGCCTTCCCAGGCGCCCCAGCGAGGCCCAGCGAGGCCAAACATTTGTGTTTGTAGAACATGCGGTAAGAAATCCAGAACAACCAGCGTGGCATCCAGAACCAGGGCCCTCCCAGGTTGTTGCTCCTGGGCCCTCCCAGGTTGTTGCTGGGCCTTCCCAGGCGCCCCAGCGAGGCCCAGCGAGGCCAAACATTTGTGTTTGTAGAACATGCGGTAAGAAATCCAGAACAACCAGCGTGGCATCCAGAACCAGGGCCCTCCCAGGTTGTTGCTCCTGGGCCCTCCCAGGTTGTTGCTCCTGGGCCCTCCCAGGTTGTTGCTGGGCCTTCCCAGGCGCCCCAGCGAGGCCCAGCGAGGCCAAACATTTGTGTTTGTAGAACATGCGGTAAGAAATCCAGAACAACCAGCGTGGCATCCAGAACCAGGGCCCTCCCAGGTTGTTGCTCCTGGGCCCTCCCAGGTTGTTGCTCCTGGGCCCTCCCAGGTTGTTGCTGGGCCTTCCCAGGCGCCCCAGCGAGGCCCAGCGAGGCCAAACATTTGTGTTTGTAGAACATGCGGTAAGAAATCCAGAACAACCAGCGTGGCATCCAGAACCAGGGCCCTCCCAGGTTGTTGCTCCTGGGCCCTCCCAGGTTGTTGCTCCTGGGCCCTCCCAGGTTGTTGCTGGGCCTTCCCAGGCGCCCCAGCGAGGCCCAGCGAGGCCAAACATTTGTGTTTGTAGAACATGCGGTAAGAAATCCAGAACAACCAGCGTGGCATCCAGAACCAGGGCCCTCCCAGGTTGTTGCTCCTGGGCCCTCCCAGGTTGTTGCTCCTGGGCCCTCCCAGGTTGTTGCTGGGCCTTCCCAGGCGCTCCAGCGAGGCCCAGCGAGGCCAAACATTTGTGTTTGTAGAACATGCGGTAAGAAATCCAGAACAACCAGCGTGGCATCCAGAACCAGGGCCCTCCCAGGTTGTTGCTCCTGGGCCCTCCCAGGTTGTTGCTCCTGGGCCCTCCCAGGTTGTTGCTGGGCCTTCCCAGGCGCCCCAGCGAGGCCCAGCGAGGCCAAACATTTGTGTTTGTAGAACATGCGGTAAGAAATCCAGAACAACCAGCGTGGCATCCAGAACCAGGGCCCTCCCAGGTTGTTGCTCCTGGGCCCTCCCAGGTTGTTGCTCCTGGGCCCTCCCAGGTTGTTGCTGGGCCTTCCCAGGCGCCCCAGCGAGGCCCAGCGAGGCCAAACATTTGTGTTTGTAGAACATGCGGTAAGAAATCCAGAACAACCAGCGTGGCATCCAGAACCAGGGCCCTCCCAGGTTGTTGCTCCTGGGCCCTCCCAGGTTGTTGCTCCTGGGCCCTCCCAGGTTGTTGCTGGGCCTTCCCAGGCGCCCCAGCGAGGCCCAGCGAGGCCAAACATTTGTGTTTGTAGAACATGCGGTAAGAAATCCAGAACAACCAGCGTGGCATCCAGAACCTGGGCCATCCAAGGCGTCACAACCTGGGTCATTCCAGGCGCAACAACCTGGGTCATCCCAGGCGCAACAACCTGAGCCCTCCCAGGCGCAACAACCTGAGCCCTCTCAGGCGCAACAACCTGAGCCCTCCCAGGCGCAACAACCTGGGCCATCCCAGGCTCAACAACCTGGGCCTTCCCAGGCGCCCCAGCGAGGCCCAAAGAAAGCGCCCAAGATGTGTAAATGTCGAAAATGCGGTAAGAAATCCAGAACAACCAGCGTGGCATCCAGAACCTGGGCCATCCAAGGCGTCACAACCTAGGTCATTCCAGGCGCAACAACCTGGGTCATCCCAGGCGCAACAACCTGAGCCCTCCCAGGCGCAACAACCTGAGCCATCCCAGGCGCAACAACCTGGGCCTTCCCAGGCGCCCCAGCGAGGCCCAAAGAAAGCGCCTACTGAAGAAAAGGTGCTAATTATAAAATGGTATTTTGCGGATTATAATCCCAGTTTATGGCAAGTGTCGGATTTGTTTCAAATAACATTTCTCGACAGACCTGCACCGAGTGCTGCAACAATATTAAGAATAATAAATAACTTTAGAGGAAATGGTTGCGTCCAACTTGCCCATCATAAAAAAGTCAGAACTAATCATTTTAAATCATTTTCATTTTAAAAACCATCAGGAATTAGCTGTCAACGATGCGGAGCGCAGAATAAATTTTAGTGCAATAATGTTTGAAAAACTTAATATTAACCCAAAGTTGCTGCCAAAAATATTATTTTTTCAAAATCGGCATGAAAATCGTCATTTCCAGACTAATTTGCATCATGAAAGTAAGATTTTCATGACTAGGCATGAAAATAAAATTTTTTACTTTCAACTTTGTTTACTTGTCATGACAACTTTTTCTAAAATTTGTCACAGCTCTGATGATTTGTCACAGCTCTGATGATTTATGCAAACCTAATTTTTTTTATAATTTTAAGCTTAATTGCCGATTTAAAAAAAATAGAATACATCACGCGTCATAAAAATGTCTTTGCTTGACTCGGAGGCTTTGAAGAAATGCTCGGACGCTGCGCATCCTCGCATTCTTCAAACGCCTCCTCGTCTGCAATGAAACATTTTCATGACTTGTAATGTAATATACTATTACAGATGAAGCAACTTTTTATTTACATGGGGAAGTAAATTCGTAAAATTGTAGATACTGGAGTCGGGAAAATTTACATTTACTTAATAATACAAGAACGCAACGACCCGAGAAAGTGAACGTTTGGGCTGTAATTAATGGAAATATAACTGCTCAAAATTATTTAAATCTGCTACAAAATGAAGTGATACCTGCACTCTTAGCTTAGAATATTGAAGATGCGTGATATCAGCTTGACAAATTGTGCGAACATGATTAAATCGAACATTTCCCCGTCGCTGGATTGGACGCGGTGGAGAAGTTGACAGGCCTACTAGGTCTCCTGATCTTAGACCACTAGATTTTTTTATTGGGGATTTTTAAAATCTAAAGTGTACACGGGAAACCTATTAAATTTAAATCAATTAAAAGTTAAAATTCATAACCTTTCTGAAACAATAACACCTGGCCAAATAACTAATGTTGTTCAAGAATTTTATCATCGTTTGGGTTATTGTTTAGCAGTTAATGGAGGAATTTTTGAAAATTTATTGTATTTAATTTATTTCCTTGTTAATTTGCGTAAATTTCCTTATTATTTTGTAATTTCTTTAGTCTTTAAATATAATAATGCAGTTTATTTGACTCCCTATGTTTCATTTTAAAGTAGTTCGGTCGTCAATTGAAGTTGTTGATTTTGTATTGAAAATGGTCTGGTTGAATAGAAAATTTAATATTATTTTCAAAAGTGCCAAGAAAACATGCCCTTGCGGTACTCGTTTGTGAGAAAAATGAGTTTGAAGTTCACTGTTTTTACATGGGGTTTTATGGAAAATGACTCTTTTGGTTAAGAAAAATTGAAATTGCGCCGTAAAAGTTCGTTGAATAAATAGTGGCAAATTGATATTTGGAAAGGTAATATATTAAGGCTTCGTTATGCATAGTCAGAAGCCTACGTTGTCGATGTAAATAGCCCAAAAAATGGGAAAATATTTGACAAAATCACGACCAAGCGGAAGCCGATCGGGCGTCACGTTCTGCAGGGTTGCCAACTGCGGAGCGTGGGAAATTTATACGGAGATTTGAATGTTAACCTTTTATTTCTTGAAACAGATTGGATTGAAAAATCAATGATTTTCATGATTTTAAGTCATTTATCAAGAACTCGTTTTTATAAACACACTATTGTATTTATCATTTAAAACTTAACTGTTTACATTTGAATGCCTGGAACAATGCTGCCAACTGTGTCGACGCCATAACCTGGCCCGAGTTATGACACCGGGTGATTGACTAGTCAAGTTGCGAATGAAATTACAAGATTTGTAAAATACGACTATTTGTTTGAGAACCAGATGCATAAAAATTCATAATAAAATATTAAAAACTGTTACAGTCGAATTTCACTTCATAAATTGACAACAAAAAACGGACTGATTTTGACTAGCGCCAACGACGACCGAACTACTTTAAAAAGGACACTCTGATACATTGCTGTCAAATTCGTAACCATGGATATACAAAATCCTATGTTTCATGTTAAAATAAACTCACGGTATAGATATGTCACTAGTGCAGTGCAAGTGCATCACTACTCCCGATGTAAAATAACAACAAATGTACAAATTTTGTAAAAAATGAAGCTTAATTTTTATACAGTTCCGGTTTTAAATGATATTTTGGTAAACTTATGTTTCTTATTTATTTAGATAAAGTAAATTTGGAAACTAAGTAATTATGAATGAAAGGAACATGCTTTATTAGTGCTATGTGGTTGCAAATATTTCAGGATTTGTTATTATAAAATCGAAAAACTATAAAAAAAATTCCTGACTGAAACTATCACCTGAATCTGGGCTTGGGTTCCTTGAAATTATTTTGACCTAGGGCTCCTAGACACCTAGCTACGTCACTGCTTCTTTCAATTGTTTCGATCCAGGAATCTGCCCCAAAGGTGCCCCAATTCTGTGGAATATTTTCAGATAACTTGATGTACCTGAAAATCAATAAAACCAATGAATGTAATTTTTAAATTTAAGCTCTAAACTACACTCGAGAAAAAAATTAGGGGAAAACTCGATTTTTGACGCAAATTTTCAAACTGTGATAACTCGGCTGCATTTGACCCAAAATCAATAATTTCAAATGCTCATAACTTTGGATAGAATCATCGTAGAAACTTGTTCTTTTTTGAACTTTAAAGGAAATTGTGTAAACTTTAATGTCCTTGCCTTGAATATGGTCTACAATTTTTTTTGTACTCCGTGCAAGTTGTTAAAGTTGGACATTTTTTTCAGTCAAAAACATTTTTTTTCTATGGTGGTTTACGGGATATGGGATGTATCGAATGTACACCATTCGAAAGAGGAGACTTTGATCTTTTAAAAACCAAAAAAATATTGATTTAAGGTCAAATACAACCGAGTTACCACGGTTTGAAAAAATTTGACATTTTTCGTCAAAAATCGAGTTTTCCCCTAATTTTTTCCTGGAGTGTAATTTAACATATAATAATAGGAAACATCTTATTTACTAACTACTATTACTATTACGTTAATTATTGAACTTTGCGTATTTTCAATTATAAATTGGTTTGATGTTGTTTATTATTAATTCTTTTTATAAAATACTGCCCATGCAACATGGACAAAATCCTGCTAACCATTCTTAAACCCTATTATAAAAGTATTACAAGCTTTTAATATTTTAAGGTGATCCTCTACCCATGACAGAAACGCACATCTGTAGATCCATTATTTCTCTATTAAATGTTTATGAAAACATTATCCTGAAGTTAATAATTATCTGTCAGTTTACTCGCAACGAAATCATTTTTACAGTATTTTTCAACTTCAAAATGACATTGCACAGCTAGGATGCGGCAAAGTACGAGTTTCGGGCTGGTTTCAGGCAGCCCTAGTAGTGGGAAAAAGAATGGAATGAAAAAAAAACTAGAGTATTTTAGGATTTCGGTAAAAACGTAGACGAGCCGCTTAAGTTTCCACATTGTAGAAAAGTTAGTAGAGGTAATAAATCTGTTTATGTTATTAAATATAATTTTATAGTTGTAGGAAAATGTTAAAGATGATAGTTCAGAGTTTATAGATAATAGATTAGAAATAATTATGTTAATTGTCATTGTTATATTGTCCTAGTTAACAAAATTGTCTGTTTTTTGTTTAGACGCGACAATACCGTAATATGCAAATTTCATTTTCCTGTTAGAAGTTTTCAAGTTCGACTGTCAACCGTTTAATTAGTTTTCTCGATAAATAAAACATCATTTTTGCCGATTGAAATTAAAAGTACTACGTATTATAATCAATCAATCATTCGATAAACTTGAGTAAAATATGAGAAGTTTGCCTAAAATGAGATACCACTTTTTAAAATAATGATTGCGGTTTTATATATCAGAATTTTTTTTTAACCAGTAGGGTACTTTACCAGTAGCAAATTAGCAATCCAGTCAATTATATTGAAAGGAGAACTCAAAAATGAGTTATTGCCATGAAAAAAGTTTTCAAAAAGTTAATAGTTCTTTAAATATTTGAGATTTTACGTATCGATACATCTACGTCACAATAATGCGTTTCACGTGTATTCTTACTTACAGTAATAAATAAACTACCAAATTGTATTTTATATTTTGTAACATTTAGAAACACTTGATTTTACATTTTTCAGCTATACATCTACGTCTACATCTACGTCACACAAACTTTAAAAATTAATTACAGCTTTATTAAGAACAATTAAGGTTTATCAGTACTCTCAATCGCTTTCAAATAACATGAAGTTTCAATAAAGAACTTTAAAAAAATATGGTAAACTACTCTATACCGTACAATAGAAATTAGAGAAATGGCCAGTAGGTATGTCATTTTAAACACATCTCCCCTACTACAGTTTAACTTAGTTTTGACTATATTGATAATTGAAAATTTAATTCATTTTATTCAATTTTGACGTTTTAAACTGCTATTATTAACTCCATAGCAACAACTTTAAACAACTGTTTATTCACAAGTGAATTAAAACTTTTTATATCACTCAACACATTTTTAAATCACTCTGATGTCATTATTTCGTCAAAAATGCATAAAAACAATGACAACTTGCCATTGACGACTACTTTGATTTTTGTTTTGTTATGTCAAAATAAATTTATAATTCATATATTTGAAATAATTTCGTCAAAATTGAATAAAATATTGTATAAACCACGTGAAATACGAATGTTTATTCACTCGAAAAATTATCCCACTCGCCCTTCGGGCTCGGGGGCTAAACTTTCTTCTCTTGAATAAACATTCATGTATCTCACTTGGTGTATAAGTATTATATGATCGTTTTTAAATGAGCACGATGTCTTATATTTTATTTTTAATGCTTGTGTATTACTATTAAACAAACTATTGTGTTTCGATAATACAGGTAAAATACAAGTCAAAATCAAATTCGTATGTAATTTATTACCCCTACCACTTTCTACAGCTATTAGCATAACTAAATTGAAGAAAAAAATATAATAGTCGTATACACGAGTAAGTAAAATATTTCTATAATCTCATTAAATTAAAACTATCTTTTATAAGGTTGTGTAAAACATAAAATCATAATTGCAAAACTGAAAAAAATATTATAAGTTATGCTTCCCATGTCATTTTAAATCATGTGTCTGGTTCTTATTTTTCTGTGTCAAAATTTTAATTATTATTGCTAAATTTGAACGCAATGGGAAAAAATAATAATTACCTCTTACTGACTATGAATATATTCATATAACTTAAATTGAAGGCTAAAAAATATTAATACATTACTTATAACAAAACGTATTGCAAAAGATTAAAAAATGCATTATTAAAGATGCATTTTACAATATTACATTTTTAAGTGATTAAATACAAATGCTACAGGCATCTAATAAATTTGCATCTTATATTGTTTCATTGTTGTTTATTGTATATTGTATAATCATGGATATATAATTAATTTAATAAACCAAAAGGTAATTATATTTGCTGTACACTGTACGTGCTTTAATAATACTTAATTTTTTCTTCTTTTTATTGGAATTATGTATTTACAGAGCAGTACCAGAGCTTGTGGTAAAAATTTGCATATTTTATTTTCGTTGCGACTATGACTATAGTAATTATTTATTAATTTTATAAAGTAACTGTTAAATGACAGTAGTTTGTCAGTTACTATTACACCATATGCCACGATCTGTAATTTCATTTTTGAGATTTATATGTTATTTACCATCAGAATATGTTTAGATGCTATAGAACAGTACCAAAGTAGTTATTTCATTTACAGCATCGCGAAAATGAAAACAAACATTTAATAATCTTAGAGTAAAATATAATCATTAATATAAGCTCTAAGTATGTTGTACATGGTGTTTTATATTTTAATCATATATTGGGCTCATCACGAAACTGAAAGAATTTTTTTCAAAATTCGAAATATTAGTTTCCAGGTTTTTTAATCAAACAGTTTTGGGTCACTGTTTTATATGGAATTTCATAACTATTCTTACCATTGAATAATTAATTTAAATTTAATTTTATTCCATTCCTAGTCGGTCCAGATATCTATAGTGCGGGCCATAAGTCACTGAACATTGTATTTTTGATATAATTTTATTTATTTTTTATTGAAAATGAATAATTTTGATTACAAAAGATAGTTTAAATCATGGAGAGTTTTAAAATAAATTTTAAAAATAATATCTTTTAGATGTCTGCCATCAGTCTCTTCGCAAGCTGATGCTCTTTGCTGTACCTGGTCCATAACTGAAGAAATGTGGTTTCAACAAGACGGAGCTACGTCCCATACTGCAAGGGAAACAATGAATTTCCTGCGAACGGTTTTTGGTAACCGTATCGTTTCACGATTTGGAGATGTTAAATTATTGCGATTGATCAACCAGTTTTGGCTTCAGTTATGGACAGGTACAGCAAAGAGCAGCAGCTTGCGAAGAGGCTGATGGCAGGCATCTAAAGGATATTATTTTTAAAATTTAATTTTTTTAAAACTCCGTTATTAAAACTATCTTTTGTAATCAAAATTATTAATTTTCAATAAAATGTTCAGTGACTTATGGCCCACCTGTATTATAAAATCATTAATACAGTGGTTTAAAAAATGTGCTTCTTGCGAAAGCTGCTTTAAATTAACAAATTTTTAAATAATTCTTTTGTTCCATGATCACTATATTGCGTATTTGATGGCATTAAAATATGTACGAACTTGAGAATAGGTACTACAAATTTAAGAGTAGACTTTGAAAAATTGTATCTTGAATAAATTTTATACCTCTTGCTGTTAAAATATTACACATAGTTACAGAACAAACAAATACCTAATTGCATTAAATAAGTTAATTCGGGAAAGTTTTCAATACAGCAGTTGCTGCAAAATATCCAGTCCAGTGTACAATGATGTAAACAAAGTAAAAACTATTCAGGATCAAGTTAACTATGACCAAGCATCAGGAAATTAAAAACAAAACCATTTGTTAAAAAGTGCATTATATAACAAAATCAGATCTTCCTACAGCAACTAGATGTAAAATATATACATGAACCTTGCTATTGCGTCACGTAATCCATGGTTTTTCTTTTGTTTTAAGCGTGAAACAGTTGACTGTCGCATGTCGCGTGCCTGAACAAATGCACATCGCCGCACAGGATAGAATTTTAATCGGAAATTTACCATAAAACCGTTATGAGCTCAAACAAAAAACGGTAATTATAACTACGTAGAACAATTATTTATTGACACTTTTATTTTCATGTCACTATTCATGGAAAATTATTCAACGAGAGTTTAGCGATGGAAGTAGGAATAACTCATGATAATAAGACTGTACTACACGAGCCAAAGGAGAATGTCATAATTATTAGCGATTGCTATTTTTAATAAGTACTATGCTTTGTGGCCATAAAGCCCCATTCACAATACGAAATTAGTAGATATAGTTAGTAGTTATAGTTAATCAGTAAGTTTTGACTACTGTCGTTCACAATTACAAAATTAATGTTGTAATTAGCCTAGTAAAACAAACTAGTTTTGAAATTAGCGTCAGAAGTCAGAAATGTCAGTTTGTTCGCTTATAAGCAGTGTTGTGACTGATCTAGATCAATTGATCTAGATCACCGATCTAGATCAATTTACGTGATCTTTGATCTGATCTAGATCATCGTATTTTTAAGGATCTTGAGTTTGATCTAGATCAAATAAATATGATCTATGATCTTAAAATAAGATCATATTTTTAGATTTTTTTCTACGCTATATGCAAGTTAAAGCATAAAATTGAAAATTTAAAAGAGTAAGAGTTTAATATTTTTAATATGTTTTAATTTTAAACTGTAGATTAAATCGCTTGAATACTATGTATTTTTTTCTTTTTTTATGTAATGTAATACAACAATTATATATTTTGTCTAATATTGATCTTTTTGTGATCTAAAGAAAAAAGATTTTTAATTTCTGATCTGATCTAAAAAAAAAGATCCTATCATAAAAATTGATCTATGATCTGAGCTAGATCATATTAAACGAGAAGATCTTGATCTTGATCTAGATCTATTTTAAAATGATCTGTCACAACACTGCTGATAAGTATATTTTATGTTTGTTTTACTTAAAGTTGCCTTTCGTAATAATCCTTTTATATAAATGACTAAAGAAGCATTTATAAATATGATACAAAAAGCGTTAACTGCAACCCCTTCCGTCCCCCTCTAGCACGAAATTGTTTTTTCTTCACGAATGAAATTTTCTTTCAAAATTTCTAATTTTTTAGGCAATTTGAGTTATTCACACGAAATATCCAATTTCATTTTTAAAGAATTAAGCAAATCTCACGAGTTTAAAGTTTACAGACCTCTGTAAGGAAACCTTCAATATCGAGAAAATTTAAAAATGAAATTGGATATTTCGTGTGAATAACTCAAATTGCCAAAAAAAGAGAAATTTTGAAAGAGAATTTAAATCGTGAAAAAAAAAACAATTTAGTCGAAAAACTTCCGACTTATGAGTCAAAAAACTACAAAATGCACTCTATTTCAAACGCCTATAACTTTATGCCAAATCGTTCGTTCGTTTTTTGAGTCCTGCACAGGTAATTGAACAAATTTGGACGTTTTTTTGCCCAAAAACGTGTTTTTCTTTGTTCGGGTTTTGAAGGGTACGAAAAGAGATTATCCTAATCTGAGTTTACCCCCTCAAAGTAAAGCCACAATTATCGTAGGAACTTCGTTCTTTGAGTCCTGCACAGGGAATTGAACAAATTTTTGTGTCCTTTTGATGGATCAAGTAAAAAATAATAATTTCAACTCCGTACACATCGGCAAAGTTGGACATTTTTAAAAATAATTTTTTTTCACATGAGTGCTAGAGGGGGGCGGAAGGGGTTGCGCTTAAGTTTGCATACATGACTTTAAAGTAGACACTTCAAAGTTTTTCGCCCTAGAGGATTCATCGAAATCGATTGAAAATACGCCGAGTTATGGCGGTTTGAAAATGGTCGAAATTTTTACGAATTTCAAGTGTTTCATTTTTTTCCGTCAGTATATTTCTATATGACTAAAATTATTACATTTCAAAAATACTTTTCAGTGACAGCAAGTGACAGAATGAATTTGTACAACTAGGCAAGCAACTAGGGACCAGCAGAGACACCTAGAAACCTAACTTCTGACCGGGGTTGTCAATGAAAACCGTGGCCAGTTGGTAATAGATATTTACTTTACAAGTGGGCAAAGTAAGGAATTACCCACGAGGAAAATCTTAACTCACGAGGCCGAAGACTGAGTGAGATAATTTTATCGAGTGGGTCATTCCTATTTGCCCAGTTGTGAAGTATAACGTTTTATCCAACACCTCTTAGGCCCGGTTGTACAATTCGAGTTTAGTGTTAGCTTAAACATAAACTCAAGCTTAGTTAAACCGAGTTTTCCCAGCCAATCTCCAGCGTTAAAATAAAACAGTTAACCAATGAGATGCAACAATACAACAGAAAAACTTGGTAACCATGGTTTTGACATAAACGTAGTTTAAGCTGAGATTGAACAACCGGCCCTTAATAACTGCTTAAATATTTTTAAAATATTAAGTTTCAACCTAAAACATCGTTTCTATGGTGACTTCCAACAAGCAAAGTAACAATTTACCCACAAGTGGCTTTCATCAAAGTTATACTCGCGGGTAAATTGTTATTTACTTTGCTTGTTTAAGGAGGTACACTCGACATTTGAAATAATGAGAGAGTTTAATGAAACTTTGCAAAATTAATCAAAACATTGTAAAAATATTACCTGAATTTTTTCATAATTTTTCACCACGTAGATTATCCAAAAATAAATATTAAAAAACTACATTTTACATGGCCTCTTATGGGACTACTTTTAAATCAACGTAAAAAGCATTTAAGGAAATGAGAGAAAATTCCAATTGCTTTTTTAAAACGTACATTATTATCTCATAGACCGGATAAAAGTAATACAAGCATCATTTACCACGTAATTAACAAGATTTCTTAATCAAAAGACTGACGTTTATGCCTACAGGAGAATATTGGCGAGAACATAATATAGACGCGGCAACGTTGAAAAGCCCGAAATTTGAATTTAACCTGCAAAAAAACATTATCTATCTATAATCACAAGTTTTTCCCAAGAATGAAAGGTAATATGCACAAATGAAAATAAATAATTCATACCCAACGATTTAAATGAAATTTCAAGTGCAGAATTCTCTTCACCTTCCATTTTTACTATCTGTCAGATTGACATCTGAACGTGAAAAATGACATGTACAGCACAGCGTTGCCGTAGTTTACACTGGTATTTAGCCGAATGAAATCTTATAAAATAAACAATTTTTAAATAACAAAAATTAATAATATTCTTAATTAATTAATTTAAATCTCATTTTATTAGAAAAAATTCAAATAGACTGCGTTTACATACAATAAAAAATGTTTATTTTTATTTTTTATAAGTTGGAACCCTGATATGAAATACATTGCGAGTATAGGAGATGCCCCTAACCCCCCACCACTCGAGTGTACCTCCTTAAAATCACCATAGTTATGATGCTTTTATTAAGAGGTGTTGGATAAACCTAATTATTCTTTAACCGTGGTTCAGGCAAGTAATAAGTTAGCTCCGGCCACCTCTAGCTGCACGGACAGTTCCGCTGGCGCTTGGAATAGTGGGGCACATCTCGCGGGCCTTGGTTCGACGCCCGGTACATTCGCGGTCGCGGAACAGAATCATCAGTTCGCGAACAGCCGCCGTTCTCCGCGTTTCGCTAGCAACAATTGTTGCTATCCGTTGCTATCCACTGCCGACAATTGCTGATAATATGTAGCGTAACTTTGGTGTAGGACCAATAGTTCTGTGATATCAACCAAATTACTTGTTAAAATGCCGGGGAAAAGTGTGTGATTTTATGGCTGTAGTTAGAGGATTTAAAGGACGACTGATAGGACTTTGTTATGATTGGTGTACGTGGACTAGGTTTTGGGACAGGATGGGTACTGATGTTCATCTGTTTTGTCAGCGCAGTCAAGGTACTATCACTATTGTTAGAATTTATGCTATTTTTATATATGTACATTACCCACACAATGAATTATTTTATTAATACCGGGTGTAGAACTTTTTTCTGACCTATAGGAAATACAATGTTACAATTTTAATTTTAAGTTTTTACCTATTGCTTTTAGAGTAAAAGTGTAAATGCAAAAGATGTTCAGAATAAAAAACTGCATCGAATAAGCTTTTTTGTTCAAATTGATTTCTTTCAGGAAATAAACAGGAAATAAAAAATAGCAATTTAGGCTAGTTTCAGACTGTCATGAAAAATTAGACAAAACAAAAATATTTATTCCGTCACTCTGACAGTTGACAGATTTGAAATTGTTGTTCTAATTGATTTATTGGACCATAAGAAGGATTCACTAATCAAAAAAATAAATTAATAATTATTTTATTTTCCTTCTTCTCTTCCTAAGGTACATTTTATCGTAATTAATTGAAGTGTTTATTTTTTTTTGATCTGACTAATTCATTTTATTTTTCATGGCACTCTGTAAACGGCTCAAATATATCAAATTTAATTTACGTTTATCTAGTGACAGGAACGTTTTATATCAATAAGTAAGGGCTCGTTGGATGCAGTTTTTTTATTCTGAACATGTTTTGTATTTACAGCAGTTTGGCTCTAAAATCATTAGGTGAACACTGTAAACACTTAGAGGGAAATTAAAATTTTAACATTGTATTTCCCATAGGTATACATCCGGTATAATCCTTTTACACTTTTCTTTGACGTGGAAAATTGGGTAAAATAATGTATTGGTAATGAAATTATGTGCACAATAAAGTCCAGTTCGCACGAGGAGTCTTTGAAGATTCTACCAAGATTCTGAGTCCTGAAAAAGAAGTTTTCTTCTTTCTAGTGAAAATTGCGGTGCCGCTAAATTGAAACTTCAATCAGTCTTGGAAAAGAAGAATTGATTGCTTCAAAACCATGATTTTTTTTCAAGATTCCGAATCTTGAAACTTCTTCTTTTCCAGGATTCAGAATCTTGGTAAAATCTTCAAAGAATACTTGTGCGAATAGAGCTTAATACAGGGGATATACAGAGTGTTCCACAACTTAGGACAAAAAATTAAAGGGTATATACTGTACGACGTGCTGATCACGAAACAAAAAGATTTTTTTTTAAAAATTCGCAAAAAATTGCATCGTATTTCAAACAAACATTTTTTTGACCCTGGCGGTATAGTTATTTTTATCATTTCACTGACAAATATTAGAAATATGAAGCAAATGACATTTTCGTGCTTTGTTTATAGTCTGTTCGCTAAGAGAAAGGTAAATAAGGTTTTATCACTTGCAAAAAGTTAACTTCCTTTTTATCCGCTGTCAAAGCGATAAAATTGTGTTTTGTTTATGGCTTACTTTATACAGAAGTGGAATTATCTATAAAATAATTAATATTGATGTCTGAATCAAAGCAAAAAATTGTTATCTTTATTTACACAACAATATTTAGGTCTTAGGTGTTTACAAAAATAATTTCATATTTATGAAGGATGTGCCATCACCCAGAAAAGTTTCTTAATGCTAAAGGTGTTTTGAATTAATTTTAAAGTCATAATTACTAATTTCTTAATAGCAGCTTATTAACCTGACCGTCAATTTAACACAAATTCAACTAACCATTCATTTATTGCTGTATTCATCCTGTTTTTGAATCCGGTTACTAATTGTAAACAAATTAAAAATCAACGACGAGCTCTAATTATGACAATTACATTCTGAAATTTTAAATTTTTCACACGGCCACACTTTTCCTTTTTTAGGAAATTAAATTGTATAACAAACAACAACATGCATACATTAATACATAATGTAGAATCAGACACAATACATTTTAAAAATGTAAATACTTCTAGTCCGGGAGCTGGCGTCAAATTTTCATGGGTGATTGCAGTAAAACTTTTCTTATATGTAGGTGGTATATTTTGTTGGTTTAACCACTTAAACATGTGTTAGCTGGCACGACCGTGTGGCCTGCAGATTTAAGGGGCTGCGAAACTTGCAAATTTTCAAGTGAAACCAGCAAAGCTAAAATTTTGTATAATCATAATTTACCAATTATATTTAACAAAAAAATATGTTAGCTGGACAGGGCAGGTGGATATCCTTGTTAGCTGCCCAGGTGAACAGTGACAGTGTCAAAATAGTGACACATCGTTTTCATTTTATGTAAACTGTAAAAGAAAATATAAACGACGTGTCACTATATTGACACTGTCACTGTTTACCTGGGCAGCTAACAAGGATACCCACCTGCCCTGTCCAGCTAACATATTTTTTTGTTAAATATAATTGGTAAATTATCATTATACAAAATTTTAGATTTGCTGGTTTCACTTGAAAATCTTTTATTTTTTGCAAATTCCACAGCCTCTTAAAATCTTGAGCCACGCTTTCGGACTAGCTAACACTATGCAATTCTTAATTAGTTATTATAGAACTAATTATATTACAAAAATCAGCTTTGCTGAAATGGTCCGGTGGAATTTGACGCCAGCTCCCGGACTATAGTAGTACAAAGTAACTCAACACATTTTTTATTTATTTTAATTTTAAGGCCATAAGAAAATTCTTTATTTCAGTTACTTATAAAAAAGTTGTATCGTTCTGGTCTTTTGGTATTTGTAGTTATTGATATATTCACTACCAACCACAAGTGGTCGTTAGTTGATGGCTGGTAACCGCACACACGGAATTATAAATATCTATACTTCTTTTGAGAGGACAAAAATGAGTTATTGCCATGAAAAAATTTTCAAAAAGTTAATAGTTCTTTAAATATTTGAGATTTTACGTATCGACACATCTACGTCACAATAATGCGTTTCACATGTATTCTTACTTACAGTAATAAAGAAACTACCAAATTTTATATTTTGTAACATTTAGAAACAGTTGATTTTACATGAGTACATTTTAATTCCAGCCCCATGGTTTGAGAAGATTTTCAGCTATACATCTACGTCACACAAACTTTAAAAATTAATTACAGATTTATTCAGTGGTATTTGAGTTATCGTACCTCCAACATCCATCCACACACACAGACAGACACAAACACACATACAGCATCGCGAAATTATCAAAATCGTGTTCTAGGGACCTCAAAACGTGCTTATCCATTGAAAACTCAATATCGAAATTTTTTAGCATGATTACAATAGGTACCTACCTCTCTTACATGAGTGGCGAGAGGTAAAAACATAATTTTTTTAAATAAAATTTGTATTTTTACCAATGTTTTAGACCTAACATTAGATTCATGTTCATAGTGATAATAATCTCATTTTCAATACTATTGCAAGTATCCCATTTTGAAAATATTAATCATCTGAAGAATTATAAATCAAATCTTGATTTTCTTTCGACGTATATTTTTCTTAAGGTGTGTAAAATTCATCTACACATTTTGCGCTATGTAAGATAGCTCATCGCATATCCGATGTCCGGTAGTATGTATGTTATGTATGTATGTATGTGTGTAAAGATGACCTCTCCAATTCGCTGCCCACGCATAATGCCTCTCAGTGCCTCTAAATGCCGCTAAATTCCGACAGAAAAGCCAAGGTCGACATACAGATGAAATGAATTAAATTAAAGAGATTTTTTTACAAAGTACATTTATGGGTTTTGCTGAACGCTCTGTATTATTATCCTTCTTCACTGAATCGTCCATGGGATGTTTACAAATATCTTATTCTTGTCCTTTAAGTGATATTACATTAAGTCTATCCTAGCCACACCACATCCTGAGTACGATCAAAAATTACATACTCAATACAAACATCTCAGAGAATTACATGGGATACATAATTGGAATAATATTATCAAATTAGTAACATTGGAATGTTACATAGATGAATAGTCCACAAATACCTTATTCTTGTCCTTTAAGTGATATTACATTAAGTCAATCCTAACCACATCTTGAGTACGATCAAAAATTACATACTCAATACAAACATCTCAGAGAATTACAGGGGACATATAATTGGGATATTATTATCAAAGTACATTGGGATATTACATAGATAATGTTACTAAGGGCGGACATTAGCAATCGCTAGGATATTAATAGGATGTTAATAGGTAAAGCAAGTAACAAAGCGGGATGTTCACATTCTTGAAATGTTCTGGGGATTTTATTTTGTCAAGTGGATGTGAGAGAGAAAGATCACTACTGGGCCCGTGCGTTACCATGCATACAATACATGGTACGAGATGGCCTGTATTTTCTGTGGTTCTCTAAAAGGTACACAGAAAGGCCACACTTCATCCGCCCTAGTGTCCACTCTTGTCATATATTCTACTTCGTGGTATAAGAGTTGTATTTACACTTTGTGCTATCCTATCTGTTAACATGCATTTCTGCTTGAAATACAATGTTACAGAGGTTTCGTTTAAGTACAGATTTTCGTGTAATTTACATACTTTTATATTTAAAATAGTTATTTGTTTAACTAGGCAAAAAAATATTAGATTTGCTGCCGCGGCTAGAGTTTCATAGACGAGTCGCAGCCGAGGCTATGAATCTAGCTTAGGCAACAAATTTGTATTTTTTGCCATGTTAAACACATTATTTTTTCGGTGATTGTTATTAATTAATATTAATTTAGTAATTATTTTAAATATATTGATAGGTATCGCAATCAAATTATGTTACTATGCGTATGTTGACAGTTGCTATGAAAAAACAAAATAGGTTAGGTATGTTGATGAATTTTATAAATGTCAATTTTGTTGATTCACTATAGTAACAATTACTTTTGCTGCCTAGGCTTTTTTACTTTTTTTGCTGCCTAGGCAGCAAAAGTGACACTTTGATTAGCTGTCATCTGTCAAAAACAGCACTTTTAATGTCAATCTCCGAAAAACTTATTTACAGTTAGTTTAAGGTTTAAACTAGGTTCGTCTAGTGTTGAAATTTTGAATTGTATTGTATAACAGGCTTTTTTTGAAAGATTTCTCTATATTTTTTTTCGATTCAAGCCAAAATACACAAAATACTATCACTAGACGAACATAGATACATTCTTTAACTTTATAATAGTTTTTGAATGAAGTTTAAGTTATTTCTGTAACACTTTTTGTCATAGAATGGGTGTAAATACTGCTCATAAGTACATTTATAATTTGGCTGTCCCCAGTTAAAATGAATAAATCCCCCAATGTGTACAGTGTGTGAACGAATTCCTTGGTTCTGTAACGTAACATAAGAAGTGACATAACGCAGAATAACGCGGGTAATTCTTGTGTTAATTGTATGTTTACGCTATGCAGTTTCACACGACAATCAGTGCGTTGAGTTCTGATGGTTTTGACTTTGTTCATTTTCTTAACGGGAAACCACTTGCTAATTAGTTCACGTGTTATCGATCAAAGAGAAATTATGTGCATCAAATATGGAGGAAATTGCACTGATTTCGATGCTAAATAAAGCGAGAAACCTTCATTTCTGCTTTATTTATTGCTTTAATTTTGGTAACTTTAATATATTTAAACAAGTATTAAATTATTCTTACTGGCACACTTCTATTGCCTCGTTCACATTCATACTTATAGTTATATTATTCTTCAATTTTATCAGAGATAACCTTAGATACTCTCGATTTTACTTTTTTTTCATTCCACTCTTTCCCCACTACTAGGGCTGCCTGAAACCAGCCCGAAACTCGTACTTTGCCGCATCCTAGCTATGCAATGTCATTTTGAAGTTGAGAAATACTGTAAAAGTGTTTTCGTTGCGAGTAAACTGTCAGATTATTATTGACTTCAGGATAATGTTTTATTAACATTAAATAAAGAATGGATCTACAGATGTACCTTATTAAAATTTTAAAAATTAATTTCTATCATGAGATATAACCGTGTAAAGTTTGCATAAAATATGATTTTTTTAATTTTTCGGAATTTTTACATTCATGTACAATTTTTTAATCAAAATTTTAAAAAGGCACATCTGTAGATTCATTCTTTCTCTATTAAATTCTTGTTGAAATAAAATTTTACCATTCTTGTACTGGCCACAAAACACTTTAGTACATTTTTTATGCTGGATTTTAGGTAGTAGACGGGCTGAATTACATTACCTATACTTGTTTGGTGTAGATTCTAGTTCGAGATTCATCCGAGAAGTTCTTAGCCATTTCTAGTAAATGTGAATCATAAATTCTTATCCGAGTTCCGTTCGATTTTCTAGTATAAATATACGTGCGGCTCTATTTTTCGAGATTTGTACTAGATTTGTCTACGCATGCTCAGTTCAGTGTGCAGTCAGTTTGATCAACCAAAAAATCCATGATTTCAGATTGTATATAAATGCTCGGAAATAAATATGAATCTCGAACGAATCTCGGATGAATATTGAACTACAAATCTAGCATGAATCTAGACGAAAAAATCTGACGTGGCCATCACACAACCTTCCGCCATATCTAGACTTTAAACAGAAATGTATACGTACAATCCGGTGCCCATTTGAAATATACAAATAAAAATCTAAAATATTGAAACACAGAAATTTGCATCATCTGAATAAAAAGATTCATTCATAGGAAAACTCTTCTGTGCTGAAGCCATCCTCCGTTCAATTACTACATTTAATATCTTACTTATGACATATAGCACTAGTATGTCAACCTCTCAATATTTTTTACACAGAAACAAAATTCAGTCGAACATGGATTACAAGATTTCAACGTTTTATTTGATAAATTTATTTTTTAAATTTTACTGCAGTTTTTTGATGCTACCAGATAAAGACAATTTTTTTATAACGTAAGATGCAAATAACTTTGCCTCTTATTCTTATTACAAATAAATACTATATTTATCCAAATTTATATAAATTTTTGACAATTAATCTTTTCAATCTTCAAAAAATATCACTTCCGGTGAAGATATTTGTACCAAAATATAATGAGCTCTTCCTATTCATATACAATTGTAAAATACCAAATATCAAAATTTTTGGGTAATTCGTATTTGAGTTATGCGACATCCGGCATCGGCCCGGACCACACACATACACACACACACACACAAACACACACACACACACACACACACACACACACACACACACACACACACACACACACACACACACACACACACACACACACACATACATACAGACATCATCGAGAAACTATCAAAAATGAGTTGTAAGGACCCTAATTCGTGCTCATCCACTTAAAACTCACTACCCGATTTTTTGCATGATTCCAATACCTTCCTTTACAGGTAAGCGGAAGGTAAAAAGTATAATGTAATTCAGAGGCCTTAAATATACAATTTTTTTTAAAAATAAAGTAAGTTGAGTACTATATGCCATTGAAATATACGCACGAAATTGTGGATTACCCTGTATAATCTTGTACCCATCATACGGCTTAAATTAAATCACGACATATTAAAAAACAATAAGTTATGTTACAAATATTCCCATATTGCGTGTCGCTTTTGCAACAATATTAACATACTGGCTTATTTATTTATGATGGGATGGGAACAGAGTCGATCTGCAATTAACTCGAGCGGTTAATGACTAATTAGCTGATGACGTCACTGCACATCCCCATTGTTTGAGAGGATTTTATATTCATTGGCTATGGCTACAGTAGAGAAGTGTTACAATGTCAAGAGGCTGACACCTTTTATTTCAATTGAAATGATGGAGATTATGATCATTTCATTGAAGACTGAATATTTTTACAGAGATCAGAATACAGTATTTTATTTTTTTAGAACGAGATTGAACAAAAAATAATTGCAATTTTTGTGTAAATATGTATACATTTTAATATATTTGCATTTTGCATAGATAATTCCACTTCTTATAAAATAAGCCATAAACAAAACACAATTTTATCGCTTTGACAGCGGATAAAAAGAAAGGTAACTTTTTGCAAGTGATAAAACCTTATTTACCTTTTTCTTAGCAAGCAAACAATAAACAAAGCACTAAAATGTCATTTGCTTCATATTTCTAATAATTGTCAGTGAAATGATTAGATTTTGGGTATATTTGTGAAGAAGACCCAAAGGAATCGTTAAATTATCTCGTTGAATTACACTCGAGCATTTTATTTCCCCGGAATAAATTTCTGTTTGATATCTCAACCTTGTCAAAGATTGTTTTAAAATAAAATCACTCCATCTATACGGTGTCGTGATTTTATTAAACAATTTTTCTTTTCAAATTGCTAGGCAACAAGGTTTCAATACAAACAGAAATTTATCCGGCGAAATAAAAAGCTATTGTGTAATTAAAGTTGAATACTTGAGTACCTTATTGAGATAAATACCCGGATACTAGGTACGTTCTGTAATTTAGTTTCGAATCAAATCTCTCCACTAACAACCATGAGAACCTTTAAACAACTAGTCACCGCAGATTGTAAAATTAGGCGTATTATAAAATGCTTATTCAAGTAGGCATATTATAAAACACAAGAAGGGTATAAGGTTCTTTATTTAGTTCAGTTCAATCAACCAAAACTCAGTATGCGGGCCTCACGAAGGGTATTGGGTTTTTCATTTAGTTTACTCAATCACAGTGTTTATCAGAACCGAGTCTGTGGTATTCAAGAAGGGTATATTGGATTGTTTATTTAGTACAGTCTCGACATATTGTGTGATAAAATACAGGGTGTTTCTGTACTTATGGATCAAACTTTAAGGGTATATGTAACATGTTCTACTGATAACGGAACAAAAAGAATTTTCCAAAATTCGAAAAATTAAGGGTGGTTTACTTAACTCTTTGGGGTAAACAGGTTCAAAATTTGAACCACTAATTTTTCGACTTACTCGGTACATTGGTGTAAAAAATGTACCATCAATTTATATAATTTTTACAGGATAAGTCCGTCGGTTTAAGCCGTATACCACCAGCGCACGCATAAGTTTGTAGTATATTCTATGAAATATATTGGTTATTTTCAGTTATATTATATTGCTTTTGCCTATGTAATAGCGTTTATTTTCCCTGTGCAATAGAAAATACTTCTGTACCTCTAAGAGTGTACTTTTATTCATTTTAGCCTACCTCAAAGAGTTAAAGGAAATATGTTGAGTGCCACTGGTTTCATAGCTGTTTTTTGTGTTGTTTTATTCAAATATTAACAATGCACGTAATTATCTAATCCAATGCTGATATTGTGTAATGAACAAATTTAATTAATTTTGTTAGAAGGTGGCACTCAACATATTTTCTTTAAGTAAACCACCCTTAATTTTACAAATTTTTAAAAATTCTTTTTATTCCGTTATCAGTAGAACGTGTTACATACTATATCCTTAAAGTTTGATCCATAATTTAGGAATTCTCTAGAATATAAATTCTCCGGAAAACTGAATATAAACCAAACCTCTGTCTAGAAAACGCACAAGAAGTAACATAATTTACTGTTCATTACTTGGAACAAAGAGAAAAAAACTAAGACAAAAACAATCGCAACGCTTCCTCATGCGAGCGGCAACTGTTTACCGTAGTGTGCTTCAGTAGTGCAGTAGTGCAGTTTGAATTATCGCAAAACGCACCGTTCCTTGGCAAACTAAAATAGAGACCATATACAGTAGCTTCTGAAAAATCAAAGACATTTGAAGAAGAAGAACTGGGTTTGTTGACAAGCAGGCCTTGCCGCTTCTCAAATCCGGAAAGCGGGAATAATATTTCATTTGTTTTTATGAGCAAAATGCACGAGGATTCTTTGAAGATTCTACCATATTCTGAATCCTGGAAAAGAAGAAGTCTCAAGATTGTGAATCTTGAAAAAAAATCGTGGTTTTAAAGCAATCAATAAATTATACATTCTTCTTTTCCAAGTCTCATTGAAGATTCAATTTAGTGGCACCGCAATTTAACAGATAATACTAGAAAGAAGAAAACTTCTTCTTTTCCAGGAATCAGAATCTTGGTAGAATCTTCAAAGAATCCTCGTGCGAACAGGGCTTTAAGCACTTATTGAGGTACTGTTGTTTTATTTATTAAATTTATATTCGAAAAATATTTTACTTTTTTAAATTTCAAAACTACTCTAATGAACGTAACAACGTAAAATAATATTATCATAGGTTTATGTCTTCCTAGTATGTAATTGTTTATTTATGTCATGGATACGACACGAGACTACATTATGCCCTAGGGTATTAAGAAAAACCATGGTAATATTGGCACATCACAAATGTTTTTCTTCTGAAATTAAAATATTTCCTGTCCGTTGCTAAGATATCAAAAATAGTAACAAAATTTGAAACGACAAAGCAAAAAATGTCACGCGCGGCATATTTTAAATAAAATATTGTAGGGGGAGCACACAATTTGGACAAATATAGTTTTAAAAATTATTAAGGCAAACTGTATTTTAGTCAAACTGTAATTTGTCCAAGTGGAATTTTGTCAAACCGTAAATATGCCAACCCGTAATTTAGCCAAACTGTATTCTAGACAAACTGTAATTTCACATTCCGTAATTTGACCAAACCACAACTTCGACTAATATTATATTGTCAAATCGTTTTCAGGTAAAACGTAATTTAGCCAAAACGCAACTATACCTAACTAGAATAATTCAACTCGGAATTTATTCAAAACGTATTTTTGTCAAATCGCAGTTATGCATAACCGTACACTTGCCAAACGCATTTTACTCAAATCGTAATCTTCCCAACTGTATTTAAGATAACTATATTTGACTAAATAAGCGGACGCCATTGTAGCTACTATTGTTCATTTTAAAGATTATCTCCGCTAAATTCATTGATCAAATTTTCCTTTGCGCATAAATTACCAACAATTATGCGCCAAATTTGCGAGTATCCGGTCCTGGTTTATCTATTTAAGACAAGCACCAACGCGTGATGCCTGTACTTATTCACTTTTTGCACATCTACGAATTTGTATTTGACAGGTAAATTGATTTGAACCGGCTCTGTACTTTGACAATTGAAATGCATGAAGGTAATTTTATGAAGACCTTGTCAAGTAGGCTAAATTACTGTCAATACGGCCCTGACTCTAATTACTTGTGATTGGAAAATATATTCGATAATGTTGAATACAATAGATGAATAGATAGATACTTTGATAATATGTTGATTATTAAATTGACCATTTCCCTCATAAAATTTAAGCCAATCAGAAGTCTGACATTTCTGAATGTCGTCCAATCAACGTAGAACTACACGATAATTTTGCACTAGTGCAAATTATCGATAATTTGCACTAGTGCAAAATTATCGTATTTGGATACGGCGTTGCAAAGTGATTCTGATTTGCTGTCAAAAGAAGTTTTTAAATTTTGCTTTATTTTTCATGAGAGAAATATCGTTTGGCTAAATGTTAATCTGGAAATAGTCCTTCGAATATCCCTCGTGCATGTAATTGTCGATAATTTTCTCTCGTGCGCCTCGCGCACTTGAGGAAATTATCGACAATTTGACATGCACTTGGGATATTATATATGACTATTTCCCTCATAAAATTGAAGCCAATCAGAAGTCTGACATTTCTGAATGTCGTCCAATCAACGTAGAATTACACGATAATTTTGCACTAGTGCAAATTATCGATAATTTGCACTAGTGCAAAATTATCGTATTTGGATACGGCGTTGCAAAGTGATTCTGATTTGCTGTCAAAGCAAGTTTTTAAATTTTGCTTTATTTTTCATGAGAGAAACAGCGTTTGGCTAAATTTTAATCGGAAAATAGTCCAGCGAATATCCCTCGTGCATGTAATTGTCGATAATTTCACATTCACTTGGGATATTATATACGAAACTTACGCCTTAATTTATAAATATCTGAGAAATTTTGACCAATAAAATAAAATGTATTAAAGTTTTTGGACAGTAAAAATTTATGTATTGTAACACCTAAAGAAGGAAATAGAGGCAATCTTTATCAATGTAACAGATGTCATTTTAAGTTTACTTTATAAATATGTGAGGTTGTCTCTAAGTTATTTTTTATTAAAGAATCAATCAAAAAAGGGTTGAAGAAGTAAATAATTTATAAAGCCGTGATTACAAGGATTCTTTGAGGATTCTTTCATGCTTTTGAATCTGAGATAAAAGAATCCTGGTGAGAATTGTTTGTCAAATACGGCGACGCTAAATTGAATCTTCAATGAGTCTGAAAAAAATTCTTGTTCATCGATGGCTTCAAACCAATTATTTTCTTTTTTATCAGGATTTAGAAGCATGAAAGAATTATTAAAGAATCCATGTGAGAACAGGGCTTTTAAAAACGACATAATAAAATAGTATTTTATGCACCTAGGGAAGGAAGCGTGCTATTACTCCCGCGTGCGAAGCGGCGGTCCGAGCGAGGGCGCCGGCTTCGCCCAAGGGAGAAATAGCCTTCCCTCCCGTGGGACACACAATATGTTACGTCACGAGGGTCTCGAAATCACCTTTCTTGCAAGCGGGAGGAAAACACTGTTTTATTCCCGCCAGTACCGGGAAGAAAACACTGTTTTCCTCCCGCCAGTACCGGGAAGAAAACAGTGTTTTCCTCCCGCTCGGGAGAACCGTACTTGCTTTCCTCCCGCACGGGAGGGAAAACTCGCTTCCCTCCCTCCATTAGCAAGAGGAAAACACTGCTTTCCTCCCCCGAGTGACGTAAACTTACTTTCAAATTCAATTTGAAACGAATATTATATTGTAAAAACTGGAAACTGCTAGAAGAAAATATGTAAGCAACAAATTAAAAAGAAATTAATAAGATTTTTACGCATTTATTATTCAAGTCAAAAATCTCTAAAATCTTTTTCCTGTGTCAAAAAGTTCATTCGTCGCAAAATGGCCTTTTTGCAATTACAGTGTTAGATTGGCCGTTCTAATATTTCTGGCTAAAAAATTTAACAAATTTCTCAACCGTATCTCAAACATGAAGTATAAAATGACAGAAATTATATTAGAGCAGTGAAAGTCAAATGGGTTTTTCAAATTTTTAAAAAATCGTAAATTACTTTCGATAAAGTGGTCACCGGCAATATGAGTGGGTACTTTCATTTTTGATTTGTAGTACAGAATTAAAACAGCCATGAATTTACATCAAGATCAAGATAATAATTATTAATTTACAAGCAATTTCAATCAATAATTAATTTTAGCAATTTATGCCTGTAAATATATTTAGAACAACTTGAATTTAATATAAAATTTATTGAGATGCTAACAATTAAACATAGATACTGATAATTATATTATTATTATAATACCTTCAATACTATGAATCTAGCTTAGGCAGCAAATCTGTATTTTTTTGCCATGTTAAGGTGGTTGGCTTCTAGCCGTTAAAATGGTGAAAAGTTTGTTTAGTTTTCTCATTAAAATTGAAGTAAGAATTGAAATTAGCGAATTATCTAAGATATTTTTGAAAAGTTTAAGGATGCTCCCTCTTTGCTCTAATGCCAGTTTTTTAAGTTTTATCTTCAATTTTTTTATGTGCATGGCTAAACATGTCCAATTTTGTGAATATTTCATGTGTATTTTAATACAATCCTACATAAAAACTCAAAAAAGTGGCATTAGAGCAAAAAGAGGGCAACTTCAAGCTTTTCTAAAACGTCTTATTTGTTTAAAAAATCTTATTGTTTAATCCAATTTTATGGGGAAAACTGCATGTTGTTTTTCGCTATTTAGACCGCTGGTGTTGATCCATTTTAAATTTAATTTTCTGGAATACAAAATTCAAAAAGTGTTCAATTTATTTATTCAGATATATAATTTAAATCTTTGTTTATTAAAGTAATACAGAGCGTTCAGCAAAACCTATAATTTGACTGCGCAACCGTCTTAAAAACATTATTTTTTCGGAGATTGTTATTAATAAATAGGTATTAATGTAGTGATTATTTTAAATTATATTGATAGGTATCGCAATCAGATTATGTTGCTATGAGTATGTTCATTCTCTATATTTTACTATTAATTCTATTTCATTCCCTTCCCCACTACTACTGCTGCCCGAATCTCGTACTTTACCACATCCTAGCTATGCAATGTCATTTTAAAGTTTAAAAATCTGACGTGGCCATCACACAACCTTCCGCCATATCTAGACTTTAAACAGAAATGTATACGTGCAATCCGGTGCCCATTTAAAATATACAAATAAAAATCTCAAATATTCAAACACAGAAATTTGCATCACCTGAATAAAAAGATTCATTCACAGGAAAACTCTGCTGTGTTGAAGCCATCCTCCGTTCAATTACTACATTTAATATCTTACTTAGGACTAGTATGCCAACTTGTCACCCGTCTCACCTGTCAATATTTTTTACGCAGAAACAAAAATCAACCGATCATGGATTACAAGATATCAACGTTTTATTTGATAAATTTATTTTTAAAATTTTACTGTAGTTCTTTAATGCTACCAGATAAAGACAATTTTTTTATAACGTAAGTTGCAAATAACTTTTCCTCTTATTCTCATTACAAATAAATACTATATTTTTCCAAATTTATATACAATTTTGACAATTAACCTTTTCAATCTTCAAAAAATATCACTTCCGATGAAGATATTTGTACCAAAATCTAGGGAGCTCTTCCAATTTATATATATATATAGTCAGTAACCCCTTTTTATACCTTTCGGTGTAAGGGGGCCGGGCACACCGAGCCGCAGTGGGTATTACTTTTGTTATTTATATACAAATGTTAAATACCAAATATCAAAATTTTCGGGTAATTCGTATTTGAGTTATGCGACTAACAACCCTTGACCACACACACACACACACACACATACACACAGACATCATCGTGAAACTATCAAAAATGAGTTGTAAGGACCCTAATTCGTGCTCATCCACTAAAAATTCACCACCCGATTTTTTGCATGATTCCAATACCTTCCTTTACAGGTAAGCGGAAGGTAAAAATGCTGTTACAGTATTTTCGTTCCGAGTAAACTGTCAGTTTATTATTGACTTGAAGATAATATTATAAAAATTTAATAGAGAAAGAATGTATCTACAGATGTGCTCTTTTAAAATTTTAATCGTATCATCAACTGTTATTACCTTTTAATATGCAACATTTATTGATAATTATAAACAACCTAATACATTAGTTACTTATAATACCTTAGATACTTATAATTCATTAGTTACGAACTTAATACGTTAGATACAACCATAATAACATCAAAACCTTCCGTAATATGCAAACTGTCAACTAATTGACAGATTAATAATAATAATATTAGTGCCTAGCGAACTTTTTTATCAATTCGTAAAAACCACAAATTGTTTCCACCTCATATTCAAAGTTTCAGTGAATGAAACCTCTGAAAAACTTCTCAAATTAGCTGAAAAACAGCAAAATTATCTTGTAAAAAATTAATTTGTTTGTATTCAAATCCAACAATGGCAATTTCATGCAAATTATCCCGGCCGAAGGATTGCAGATTACGTAAGTGTAAGTGTAGATACGCCAAGATTGCGCTAATTAACAATAAATTAATCGTACACAACAAGAATGCCCGCGTATGACGTTAGGGAAATCACCGGAAAATTGGAATTTTCTCCAGTCGTTTTACAAGATGTATTTATTTATTTTCAATGCTATAAAGCATTTAAATTACTTGAGTAAATATACGGTTGGTGGAGGTGAAATGCGAACATAGGGAAATATATGACAATGGAGTTATCATGCTAGGCATCTTGATATTACGTGGAATAAGTACTGTCAATGTCAAAGTACCTGTCATATTATTAAATTTTTTATTTTCATTAAAATATTTTCTTTGCATAATAATGTATGTGTGCGAGCAGAACGAGAAAGTTTACATGCACTTTAATATTTTATTATTATTTCTGTTATTAATTACTCTTTTTGCCACACAAATTCACATTACTTCGTTTTGTGACACTACTACAAAATATATCAAGATACCTGGCATGAAAGTTCGATTGTCATGTATGTTCCCTATGTTCGCATTTCACCTCCACCAACCTGTATAAAAGTGAAATTTGTGTTTAATTAAAACTTAAAGTTAATAAAATCTGTATATACCGAATCAATATTATTTAGAAATTTATAATTAATTTAGATCTATACAATTTTACATAAACTTTCGTTAAAAATTAATCTTATTTTATGATTTTGACTGCATCAAGAACAAGATGAATCGATCTAGAAACTAGAAGTGGTTTGATTCCACTATAATTACATAATATATCATATTGTAATTGGAGTAACGCCTGTTGAAAGGTTACCAACAAAAAAATTTCCCTAGAATAATAATTTAACATTTTCGAGATGATGTCTGTGTGTGTCTGTGAGTTCGTAGGTTCATTACAATTTTTTCGTTCACGATAACTTAAAAAATATCAAACATATAAATTTCAAATTTTGTATTTAAGGTTATAATACGAATCTTAAGTACTCATTAAATTTTGGTACCAATCCACAAACCGGAAGTAGTACTTTTTAAAAATATTTCGATAAATAATTTATTGAGGACAATTTTATTTATTTTAAATGAATTAAATGTGATTATTACCTACAATCAGTATTTTATAAATTTTTCTGTATCTGGTATATTAAAAATAATTAAATATATACTTATAATTAAGTATTTCGGTATCTTTTAGTCCATGATTGTTTAACATTTGTTGCTACGTAAAAATTAAATGATTGACTTGACAGTGACAGTGACAATAGTAAAATATCGTTTGTATCTCCAGCAGTTTAAGGCTCGGGTATAGCTACTATAAAAGTGTCGTTCGTACTTTACTAATAACTTAATTCAGGTGCACTTTAGAGAAAAAATTTATTTACAAAAAATGTCTATAATTTTATGCTTAACATCGGATTGATTCAAAAATTTCAAAATTCTCAAAAAAACAAATTTCAAAATTTGAGATTTTTTTTTTATTAGAAATTGGGAATAGTTTTTGAAAAAATATTGACAATCCGATGTTAAGATACTAATGTAGATTATGTGTAATTTTTTTGAAAAAGATATTTCAATCGTAGCATGAGTTATTAGTAAAGTACGATTTTTGATGTTTTTCTAGACTTTTCATTATTCAAAACAAAAGCGAAAAGTCAGAAAAGACAATGCATATATTTAGTATACTGTAATCAAAATTTGGTTCATAAAGCACTCGAAATGCACGAGTAATTAATTTAATAAGGAACTACTAACGCTAACTATACTAGCACCTTAAATAAAATGACTAAAATATAATAGTGATTAGTAGTAGTAGTAGTAGGTAGTATATATTACCTAACCTATGTATTAATATATTTGTATAATAAGTAAAAAGAATAACGTATGGTGGGAGGTCTTGTGCTGGTCCCATCAGATTTTTTATGGTCAATTTTCATTGTATTTTTATTTTGTAATGTTTATTTTTTATTTTTGTATTATTATTGTATGATAAAGAAACTGAAAGTAACAAACAGAAATTCAGATCTACAATTATTAGACAAAATCTCAAAAGTACTCGTACATGGTAATGTAAAATGAAGTCTGTAATTAAGTACTTTATTAATTAATAATGATTTAATTGAAGATGAAATACTCATTAAGTCAAAGCAATGAATCGAAGAGAATACAAAGTTTCACCTGAACAGCAACAAGATGATGACAAGGTTACACATCTCTTTAATTGTTTCTTAATTACCTTCCTATAAATGAAGTTAACAAAAAAATATTTTGATATTTACCCTTCCTGAACAGATAGCCGAGAGCGTTATTTGACCAGCTGTGATCCTGATAACTCAGGTTCGAATATAGTCAGGTACACATTTCAGTTTAACTGCACACAAATCTCCCTTACAGTTTACTCTCCACTAACAACCATGAGTGACCGCACACACGATATTATATACAAGCTGTTCCACAAATTATACGACAAAAAATTAAAGGGTATGTAGTGTACGACGTGCTGATCATGAAACAAAATTAATTTTTTTAAAATTCGCAAACAATTGCATCGTATTTCAAGCAAACATGGTCAGCCACTGGTCGGTAGTTATTTTTAATAATTTTTTGAAAATCTTCTACAATGACAGTAATTGTTTACATAATATCTAATTCTAATAAAAATGTCAAATTATCAAATATACCATTAAAACAGTGATACTTAAAATTTACACTCGTCAAGTAAACTACCCTTAAGGAGGTTCCCTAGACATTTTAAAAAATGTTCTAATGCAACCAAACTTTGAATTTAAGTTGTCTGTGTCATAAAAATGATACCTGAATTTTTTGGAAATTTTTGACCACGTAGTTTGAACGAAATTAATTGTTAAATTTTAATATTTTACATGGGCTCTTATGGCTTTCCATTAATTGATTAAATAAAAAGATGTTAGAAATGTTCTATTTACTTAATTTTTGGTATATAAACGTATGCAAGCACGGACATCAATTTCCCAAAATTTGAAGAAGGTTGACCACATAGTTGTAACAATATTGTTGTTGTTGTAAAAAAATCTTCAAGCATTTTTTGATTAGTGAATTAGAAATTATTGTAAAAATATATCACCGCAACTAAACGAATTGCAATATCAACTAACACCGGTTGACCGAAGTTTGTTTTACATTAATAAAAATATTTTTATTAATTAAAGGCTGATATCTGAGTACGCCACTGAATGTGTAGGGAATCTCCTTAACTATTAAAAAAAATTCTTTTTGTTTTATGGTCAGCACGTCGTACAGTATATACCCTTTAATTTTTTGTCCTAAGTTGTGGAATACCCTGTATAAATGTCGTAGGCAGATTGTAAAATTAGGAGACATGTAAGCATATTAAATTTTTTATGTCACATCATTTTATTTCACTTAAGAAGGGTATTAGGTACTTTATTTTGTTCAGTTCAATCAACCAAAACTGAGTATGTGGGACTCACGAAGGGTATTGGGTATTTAGTTTGTACCAAAACCGAGTATTTCGACTCAAAAAGGGTTTTATGATTTTTATTTAAGCGGCTCGTCTACGTTTTTACCTAGAATACTCTTGATATTACGTTTTTTTCATTCCACTCTTTTGCCCACTACTAGGGCTGCCTGAAACCAGCCCAAAACTCGTACTTTGCCGCATCTTAGCAATGCAATGTCATTTTGAAGTTGAAAAATACTGTAAAAGTGTTTTCGTTGCGAGTAAACTGTCAGATTATTATTGACTTCAGGATAATGTTTTCATAAACATTTAATAGAGAAAGAATGGATGTACAGATGTACAATTTTAAAAATTAATTTGTGCCAGAGATATAACCCTGTAAAGTTTGAATAAACTAGAAAATTTATGTTTATAATCATGTACAATTTTTTAATCAAAATTTTAAAAAGGCACATCTGTAGATCCAGTCTTTCTCTATTAAATCCTTGTTGAAATAAAATTTTACCATTTTTGTACTGGCCACAAAACACTCGCTACGTTAGTACATTTTATGCTAGATTTTAGGTAGTAGACGGGCCTCTTAATTCAGTGCAATTAAAGTGTCTACCAAAACAGAGTCTGTGGGATTCAAGTAGAATATTTATTTAGTTCAGTTCAGAGTTTCTACCAAAATATGACATTGTCGAGTCATTTAGAAAATAATTATCAAAAATAGTATCAAAAACCTAATTTCAAAATGACAAGCATATAATGTTAGGTTCTATCTAATTCTAATTCATTTGTACTATGATATTTGCAGCATTCGTGTTAAAAATACAGACCACACGTGTCTGCGTGTGTGTTTGTATGTGTGTGTGTGTTTGGTTGGTCAGCCATGCGTGCCCTTTGACCTCTACTAGGTTTTCACACTCTGTGGTGAATTCGTGACCTCATACACTTGCCAATATAAAATAGAATAAACTTGCTATTGACTGCTCATTAATTTGTCATCGTTTACATGATAAAAGGTTTGGATTTTTGGTAGTTTTGGTAGATTATAATAAACAATGTCAATGTGACATTGGTTTGACTTTTAATTGTTTTGTGTTAAATGTAAAGATAAAAATTAAAGGTCGACTTGAGCAGAAATTATTGTCAACTTAAAAGTTTAACATTGAAGTGTTTATGTGCGGTTACCAGCCGTCAAGTCACCCATGAGAACACTAAAAAAAATAGGTATTACTTACTTTTAAAACTTTTATTAACGAACTAGAGATTTAATACTAGGCCAGAAAAGTATAATAAAGTATGTGAGAAAACATACTGTAAGTTATCGATATTTTTTACTGTGTGTGCGGTACCAGCTGTCAAATTACTCATGGTTGTTAATGGAAAGTACACTACAAGAGAGATTTTTGTGCAGTTAAACTCGCTATCTATATCTATCTAATCTTGAAAAATTTTAAGGCGCATCTTTTACTATCAAATTCAAAGCAAAAAATCTGATGTGGCCAGCACACGACCTCTCGCCAAATTCTGCTTTTTCTACTAATCTAATAAATAGTTTTACTTACATTTTAATAGTTTCATGATCATGTAATATGTAAACGATAATGTAAACCAAGATGCAAGCAAAAGATGTCAACTGTAGGTACTGTCACTGTCATAATAATTTAAATTTTGTGTAGAAACAAATTTCATATAATCGTGGACAACAGGATACTGGAATTTCAAAAAAGTAGAATATTAGTGTTGTATTTTATTGTTAAATACTACCAGATTCAACAAATTGTATTTAAAATTAACTGTACCCATAGAAAATTATATTATCTTTTATTTTTATTTGCAAAAATTGTCATAATAATAATGTATCAATTTATTTAAGGAAAACTATATCAAGTTTCAAAAAGTACTACTTCCGATTTGAGGATTTCTACAAAAATCTTATCCGGTGTTAAGATCCTTATTAAAACCTTAAATATGAAATTTGGTTATTAAAGGTTTGATACTTTTTCAGTTATCGTGGACGAAAAATCGTCAGTCCATACATTCATACAAACACACACACGCACACACACACGCACACACACACATACACACACAGTCATCATCGTGAAAATAGTAAATTCGTATTGTAGAGACTCTGAAACGTGCTTATCCACCAAAAACTCATACTCGAAAATTTTGACCCATTACAATTAATACCTCTCTTATAGAATATGAGGCGAGAGGTAAAATGCATGTTACAATAAATCATTTTGTGCATTTGCTTTAGAAATCTATGATCCCTTATTTTACAATGATGTTCTTAAAGATTGTGCGTACACGGCTATAAAATGAAATTTGCATAATGTTTTCTGGTATTTTGTTGCATAATTTCTAAAAATTACTCAAAAGATGGATTTTACATTCGAATTTGGTTAAAGTATATATGATCGATTAAAAATTTATTTTTGTGTATTAAAATAAACGTATAATTTGGATTATTGAATAACAAAAATCTGATGTGGCCAGCACAACCTGCCGCCTTATCTAGAAAATTGAATTTTTAACAGAAATGTACAATAACATTGCATTGCTAGGATGCGGCAAAGTACGAGTTTCGGGCTGGTTTCAGGCAGCCGTAGTAGTGGGAAAAATAGTGGTATGGAAAAAAAAGTTAAATCGAAAGTATTCTAGAAATTCGTTAAAAAAGAATGGTCATCAATTTGAACATTTACGAACATGATTCTTCAATTACATTTGTCTTCTGTATTCGAATGTATTTCATTTCAATTTATGCTAATAAATAATATTTTTTTCGTCATTCGCAGTGTGAGTACATTTTTCGAGACACCTGTATATTTCTGTTATACAAATCTATGTAATAATATAAACAAGGTTCAAATTCAAACGCTGCTGTATACATTTCTATTATGAGTTTATAATGACAGCCACCGTTTCGCAATTTCATTCATGTCAATGGTATCACTACAGTGACATTTCTATACCCAGCACATGATGTGATATGATGATTTGATTGCTCATTATATTTTCGGTATCTGTTTTGTTAATGAAATTAATAACGATAAATATGAAACACGAAACAATTGGTAACATTTTTGAGGACAACGCAACTGCTCTCGAAAATTTTCCTTGCAAAATAAACAAATTATAAGTAGGTATATTGTTTTGAATGAAATAATATAACAAAATTTTGCTTTGTATTTGAAAAGAGGTCAATAATTCGGCTATTTTAATCAGTAAAATCAGACGACACGAATTAATATTAGGAAAAAACATTATTATGTAGTACAATACAGTACATTTATTTTTATTTTACATTACTTTCTGATTCAAGATAAATAAGTTATTTGTTTCGAAATATATTGTGCGAAAACATTCATTCCCGTATTTTATGCACAAAAAATCTTCCTGTAATGTATTCTCCACTAAAATAAACGAGTTGTCAGCTGGTAATCTCAAATAATCCTGAAGCGCGTTTGACACTATACCAACTTGACGAAATAAATATCAAGAATGTGAACATCCCGGCTTGTTACTTGCTATTATTTGTCCATTAACATCCTATTAATATCCTAGCGCTTGCTAATGTCTGCCCTTAGTAACATTATCTATGTAACATCCCAATGTTAGTAATTTGGTAATAATATCTCAATTATGTGTCCCATGTAATTCTCTGAGATGTTTGTATTGAGTATGTACTAATATTTGATCGTACTCAGGATGGTACTAGGATAGACTAAAGTACAACCATTTTAAAAGAAATATAAATATTATTAACTGCACATAATGTAAAAGGTAATAATAAAGTTAAATTTTTATCTATAAAGAGCTTATTAAAGAACTAAGGAGTATAAAATTATTTTCAAAAATTTTTATTGCAAAATTATAATTTTAGAAAGCCTAACTAAAACCAAATTCACATAAATTACAGTGTTAAGGCGGGAGGTCGTGTGGTGGCCACATCAGATTTTTATTTTTAGCAAAATTGTAGTTAATTTTTAAAGTTTTTGTAACGTAGATGTACAGGGTGAGTCAGCTAACTATTCCCTATTTGGATTTTTTATAACTTAGGCAATTTTTATCAGAAAGTGACGAAATTTTTGCAAAACATGAACTATCTAAAGGAATTTTTACTGCCGAAATTTCAAATCGATCAGACAAAAACTTCACGAGTGGTTCACTTCAATGTGAAAATTGGACCAATTAATCCAAAATCTCCAATTGCAGCCCAAACAGTCGTTCTAGGAGAGTGCAAGGTTTGTTCAGCAATCCAGTGGGGATTTTCATCTGAACAATACCGATGATTGTGTATATTAAATCCACCATCAAGATGAAAATGTGCCTCATCAGAAAACATGATGTTATTCAGATGTCCAGGATTTTCATTCATTCGTTCAATTTCGTCTTCTGCAAATTCCAATCGGTTTGCTTTATCCTCTTCAGAAATTGCCTGCAGAATTTGAATCTTATGAGGATGCCACTTAAGGTCCTTTAAAATCCTACAAATAGTCGTTTGACTAATCATTAATTAATTAATCATTATTTCAGTCACCAATTAGGAAGCAATAGAGAAATAATGATAAAACTTTGCGAACAAAAACTCAAGTGGCTACTGTATTTACAGCAAAAATTTGGCGGACTTTATACAAAAACTTGAGACTTTACAAACAAATGAAATAGGGAACACTTAGCTGACTCACCCTGTATATAGATAAAAGGCGTGATAGAAACGTAGAAATAAAATTAAAATACTAGAGCAATAAGAAATTGTAACAATCTTTACGCTTCCGCAAGAATTAATTATGTTAATGAATCTGTAATTTCCATATTTAAAAACGTAGAAAATCTAAACTTTCTCATGCCATACATAGCACCCTATTTTAAGTACCGAGAGAAACTATATTATTTATTTTCTTAGAACAAATGAACAAAACGTAATGAATGAACTCTATACCTATAGAATTCTAGTAGGCCATGCATTCATATTGTTTTTCTCTTTTCTTAACAGTAGAAAGAGGATAGTAAAACATTTTCTTTTCATTATTTCTATGGCAAATATTCAACATTTTCACTCATGTTATGGTGTGCGCAATTTCTGGTAATTGTGTTAAATTGCTGATGAAAATGCCATGCTCTTCTGGCGTTTTATTACGAGTAATTTTTTATTTGGTTGTTTTTGCATTCTGACATAACTGTGCTCTGTTCAGGAAGTTGTCATATTTTAGGAAATACTGTTTTAATTTAATTAAATGTTTTGCTGTATACACGGAGTATGAACAATTAATAAGTTACTAATTACGATCGCATCGACCACTCTTTATTTTTTTGTAATTAAAATGCACTTTAAAGTCTAATAATTTTCCCTATGAAAATTTTTTTAATAATAATTTATTGTATAAGGCATCATCAACCTGAATTTGAATCCTAGAAGATTACCAGTAATATCTGGCTTGTAATATTAATTTTTGTCAATCACTTAAAATACGTAAAAGCAGTCTAGATAGTTATTTGTGTATTAAGAAGTGACTCTTTGTTACTCGCGCACAGTAATTGCAATAGTGCAAGAGGAACAAAGACACTTTACGCTCGTAATACACACATAATTTTATCTACGACTAAAAATTATTTGTTATAATAATAATAGTATTCAGTTAGTTCAATCTGCTTTCAATCTAATTATGCTTTATTCGTAACCATGACGATACCAATAATATCAAAATAAATAAATTAAAAATTTGTTTGATTCTGTCATTTTCTTTTATTTTATGTAATCAAAAAGTACTTTATTGAGCGTTGTCATAGGAGACGCGCAATAAAATGTTTTTTGCTTGGTCCTCAGTAACAATCAACTTTACGTTGACAATTGAGAGCATAAATATAAACTTTTCATAGTAGTCGTAGATAAAATTCTTTAAATATGCTCACCAAGTTTTACAGATAGAGCAAAATTTATTTAGAGATGAAGAATACCGAGTTACATTTACAAAACTAGGTACTAGCTCATTTTTGCTATACAGGGTGTATCATAACTTCGAGTACATACGTTAAAGGTATGTTGTTTGATATTCTGATTACGAATCAAAAAGAATTTTTTTAAAATTCGAAAAATTAAGGGTAGTTTACCTGTAGTATTTTTTGAAGTACTGACATTCAAACAAAAGAAATAGGTAATCAAACAAAATTACAAAATTTAATTATTTTTAATGAGACAATCATTACTTCATCCTGGGAAACATGAAAATTAATTTTGCGATTTAAGAAAAAAATCTTTTTCAATCGTAATCAGCATATCAAACTACATATACCTTTAACGTATGTACCTACCTGAAGTTATGAAACACCCTGTATAAATATTATTTATTATTTCTGCATCAATACTCTAACAAATATTATTTTATACTTAATATAATAACTACACAATTCATTTGTAGTTTAATTTTTAGTAGGTATTTAAAAAAAAATTTTTTTAACCCAACTGACTATAATAATTATTTCACTTTTTAAATAATAATACCAAAGGGAAATAAATTTTTATTACTTACAATAAAGATGTCCTTAACCCACGTGTTATTGGTTGATAATCTGTAACAAATAAAATGACAAAATTACTTTTCTGTTCAATTTTAGTTTAAAATGAATACAAAAACTCTGCCACTGCCAAAATACGGCAACTTTTGATGATGTGACTATAATTATACACGTTATTATAATGTATGAAATTAGTACAAAATTCGTATTATTAGGTAATAATCTAATAGTATGCTAATTTAAAACTTAATTGCCATTTGCTAAGTATACTCTATTATAATTTTTGTGTAATACCGTAATTAAAATCATGAAAACTGTGCAAAAGTACATAAAAATTATAATAAATTTGAAAGCGTTTTTTTATGTATTGAGAATAATATTTTTATATTTTCTCTAAGTAGTATAAACATCCAAAAATGGGAGATATGTTAATTTTTTATTTTGTTGCAGGTTACAGAAGATAATTTGAAAAATCTTCTAACAGATTCAGAATGGAGACACGTTATGGGGGAAACAGATACAGGTAAAATATTTTTTTATTATTGCCATGTTTAATATTAAGCGTTTTTTCGGAATACTCTCAATTTTACTTTCTTTTCTATTCCACTCTTTTCCCCACTACTATATGGCTGCCTGAAACCAGCCCGAAATTCGTACATTACCGCATCCTAGCAATGTAATATAATTTTAAGTTGAAAAATACTGTTTTCGTTGTGAATAAACTGTCAGATTATTATTAACTTCAGGATAATGTTTTTATAAACATTAACTAGAGAAAGAATGGATCTACAGAATGTACCTTTTTAAAATTTTAAAAATTAATTTCTATCATGACATATAACCGTGTAAAGTTTGCATGAATCGAATTTTTTTAATTTTTCAGAATTTTTATAACCATGTACAATTTTTTAATCAAAATTTAAAAAAGGCACATCTGTAGATCCATTCTTTCTCTAATAAATCCTTGTTGAAATATAATTTTAACATTCTTGAACTGGCCACAAATCACTCGCTACGTTAGTACATTTTATTTGTTCAATAAAGAAGTCTTTAATTTATTCAGGAATTTTTTCATGTTTGTAGAAAACATTTTGTTAGAACAAATTATTTTAATACGGCTCTTGTATAGATTAATGAGGCGCATAGCCGAGTGTGTTATGATTAAATATGGTTTTAACAATTCAGGTTTGAGGTCAATCAAGTAACTGCACAATTATTGGTATACTATGGTGTACACTCCATTAACAACCATGAATTGACGGCTGGTAATCACAAATTAGAATATATCTATACTCACAATATGTGAGGCTGTCACTCTTAAGGGGGTTTATCGCTCAGCGCTGCTAGCTCACAAATCCCCGTTATTTCTGGTACCCGCGCTGACAGCCTATGATTTATTAGCACATGTTGTCTCCATTTATCTAATTGCTATGTTTCGCTCCATTCTTGTTTAGAAAATACTCAATTTATTTAACAAATTACTCGACTACTATTTGAATATTTTATATAATAATGTGATACAAACATTTAAATTTACAACGCAATAAAAGTTACGAAGAGTTATTCTCAGAATTATTATTATTTAATTATTTATAAATAATAATAATAACAATTTAAAAAATTCGACAACGTAGCTAGTTTTTTACTGTCTTTGTCTTTATACGGTATTTTTTTTAGATTTATAGGATTAATAGGTTGGGAGTAATTTGTTAAATACTTTTTTTACTGTGAAAAAAACCCTTAAGGAGGTTCCCTACACATGCAGTGGCGTACTCAGACATCAGCCTTGGGGGCGGATATGAAAATAAAAATATTTTTATTAATGTAAAACAAAATTCGGTCAACGGGTGTTAGTTGATATTGCAATTAGTTCAATTGCGGTGATATATTTTTACAATAATTTCTAATTCAGTAATAAAAAAATGCTTGAAGATTTTTTTTTCAAGCGACAATATTGTTACAACTATGTGGTCAACCTTCTTAAAATTTTGGGAAATTGATTTCCGTGCTTGCATACGTTTATATACCAAAAATTAAGTATATAGAACATTTCTAACATCTTTTTTTTAAATCAATTAATGGAAAGCCATAAGAGCCCATGTAAAATATTAAAATTTAACAATTAATTTCGTTCAAACTACGTGGTCAAAAATTTCCAAAAAATTCAGGTATCATTTTTATGACAGACAACATAAATTCAAAGTTTGGTTGCATTAGAACATTTTTTAAAATGTCTAGGGAACCTCCTCAAGTTGGACAAAAACGTTATAGATATGACAAAAATTATACCAAATCATTTCTTTCAACTTTCTTTCCAGTGAAACTTATCTACCGAACTGAAACTATCTTAAAATCTCGGTATTCAATTAAATAAAAATTTGCTTTTGTCCAGATCTTGATGAATTTTCCGGTCTATCTAGCGGCCTTTGCTTTCTAACGAAGGTAAAAAGATAGACAAGAAATATGTAAATCTTTTTATATTCTCAAGAATGACATTGAATTTTTTTGATGAGGAAAGATTCTTTATCGTAAAGAAATCGTAGTTTTTTTTCGTTTGTTTACATGAGTAGCTAGATAATTATGGCGCAGTTACCTATGCAAATAAATGAATAAACACATTGTTTGAAATCAATTAAAATAAGTCGGTAAGGATATCTGAGAACTGATAACTTAGGTTGGAATTCGCACCCAAGTTGGGTGTTGTCATATTAGAAAACACAATGTCATAACATTTTTTATGAACGGTCGTATCATAATTTGTCAATTATACACGAATTTCTGTGTCATAAACGTCATTTTATAGCCCATGGGGCTGTTTATAGCGCAGTGCGCCATAATGAAACGTCAAATCATCATAATGAAAACAGTTAAAATTCTCATGTAAACTACTAATATAATTCTATAAATAATCATTTTCTGTAATTAGTAATACATTTTTAAAGTTAAATCATTTTTACTTACATTTAACATAAATTATCTTGTAAATGTTTAAATTCAATAATGACAACTTTGACATTTGGATTTATGTTTATCTTCAGAATGTTTTTGGTATCTTAGCAACAGTTCAAGAATTTATGAATTTTTGGTTCTTTGAACTATTTGGACAGTTAAAATTAATAAATTTATTTAATATAAAATCTTCGACCGTGCATAAAGTTGTGTATGTACCACGGGCGTAACTGGCTTTTATGGCCTTTGACGTGTTTTTAGCCCTCGGCTGCGCTCGGGCTCAAAATCACGTCTCACGCCATAAAAGCCTCCTTACACCCTTAATACATAAATAACTAATTTCACTCAAGAAGGTTATAAGTGTACGGATTATATGCAGACAAATTAGATCAAAATATGTATGCAATATGTTTTGAAATAAGGCCGAAATATGCTCAATATATGCACAAAATTAAACAATATGCAATATTTTACAAATAAATGCATGCATATGCAGATATGCAACATAATTTCATTCATTTTTACTAATAATTTATTTTTATAATTCAGAAAAATACTGCATTTTTTCAACAAAGCACAAGAATATCATATAAAATAAACAAAACAACGTATAACTTCTGGAATACGACTTGTGTGCCTACCTACCTTTAATATAAATGTAAAAACTACTGTAGGTGGTATCAAATTTGAGCGATTATAAATTTTATACATACAAAATTTAAGAAAAAATGAAATTTTGTGTTAATAGGTACAAAATATGCAGTTACCTATATGCATTTTAATAAATATATGTAAAAAATATTGAAATATGCAAAAAAATACCATATTTTGATCTATTTTTGTATGGAATGCAAACATTTGTAAAAAAAACTATCAATAATACAATATATGGAAATGCATATAATCCGCACTGTACATATTGGAAAACACACATTTTATATCACTTTAGTTCAGTTGAGTCAACCAAAACTGAGTCTGTGGGACTCACTTAGGGTATTGGGTTCAGTTCAATCAGAGTTTGTACCAAACCGAGTATTTAAGACTCAAGAAGGGTATCGGGATATTTTATTTAATTCAGTGCAATCAGAATCTACCAAAATAAAGTATGTGAGATTCAAGACGGGTATAGACTTGTTTAGTGTGACTTCATTTTCTGGTTCCAAACAAGAAAATGGCCACTCGTTGCTAAGGTAGTTGCTATGCTAGTCTATAAAACAGTTTGGTTTGACAATCAAAAATCGTTTATAAAATAATTTATTACGGAACTAAACTTTATTACGTGTTTTTAAGCCACTTTAAAACAATTAAATCTCAAAATAAATTTAAAGACGCAGTTATTGTCAAACGGCAAACGTCAAACCAGCCTGTTTTACCGACTTGCATAGCAACGGTCTTAGCAACGAACGTTGTTTGGAACCAGTGTGACGTAACCACTAAACAAGTCTATTGGTATTTAATTCAGTTCAAAGTTTCTACCAATAGCCCAGACATATTGTGTAATAAAATGGTATGACATTTACTATGTTTACATGCAGTTTTGAAACCGTTTCCAAAACGTTTTGAGTTTTAAAATCTCCATGTAAACAGTGTCAAAACGATTTTGAGTTAACTCAAACCAAAATTCTTGGATTTGACTTGAAAATTAGTTTCAAAACTAGTCATGTAAACAGGTAAAATTAAGTTTTGAGATTGCGCATGCGTACTTCACAGAGATTTCTGCCGTTTTTTGAACGTACTTACTAACCTACGAAGTACAAACACCAATTGTCAGTTGTGACTTAAAACTGAGTCGTTTCTTATTTAGTGTTTTCGTAAATTTGAAAATAAAAATGCCAAAACGAAACATTTGGAGTGAAGAGGTTATATTTTTCGTTCCGATCTGTCACTCATCTGCCATTTACATGATCTAAATGCGCTTGCGCCGAAACTGTTTTCGAACCTTCGTTATCACTTGTTTTGAAAACTGTATGTAAACAGATTTACATAATTTTGACTGAAAACCCAAACCATTTTCAAAACTGCATGTAAACTTAGTAATTATAAGTCGAGCCATCTAGAAAACGATTAGGCGTTTTATAAAACCACTGATTTTATAACTAGGCTGCGACATGTACAATAATTAACAAACACTTTTATATTTTGATATAGGTACATCTATTTTCGTAAAACGTCTGGTCACAAGTGACTAAAATTTTATTTACTACATCAATAGTTATTTTAATTCAATTAAATATGTAACCGTATCATCAACTGTTATTACCTTTTAATATGCAACATTTATTGATAATTATAAACAACATAATACGTTAGTTACTTATAATTCATTAGTTACGGACTTAATACGTTAGGTACAACCAAAATAACATCAAAACCTTCCATAATATGTGAACTGTCAACTAATTTACAGATGGAATTGTTGATTTGTTTTAACATCGCTGTCGTTGATGATACGATTAAGCTTTGAATATAACGCTTATGAGATTTAAGTCTCCCTGGATGTTTAAAGAGACTCGGTTTCACCTCGTCGCTTAGCAACATCCTCGGTATTATAAATCGCATAATATTCTTGTTATATTAATAGCTATAATATATAATATCTGTTTACATGGCAAGCTTCAGTGATTTAAACTAACAAATAAAAATAAATATTTCTAGGCCACCTAAATTTAAATTTAAACTTATTGTTAATTTCTCCGAAAAAACATAAACAATCGTCATGGTTTCCAGATTAAAAATAAACAAACAAACTACAATGAAAGTAAAAACAGAAATAAAATTAACATTGTTAAGTAGGCCTAGTCGTCTACTTTAATTTCTAACTTAAATTAACACACAATTAAAATACGTAACATACGGAAGCAAAATCTATTCTAAAGTACGTTATGGTCTTGACAAAAATGTAATTAAATATATGTTTAGTTAAGTTCATTTCTTTGTAATTAATGTCACTTTGAATTTATTGGACTTTATTGTACTTTCTGTTTTATTACAACTATGATAATTAAACCAAACACAGGGCTGTAATAAGGCAGAAAAAATTTAAAAAATCTGGTGGTCATCACACAACTTTCATATACACAACTGTGGGTACTCGTATACATATTGCACTTGACACACGTTTGACATAATAAAATTACTGACATAATTGACTTAGCTTGTTTGTTTTCAAGCAACTATGATTATTGAAACGTAGGTATTTATTAAATATATAATTTAATTTTTCTCAAATTTAAAAGGAGATATACAGGTTGGTGGAGGTGAAATGCGAACATAGGGAAATAAATGACAATGGAGTTATCATGCTAGGCATATTGATATACGTGGAATAAGTACTGTCAATGTCAAAGTAGCTGTCATATTAATGAAATTTTTATTTTCATTAAAATATTTTCTTTGCATAATAATGTATGTGTACGAGCAGAACGAGAAAGTTTACATGCACTTTTAGATTTTATTATTATTTCTGTTATTGATTACTCTTTTTGCCACACAAATTCACAATACTTCGTTTTGTGACACTACTACAAAATATATCAAGATACCTGGCATGAAAGTTCGATTGTCATGTATATGTTCCCTATGTTCGCATTTCACCTCCACCAACCTGTATAGTAAATTAATTTAAGGATATTTATTTTTTATATCATTGTTTACAATTTATATTTGAAACATTTTTTTGGCTACTTTCATATTTGAAATAAATTGAATTTATTGTTATGTTTTAAGAAAACTTCCTTTTCCGGTTTTCGAAATGTGTCCAAAATCTTTTCAGCTCTGCGCATTATATTAAACTTTATAAATACCAAGTTTCAGGAAATTAGCTCTCGTGTACCACTCGAGCTAATTAAGACGTTGTTGGAAAGCACTCAAACAAATTTCCGGAAAGAATTAATGCACATGTGATATTATAAGTGAAAATTTAATAATATTCAGAACGTTGTACAAGAAACATAATCTACAAATAATAATAATAAAACTATACTCACAGCAGAAAGCATAACACAACATACTAAATACTAATAACCTCAAATAAAAAATTGCAAATGTCAAAACAAACCAGTGAATCCAAAATAATGGTTCTCGTTGTTATAAATATGAAACAAACCCATTGCCATCAGAATACATTTTTAAGTAATTTATAATGGTAATAGCATGAAAAAATATTTCTATTCAATTTATTTATTACATAATTCTTAATTTAAAATTTTTATTTACTTGTTCATCATGACTGACTGGTTGAGAACCTGTATGACGTCAATTAATTTCCCTCCACTTAAAAAATTTAACCCAGACGAATATGTTTGATGACGTACCGGTCACCACAACGCAGACAAACTATAGGTAGTTGAATAAAAGAAACGATTGATAATGTATAAAACAATTTGACAATATTTTGTAAAGACTTTCTGGTATATAAATATAGTGAACGCATATTTAACTCATAAATTTATAGCGTTAAATTGTTTAAACCTTGGCCTGAATACAATGTTATAAATTGTATGAAAATCCACATAAGTTTAAATTTATGATAACTAATTAGTAATAATAGATTTCATAATCATTATATATTGTATTTTATTAATAATTATTTTTGAAAAGAGCAGAAATAGAATAATTATTTTTGATCTATTAACTACACTCGAGGAAAATAAAAACGCACCACTTGAAAATGCACCAAAAATGACATAATTTCAAAGTGCGATATCTCGGCTGCATTTCGACGAAATTGGATGAATCTTCGAGTTCTGAAAACGTTGAAGTCTTATCTTTAATGTGATTATAACCAATGTTACAAAAAATCCACTCCACCCTCTCCCGCTCCCCCTAAGAAAAACGAATGTATCTGATGTCCAAAAAGGTCCAACTTTGGCAACTCATACGGGGTGACAAAAAAATCGTGGACCTTATTGGCCAACAGAGTAATAAAGATCAGACTTTTTCTTCAAGGTCCGCAAAATTTCAAGTACCTATGATGATTTGGCGCGAAGTTATGAATTTTTGAGGTTTTTGGCCATAACTTGGCGAATTTTGCAAGAAAATCAATAAATTTTGGATTTCCGAGAACGTTGAAGGTTTCTCTATTCGGCCCTGTAAATTAATCTGCCGCCAAACCCGATCCACCCCCTGCCACCCCCGGATAAAAAAAATGTTTTTTACTAAAAAATGTTCAACTGTAGCAACTTGTAGGGTGAGTAAAAAAAATCGTGGACCTTATTGCCCAATAGGACAATAAAGTTCAATCTTTTTCCTTCAATTTTCTCAAAATTTCAAGTACGTGCGATAATTTGACACGAAGTTATGAATTTTTGAAAAAAATTGGTATTTTTGTGGTTTTTCCCCATAATTTCTCCGATTTCGCACCAAATTCGTTTATTTCTTAAAACATCTAAAAAATAAAGGTGTTTAAAGAAATAAAAATTTTAAAGTCACTTTTAGATAATTGTTAATGAAATTCAGAAACCTCAAAAAGGCACTTTTTTTCAAAAATTCATAACTTCGCGCCAAATCATCGTAGGTCCTTGAAATTTTGTGGACCTTGAAGGAAAAAAAAACTATTCAAGTGGTGCGTTTTTATTTTCCTCGAGTGTATTTACTAAAATGTGTACTTTAACATTAAATTTAACATAGACATTTAATAATAAGTATTATGTAATTATTATTTATATAAATTAATTATGTGTTTTGTAAAATTTGGTGTGAATTCTAGCATAAAATTTGCACTACCATGATCGTGATTTCGTTAATTGTATTCAGCAATTTGGCTGCTAATTTAAATAAGAAAAACAACGTAATGTTTGGTATATCCTGGATTACCTCATTAGTTTCCTGCTAAACCAATTAATACGAGGCGTTAGAGTTACACTAAATGAGAAATGCAGGTACAGGGTTGGACTGACAGAAATTCTGCCACGCACATACAGAAAACAAACTTGTAACCAAAATGTTCATAATAATTATTTGGGAATTCAAGTAAATGTAATAAGCAAGAGGCCAAATTTACCCAATTTGGGTGTGGTAGCCTCACATTTTTAGTACCTATAGATTTGCAATTACTGTTAAGGCCCATCTCTTGCTATCAAATGCAAAACAAAAAAGGATGTTACAATAAATCATTTTATGACTTTGGTTTTGAAATCGATGACCTCAAATTTACAATGATGTACTTAAGTTGTGCTTACATGGCTATATAATGAAATTTACAAAAAACCTTGCCGTATTTTGTTAAATAATTTCTAAAAATTACTAAAAATGCTAGTTTTACATAATTATTACAGTCAATGGGTTAACTGTTTTAAAAAAATCTCTATATACCCGTCTTCCGACTAATGTATATCATCGATTTCAATTTTTTTTTATTTTTGTGCATTAACCAACGTATAATATGGATTATTAGGTAAATCATAAAAATTAACTCCAAGTTTTGCTAATTGATGTTACAGCAATTAATAATTTGCATTTATTGATACACTAATGAGTCATCATGATTCTTCATGTAAAATTTCAATTTGAAATTTTTATAATACAGCCAGAATCGTTCAAATTGTTAATCTTCTGCATTTACAAGAGTGTAAGAACAAATTTAATGAACACGTAATTGAATGGCCATTCAATAAATAAGAATGATTAGAAATGATGTTAAAATAATAATTATTAATGCATTGTCATTAAAAAATGGACGTATGTACTCGAAGTTATGATACATCCTGTATTTTATTTTTATATTATAAATATTTTGAAATCTAAAAATTTGCTGTTTACTTAAGCGGCTCGTCTACGTTTTTTCTGAATTCGTAAAATACTCTCGATTTTACTTTTTTCTATTCCACTCTTTTCCCTACTACTACGACTGCCTAAAACCAGCCCGAAACTCGTACTTTACCGCATCCTAGCAATGAAATGTCATTTTGAAGTTGAAAAATACTATAAAAGTATTTTCGTTGCGAGTAAACTGTTAGTTTATTATTGATTTCAAGGTAATGTTTTTATAAACATTTAATAGAGAAAGAACGGATATAAAGATATGATTTTAAAAATTTTAAAAATTTATTTCTATCAGGATATATACCCATGTAAAGTTTGCATAAATTGGAAATTTTTATCAATTTTTCGGAATTTTTATAATCATGTTCAATTTGTTTATTAAAATTTTAAAAAGGCACAACTGTTAATTGTTCCTTTAAGTACCTATGTAATTATTTTTACCATTCTTGTATTGGACACAAAACACTCGCTACGTTAGTACGTTTTGTGTTGCATTTTATGAGGTAGACGGGCCTCTTAAATAAAATCTTCCGCGAAATCTCCTGAATACAGGTCTGTATATCGTGGGTGAAAGTAAATAGAATAAAGAGATCTTATCTCCAAGGAAGAATCTCCGCCGTAGTCAAGAACAACAAGGAAAGAAGTAACTCGAGCTAAAGAAACTAACACTGTGGGCAGGTGTTAGATTCGAGTGACTCTGTGATTGACAGACTCTGAGATCATCTGTTTAGAGATCGGTCGATGCAACGCAACAGTGTAATACTGCAGCGGGAAAGCAGGATCATTATTTAAAGATACAACAATTAGGAAATAGAAAAGAGTTTGGGTGATTTGCAAATTCTTATCTTTGCAGTGTAACTTAAACACAATTTGCCAGATAAATAATTACTATTATTATTGTAACACCTACTGTATACACGGTATATACAGGGTGTAACCCAACCTGTGTAACAAAATGTAATATAGTATTGGACGCGCTGATCATGAATCAAAAAGAATTTTGTTGAAATTAGTAAAATTAACAGTATAGTTTGCAAAACAATATAAATATCAAAATAACTTTTTTTCTCCGATCGGGCTCAAAATTTGGGTTATATACTAATTCGGCTCCGAGGATTTCAAATCTGGAGTCGAATTTTTATTCGACTTTTCGAAATAAAAATGCAATGCTCCTCAAATATTTTAAGCAAACTAACAATTTGCGACCAACGTTCTTGTTCAATAGTCCGTTTCTGATTCTTAAAGCTCATTATTTTCATGGGATTGAGATGTTACATAGATAATGTTACTAAGGGCGGACATTAACAATCGCTAGGATATTAATAGGATGTTAATAGGTAAAGCAAGTAACAAAGCGGGATGTTCACATTCTTGAAATGTTCTGGGGATTTTATTTTGTCAATTGGGAGTGAGAGAGAAAGATCACTACTGGGCCCGTGCGTTACCATGCATACAATGCATGGTCTGAGCAGGCCCGTATTTTCTGTCTCTCTCTAAAAGGTAAACAGATAGGCCACACTTCATCAGCCCTAGTGTCCACTCTTGTCATATATTATACTTCGTGGTATAACCCACTTGACAAAATAAAATCCCCAGAACATTTCAAGAATGTGAACATCCCGGCTTGTTACTTGCTATATTTGACCATTAACATCCTAATAATATCTTTGCGATTGCTAATGTCCGCCCTTGGTAAAATTATCTATGTTACATCTCAATGTTGTAATTTGGTAATAATATCACAATTATGCATCCCATGTAATTCTCTGAGATGTTTGTATTGAGTATGTAATTTTTGATCTTACTCAGGATGTGGCTAGGATAGACTTACGTAATATCACTTAAAGTACAAGAATAAGATATTTTTAAACATCCCATGGACGATTCATGTCAAGTGGGAAGTACATTTATTATTTAGCTGCCCTTAGTTAAAATGAATAAATCTCCCAATGTCTACAGTGTGTGCACGAATTTCTTGGTACTGTAACGTAACATAAGTGACATAACGCAGAATCTCAGAGAATTACATGGGACACATAATTGGGATATTATTACCAAATTACTAACATTGGGATGTTACATAGATAATGTTACTAAGGGCGGACATTAGCAATCGTTAGGATATTAATCCAGCCTTACACCGAAAGCTAGATAGGCTTTAGGATTAAGTAAGTAAGTAAGTAGGATATTAATACGAAAATATAACCCTTACATTCACATTCTTGAAACTTTATTTTGTCAAGTGGGACAGTTCTGCTATTATACAACACTTCCTCTTTCAGACTTCAGCATCGTGTACCCCAGTCTTCCCGGCCGCCATCGCCGGAGCATATCCCCAGGAGGCCGTCACCTAGAGCTGCACGCCCCAGCTCTCCGGAGACGCTTCTCACTGACGCTGACGCCGAGCCCAGCGCTCACGACGGAGGGCTTCAGAGTCGTGGCCACCTGGAGCAACAGGTCTGAGGACCTGCCCATGGAGATGGCGGCCACTGAGTGCTACTACAGGGGAGAGGGGAGCGCGTTGAGCTTGTGCGGTGGAGTGGTGAGTGGAACGATTGGTTTAACAGGCAGTCAGAATCTCAATCCGTGCGGCGATCTTTGTAATTCAGAGCGGAAACGGACAGATTCTTTTTTAAGGAAGCGATTAAAAGTGGAAAAACCGAAACACCAAGTCTGTAATGGTAGTGTTTTTAACCCGATAATAGTCAAAATCTTATTATAGGTCGTAATATTGTCTTAAAACAATGTTTTTTTTCTGTATAACTACTAGTGCCACGTCAGCGACACTTTAAAACTTTTACATGGCTCATTTTGCACATGATATCTGCATAAATTTCGGATAAACGATGTAGTCATTTATTATTTTTGTTCCATTTAATAATTAAATCTTTTTTAGTAGTATATTCCCACTTGACATGAATCGTCCATGGGATGTTTAAAAATATTTTATATTCTTGTATTTAAGTGATATTACTTACTCAATACATCTCAGAGAATTATATAGGATACACAATTGGGATATTATTACCAAATTACATTTGGGATGTTACATAGAACATTTTTAGTTTAACTAAATATCCAATGAAATTCTTTCATTTCAGATCACGAAATTGACTAATGAATGAACATTTAACTGATAACAACCCATGGGACATAATCACTTATGTCAAATATGTTGCTAGGTTACAATTATTTATGTTCATTTTTATGTTTATAATAATAATTGAATAAAAATGTCATTTGCACGTTTTGGTAATGAAAATGATAGGTAGGTACTTCAATTAATAAAATTTTCTGTCCGAATAACCCTCGACCATTGATAAATAATTATAATTTTGTGAGTGCTACCTCAAGCACGTTGCTTTTAGGTTGACAGCCCTCCGCCTGCGGCGTCGGGCGGTTACCAAGCAACGTGCTTTTGGAATGTCACAAAATTATTTCGTATTTATCAATGTCCTTGGGTTATTATAGCTGATAATGTTACCAAGGGCGGACATTAGCAATCGCTAGGATATTAATAGGTTGTTAGCAAGTATCAAAGCGAGCTGTTCACACTCTTAAAATGTTCTGGGGATTTTAATTTGGAAATATTTAATTTCACAATTTTTCCTGTAGTACCTAATGCCTGTATAGTGTATAGGTACTACGTGATTTTTATTTCTATCCTAAAAATATTACATGACGAGATCTTATTTAGGTAGCAAAAGTAATGCAGTTTATTTGTAGTGATTGGTTCGAAAAAATGAATAAAAATAATAGTGATTTTATTAATATAATAGAATAATGTCCAAAATATCTCTTCCTTGCGTGTTTTTCTTCAATTATTCGTATTTCCGGTGAATTCCATGCAACTATTTGTTCAAATGCAAACAAATTTCATTTACCGCTACAAAACTAGCGCTGAAAAACCATCCTGCATTAAACAAAACACAAACAAACCGACAAATCTAAATCAGACGACTTGTCATTGTTTCTACGTTAGTTGGCTGCGGCGCGAGCTAAACAAAAACAAATGACAGGCTGATTTTTATGCCTAGATACGAGCGATTCGCTTTTCGACCTAGTTAACTTGAAGTTATTGCACTAATGTCGTGAAGAGAGCATTCTTCGCAGAGATTCTCGGATGTTCTGTTTATTCTAACGAGATGGAATCTCGTAATTGAATTTGTAGACGTCATTACTAAGATTTATGCCGCAATTTACAAGAAATTTGAATACAAAGATTGGTTATTTTTAAAGTTTTTTACTTGCAAAATGGTTCAAAACAGAAATAAAAATATTCTATACCCACTTGACAAAATAAAATCCCCAGAACAATTCAAAAATGTGAACATCCCAGCTTGTTACTTGCAATATTTGCCTATTAACATCATATTAATATCCTAGCGATTGCTAATGTCCGCCCTTAGTAACATTATCTACGAGTATGTAACATCCCAGTGTTAGTAATTTGGTAATGATATCCCAATTATGCATCCCATATAATTCTCTGAGATGTTTATATTGAGTATCTAATTTTTGATCATACTCAGGATGTGGCTAGGATAGACTTACGTAATATCACTTAAATTACAAGAATAAGATATTTTTAAACATCCCATGGACGATTCATGTCATGTGGGTATGTACACCTGGACAATAGGCATCCCCACCATAATCGAAAAAAAGAATATTTTACTCTTGTGATAACTGTCAATAATCATAAGCATAATAATCATAATCATAATAAGTAATAGACCAGGAGCTCATGACAGGTGATGGTCTCCGATTTCATACAGCATGCCTTGCTACACCCCTTTAGGGTTATCCCAGGCAAGGCTGGTTGAACCGACGGCTAATACTCAGTGGAAATGGGAGTGGGTGTTAGACCTCCAATAGTGGTATAAGGATGTGGTGGAATTTAGGGCGCCAGTCGACCGTAGCCTTGTTCAACCACGGGGTTGGTCGACTAACCCTACCAGGATAAGGGTACGAAGGCGTTCGATAATTCCAAATTAAATAATAAAAGTGACATAAATGACGAGTTATATTGACAAATGAGATCAGGTATAATATAAATAAATTTAATATAATTATTGAATAACTTTGAATAGTAAATAAATTGATTGATATAAACAAATAGATTTGAAAGGATTAAATAAATTTTATATAAATAAACAAGTTGATATAGTTGAACAAAATTGAAGCTAATAATACTCGTCTTAAACAGTGAATTAATATCAAATAATATTGTTGAAAATGAAATTTGGAAGTGTAATTAATCGTAACGTGCGTAGAGTATACCCTCAGGTTACAGTAAAAATAAATAAAATTAGTATAGCAGGGGTAGTTTGCACCACTATAGTGCTAGGACTTGGTAAGCAAGGATCTACACAAGAATAATACGGCGCAAGAAAGATGCACGGCGTTCCGCGATGGTCGACCAAGACGCAACAATATGCAAGCGCTGTTCAAAACAAAAATTACGATGCGAGTCCTACAACTATACGCTGACTACTAACCCTACCAATAATAGCACAACGTGAACCAAAATGACTTAACAAAAACTACGCGAGCGCTTGATTAATTAACCTTTTACAAGTAAAACTTTACAATAATAATAAACAAAATCTTAAGTAAATCGGAATATCAGATACTAAATGAGAATTATAGTGACGTAGCAAGGATGCTTTAATTTCTAACCAAAACTAAGTATCGAGAAAAATAACTCAAACTAAAATATAGAGTGCAATTTTGCTTACCTGGATTCCAAGATGTTGGTGGAGGTGTACACAGGCGCGGAGTATTTGGTGGTTGGGAGGGTGCGGTGCAACTGCAAACCAGTGCCAGTGGTGTCTCAATAACTTCGAATCCAAAATTTCCAACTTCCCTCGTAATAACTCTCAACTCCGTAATATCCAGAAGATAAAATCGACTCCAGATCTTTTCTCAAAATTTTGATTTTGGAAATAGCTGTAGTTTAAAAGCCTAAAACGTTTAACTAGTTAAATAAAGAAAGAAGAAATGTGTGACGGCTCTACGCCACTGGAAATGTATGGAATGATTTAATTACTTTTAAAATGAACAAATAATATAATGAAAATATTTCCAGAGTATGAATTTTCTATGAAAAATAAACTACACTACGAAATATAGTACAAAACTAGAGTATTTACCTCAGCTGGTATATGGCTTAAAGTGCGTGAATAACCTTTTTGTTACTTGGCTGTTAACTTTAAAATTCCCGGAAACACCGGAGGAATATAATAATTCCCAATAGATCACTTGGTCGACAAATCCCACCAAAGGACAAATAGATCACCTAGATCACTTAACAATAGCTCAAAATCAGCGACACATGTGATTTCATTAACGTTTCAAGTACAACAGGCCCCTGGTCAAGAATCAGAAACCGAACTTCGCACGCACAAAACGGTCAGTCGTCACAAGGTCGAACTAATATTCCGCTCAAAGCCTAGAAGGCGACACACACACCCTACCCTCAGGTAGTTTGGGTTGCCTTCTCGCGGTAATAAGAAGTAAGTTGGAGGATATTAGAAAATACAGTGTAACAGCCTTTTGGAGGATAGCATTGACCCTATGACAACATAGAAAAACGGGTATTAAACCCTTGCACGCTTTCCGCTCATATGGAAAATTGCATTTCCACTTGCACAAAACTTTTTTGAAATTTTTCACCCTTGGGCCAACGAAGACTGCATGCCAATTTGGTTATAGGTGTTTTATGACACAAATATTAATTCTTTTCATCGGCTGTATAAAAACTCGAAAAATAATATTTTTTTATTACAAGATCACGTGACCGTTTGAGCCCTTTGGGATCCTGCGAATCGCATGTCTATAATTTTTAAGACTTTCAATGTGTTTAAGTTTATTTTGATAAAAGGGCATGCATTATTAAATCAGAGAAAAACACAACATTTTTGTGCAAGTGAAAAAATTCAATTTTCCATATGACCGGAAAGCGTGCAAGGGTTTAATACCCGATTTTCTTTGTTGTCGTAGGGTCAATATTCTATCCTTCAAACGGCATGCTGTATGAAATCGGAGACCATCACCTGTCATGAGCTCCCGGTCTATAAGTAGAGTATATATGTCATTAAAATATAAGCACAAAGTTGTGAATCACCCTGTATCATATACCGTGTATGTGTGCAGTTACCAGCCGTTAACTTACGGGTACTTTTGAATTTATTAATTACGTATTTAATCCATTTTGTGTAAATTAAATAATTCAGGAAATATAATAAAAGAACTTTTTGTTTACGCGGTACTTAAGGAGGTTGGGGACGCCTGCAGTGGCGTACCCAGACATTAGCCTTAGAGGGAGGATATGAAAATAAAAATATTTTTGATAATATAAAACAAAATTAGCTCAACGCCTCAACGCATCTTGGCTGATGTCATTGCATTGCTGTGATATTTATTTTTACAATAATTACTAATTCCCTAATCAAAAATGCTTGACATGCTTACATTTTTTTTAAATAACTTGCAAATGGTTTAGACAAAGTACACAAAATTTTCAAGAACTTATTTTTAAAGGTTTATTGGAAATATTAATACAAGTTCTGTGAATTTTTCATCATTTTATCATATAGTTTAAACAAAAATTTAGTGAATTGCCATAAGAGTCCATGTAAAACGAGCGAATTTCAACATTTAATTACTCAAAAACCGGATAGACGAAAATTTAAAAAAAATAATTTTAGAATCTAAGTAGTGAAATGAAGGCACTGTATAAATTTCAGCCTCTCATCATCATTTTAATAAACGGTCACCAACCTCCTTAATACATACATCCATACGTTAGAGTTTTATTGGACGTTATGAAGTTGACTGATTCTTCTTCCATGTAAAACCATATCAAATATTTTATTCTTTACATAAATAAAGTACCTATAGTATAGCATACGCTTTTGACATAGACTATGTGATTGGTTCCATTATAAATTAATCTAATGCAAGAAAAAAGCATGACCAGTCTAAAAATCTTTGTAATAATTTGACACAAATAATTACAGATTAAAGGTGGATTTATAACTGCGCATAGAAAATAATTTAGCACAACATAGCACAGCATTTTCGTCACGGGGTTTTTATAAATCGCACAGAAACACAAATTGTTGACGACTTATGGCAGCTGTTTTGACATTTGATTTGGAGGCTTTGTGTATTTCTTACTGTGTTTTGGAAATATTTCTTTAAAATAATCGACAACAAAATAATTCAATACCGTGTTTGACAAAAAAATAACCTTGACAAGGAACTTTGACATAAATAATAAATGAATAAATGGTAAATAAATAATTCGTGTAACGTGCTAAATTATTTTCTATGCGCTGTGCGTCTTATAAATGGTTGTACTAATTTCCATATGACCAATTCATATGCTATGTTGCGCTAAATTATTTTTATGCGCTTTGCGTGTTATAAATTCACCTTAAATGTGTAGAATAAAGTTTTTTTAAAAATAATTATTTCCAGAGAGGCATCGTTTCAAGCGACAACAACGAATACTTCATAATTCACCCGCTGCCCGCTCGTTTCCAAACAAACGACAGTCAACCGCACATAATAATCCGCCGTCCAGCTTCCCACCCTTATATTACCCCCAAACCTACGCCACTGGAGCCCGAAAAACCAATCTGCGCCCATGACGAATCAACCGAACACAACAGCAGGAAATACTGGACGAAACACCGCAGGAAAAAATATGACAGTGGCGAAACAAATGAGGAAGACAATCAGAGAGATGAAGACAAGAAAAAGAGAAAGAAATATTATAAACAGGATGATTATGAGAAAAAGGATAAATATTATTTAAAACAAAGTAATGGGACTAGGAAAACTAGATCCAAAAGGGCGTTGCTAGCTATAGGAAGCCCTGTATTTGTAGAAACAGCTGTTTTTGTTGATCGGGATTTGTTTCAACATATGAGAGCCAACTATCCGACAGATACCGAACGAGAACTTGTACGATTCGTTCTTGCCATGATCAATGCAGTAAGTTTATCAAATACTTTTTCATATATGTCACGCCTATTACCCAACTTGGGTGTGGCAGCCTCACAGCTGTGAGTCATCGGTATAGTGACTGGTGTGTGCGGTTACCAGCCGTCAAATCCACTGTCAGTGGAGAACAGCACAAAAAGATTTTAATTTTTTTGTAACTATTTTTTATTGTACTATTTTTTTGGCTTTACTCAATTTGGGTGTGGCAGCCTCACAACTGTGAGTCATTGGTATAGTGACTGGTGTGTGCGGTTACCAGCCGTCAAATCCAATGTTAGTGGAGAACACCACAAAAATATTTTAATTTATTTGTAACTATTTTAGTGTACTATTTTTACGCCTTTACCCAACTTGGGTGTAAAGTCATCGGTCATACAGGGTGTTCCACAACGTAGGACAAAAAATTAAATATTGTACGACGTGCTGATCATGAAACAAAAAGAATTTTTTTAAACTTCGCAAAAAATTGTATCGTATTTCAAACAAACATTTTTTGCCACTGGTCGGTAGTTAATAATTTTTTCAAATCTTCTACAATGAAAGTAATTGCATACATAATATAATACTAATAAATGTCAAATAATCAAATATATGGTATATTTGATACTTAAAATGTACACACGTCAAGTAAAATACCCTTAACTTTGTGAATTTAAAACAAATTATTTTTGTTTCATGATCAGCACGTCGTACAGTATATAATTTTTGTACTAAGTTGTGGAACACCCTGTATTTAACAGTTAATTCATTAGTTGTTAGTGGAAAGTACACCACAAAGGTGATTTGAAATTATTTGTGTATAATGTTTTTAAAGTACCTACAATTGAAATGAAAATCATTTAAAGTTTACCTTATCAATATATGAATGTCTCGTGGTTCCTACAGCCCTTTTTACTCCTTATTTCACTCAATAGCACTATTTAGATTACTAAAAGCACTACTTAAATGCACAAACAGCACTACAACATTTCTATTTCAATGCCGAAATTCAACTAAACTTTACTATGAACTGAGTCAAGATACAGACAGCGCAGCGATTTTAGAACTTGTCTGGTTCGGTCTGAGGCGGTTTTTAAGAGATTTTATAAAATAAAAATCGATAATATAGTGGAACACAGAATCAAGGTTATTGAAGAACATTCATATTAAAAAATATGTATTTTCAGAGTTGCTTTATTTTTTGTATTATGAAACTTATTTTAGTTATTTATTAATTAATAACTTTTGGTTTGTACAAATATACCGGGTGGTCTATTTAACGTGACAAATCGAAATAACTTTGCTACGACAATTCGTAGGCTTGTGCACCGGCTACCCTCAGTGGAGACAGGGGTGGCTTTGAAAATTTGTAGATCAAAAGTAAATTCATTAAAAAACTAAATAAGTTCACTTACTGTGTTGAGCGCCACTCTGTTAATTACGGCAACAGAGAATCCGTCTGGAAAATCAAACTTCTGAGAGAAGGAGAGTTTAAGGCAATTATAAATTATTAATAATGCAAAATTTTGTGTATGAAAATCGATGTATGAACAATTTTTATTCTTAAATTTAGTTATATCCAAAGAAAAACACCCTAATCTGTCCCTAACGTTAGCTAAATTACGAATTCTTATATTATTAATACGAGTAATAATTATCAAGTTCTAAATTTGGAATACATGAAATTACAAATATTGATCAAAATCTTACTTATCTACGTAGCGATGAATACGATGGTGATGGGGGCCCCATAGATGACAACGATGCAGTGATGACGATGAAGTGGAGTGGGCAAGTCCGGCCCTGGCTGGTTGACCTCGCGAACGGAAGAATTTTCGCCGAATTTCCAGATTCTGGACTACTGGAGGTGTCTGATTCGAGCGGTGTGACAATATTGAGGGCGCTATGCCCCACAATAATTACGAATTAAATGGAGCAGTAGTATACTCCAAATAAAGACAATTAACTGCTAATTTTTCGACGATAACTGGTTCAACATTAACTATCATTGAACATTATATCCGCACAACGGCGACGGTAATAATTGATTACCAATTTTTAACTTTATTTTATAAATCCACCGTATTGGTGACTCAGAATCAATCAACACCGCTCGAGGCCGAACTCAACACACACTGACTACAGTGTCACAACTACACTACACTTGCACTCACTAGCTTATTAATTAAATTAAATCTAACAAATCAGAAAAGAAATCAAAATTGAGCAAATAAAAATACAAAATTATGAATTTCGCGCGAAGCGAGTTTTGAATGTAACAACTTTTAAAATACGCATCTAACAGAAAAATGTGCCGAACAGAACTTTCATAGTACGAAGGGGGCCATACAATTATATCAACATTTTGTATCCCCCAGACGGCAGGGGAGGCGGATAACTTTAAAATCTTAAATGGGTATACCCCTATTTTTTTATTTCAAATTCGGAAAGAACGTCAAAAATAAGGAAGCTTTTATTAAAAATTTATTTTTTGTATACCTGATTAAATTAAACATTTTTTTACAAAGATAATTTATGTTAAATGTAAATACAAATGATGAATTATAGAAAATGGTTATTTATAGGATTTTTAGTGGTTTATATGAGGAAAATTGAAACTGTTTGCATTAATATGACGTTTTTTAATAGCGCACTGCGCTATAAAGTGGTTCGTGGGCTATAAAGTGCCGTTTATGTCAAAGAAATTCGTGTATCAGTGTCAAATTATGATATGACCGTGCATAAAAATATTTTATTATTTAAAAATATTGTATATATCACATTTAACAGCTCATTTATGCGCTATCGTATCCATTTATTATTGCTTTCTGGTAGAAAAGTTAATTTTTCGATAGCTCTGCTACTTTTCTTGTAGCTGAGCTACCTTTCTGGCAGCTAAGCTACTTTCTTAGTAGCTTTAGCTACTTTTAGTAATTTATTATACAAGACGATAAAGAGATCATTTATCGAAAAGTGAAAGATGTTAGTTCACGAGTGACGAAGGAACGAGTGGGCTATCTTTCACGTGTCGATAAAGACTCTTTATCGTCGTGTACAATATATTATTTTATTTTGTACTTAATGTTAATTTGTGTAAAAATATTCTTATTTTACTTAAATTTTATTTTATCTACTCAAATTTTACTTTATCTACTCAAATTTTACTTTATCTACTCAAATTTTACTTTATCTACTCAAATTTTACTTTATCTACTCAAATTTTATTTTATCTACCCTCGATGTTAAAGTAATACTTTATCTACTGAAAATGAACGTATAAAACCAATTTTTAACATTAAGTACAAAATAAATAATCTAAAAGCTACCTTTACTTTTAGAAAAATGTAAGCTACCAGTTAAAAGCTACCAATTTTAAAAAAGTAGCTAAGCTACAGCTACTTTAAGATAAAAATCTGGTGTGGTCACCACACAACTTTCTTATACACAACTGTGTGTACTCATATAAATATTGCACTTGACATACGTTTGACATAATAAAATAACTGACGTAGTCGACGTATCTTGATTGTTTTCAAGCAACTGTGATTATTGAAATATATTTAATAAATATTAGTTTTTGGTGATTTAATCATGTTTCACAGCAACTATGATTATTGAAATGTATTTATTAAATTGTGTTATTTAGTTTTTCTCATATCAATATTTAAAACTGACAAAGGATATGAATTTGAAACATTTTTTGTGGCTATGTCCATATTTGAAATAAATTGAATTTATTGTTATGTTTTAAGAAAACTTCCTCTTCCGGTTTTCGAAATGTGACCAAAATCTTTTCAGCTCTGCGAATTATACTAAACTTTATAAATACCAAGTTTCATAATTTTATCTTTTCTCATTCATGAGTAATTGAACATACGGGCATACACACACACATCCATCCATCCACACACACAGAGAGAAAATGAGAAAATGGTCAAAACGGATTCAATGAATCTCAAAACATTTTTCTGATGATACCTAGACTTAAACTGTGTATAAGAAAGTAAAAAGTAGCTAAGCTAGTAGCTTGGCTACCAAAGTAGCTAGCTACTGCCCAGCTCTGATTATGAGTCACATTATAATAAACACTTCTCCATAGGTTCAGCTCCTCTACCACGACCCATCACTAGGCCGCCCAGTCTTCTTCGTGCTCAAACGCTTGGAGATCCTCCACGAGGAGCCATCCGGCTTGTCTCGCCCGCACGACATCGACCGCTTCCTCAGCAGCTTCTGCAGCTGGCAGCGGCTGCGCAACCCGGCGGGCGACGCGGACCCGCAGCACTGGGACCACGCGCTCATCCTCACGGGGCTCGATCTCTACGTGGTGGGCAAGCGCGGCAAGGTGTCCAGCCAGGTGGTGGGGCTCGCCCCCGTCGCCGGCATGTGCACCATGACTAGCAGCTGCACCGTCAACGAGGGCAGGCACTTCGAGAGCGTGTACGTCGTTGCGCACGAGATCGGACACAAGTGAGGGGGATTTACTTGAATTTTAGATGTATTTGTCGCGAATTTTACTCAATATGGTAGATCTCTGAATTTTTCCAAAAGCGTACAAACAACGATGGATCAAAAAATTGAGAAAATGAAACGCGCTGACGTGTTTTAATGCAAAGTTAAATAACAATGGTCGCACGAGGATTCTTTGAAGAATCTACCAAGATTCTGAATCCTGGAAAAGACGAAGATACAAGATTCTCAATCTTGAAAATAAATAAATTCATGGTTTTGAAGCATCTAATAAGGGGCCGTTCACATAATACGTCACACGATTTTTGAATAAAAATAATAAAACAAAAAATAAATTAAATACAAACATAAATATCTATAATGCTCATCTTTTGCCAAACTTGGATGTGACACCCTTAGATACTGCGAGTTTTCGGTATAAATATAACATTAACGATGTGATTAATAGATTGCATTCAGTTTCTTTATTAAATAGATCTAAATGAACCAATTCATTAAATTTTATCCTACCATGTTTTAAATTTATCTATTTATTACGCAACTTGGATGTGCCAACCTCACATAGGTACTGTGAGTCTTTCGTATACCCATACAACACAAATACGTCGTTAAGACGTCTTTATAATGTCCATGTCTTAACGTCTGATCCAAATGTAATTACAAAGATGTCACATACGTGTCTTATGTCCTCCATTCAGGATGTTTAAAAGATGTTATTTTCTTCCATGCAAATGACGTCTATTTAAGTAATACCTTTTCGACAGTCAAATGATGTCCTTTTTAATAAAATTATGATTAATATATGTCGTATATTAATCATAATTTTGATCAATATAGGATTCCTGTATGTCATAACCAAGATGAATTTTGAAACAAATATAGGATTCCTATATATTGTAAGCGGGAGATTTAAATCTGGACAACATAATGACGAATTAAAGACTACCGCATAAGACGTCTAAAATTTGACCAATACAATTCTCCTTATGACGTCTATAAGACAATAGCAAAGATCGATATGTTGTATGGGAAGTTACAGCATGGTTATATATTTTAGAGTGTGTGTTCTAACGCACTATTGAACTCTTTTACAATTTTATTCTTATTTTCAGTTTAGGGATGCGACATGACGGGCCCTTAGCTGATAACGACTGTGATCCTAGCAGTTACATCATGTCACCAACTCTAGGAAGCGGCAAAATTACCTGGTCACCGTGCAGTAGAAGATACCTCCAGAAATTCTTAGAGTACGTCAAACGTCATTATGATTCACATAATTATCTAGAGTAAAATTCAAATATCTAGAACCCTGAGCTGCGCGAGAAGGCAGAGCTTGTCATGTACTGTCAGTTTTACAAAAGTGGAGCTAGCGAGTATATGCTACGCTGCACTTTACTTAATTTTCAAACAAAACTAAAATATAACTCAATCACAATCAATTACAAAATTCACAGCGTTACACGATGCAAAACACTACGAACGTTAACATGAGAATAACAGATATTGAAGCTGATGTTCTGTAGAACAGACAGTAGCGTAGTTTATCATCTATGCCTCTCTTTCTAAGACGAGAATTCGTACTTCGCGCAGGGTTCTGCTTAAATGAATTTAGTTCTATCACGTCTTTTACCCAACTTGGGTGTGGCAGGCTCACATATTGTTAATCACGGTATAGATATTTATTATACAGTGTGTGCGGTTACCAGCCGTCAATACACTCGTAGTTGTTAGTGAAGAACACATCACAAGGGAGATTTTTGTGCAACTGACTGTCGTCATTTGATTGATATTTTTGCAGGACGTCGCAATCAAGATGTCTTTTGGATCATGGGAGTTCTGCAGGACAATTAGATCATAGTGCCGAAGGAGCTTTACCTGGTGAAAGATTTGATGCTGATCAACAATGTGAGTAACATTTTATCGATTATTAGATGTAGCCTTTTACAAGAAGTGCCAAATAATTATAATAATTACAAAAATTAAATTCAATAAAGGCATATTGCTTCAAGTGTGATGTAAGTTTTTTTCAGTATTATTTACTGAAAAGAATATTATTTTTCAGGTATGTTGAAGTATGGAAGAGGCAGTAAACATTCTTCACAACAACCCTTAGACGATGTTTGCAGAGATTTACATTGCCAAAGAGAACGGTACACCTGGACATCTCATCCTGCGTTAGAAGGTGGGTAATAGCTATTTAAATTATAAGTGCGGTAGGCTTTATTTTACAACACGATGTACAAATATCTAACGCACACATTATGTACTTTATTAAAAAATCGTATTTTCTATAAAGTTAAGTTAGATGCATTTGACTACACTTTCCTTTTGGCAAGTAGCCTTGAAATAACTGCTAAGAGATGGTGCCAGTAAATGTCACATTTAAAATGTATCTGATTTATTTATTTCAGACCCTACATATACATAAAATCACGCTATTTCCCTAATAGTCCGGTTGGTAAGACATTATACCTTGCGTTTTATTATTAAAGCATGCCACTTGGCATAAGTGTTCTTTAGATCCTCCTTTGCCAATCCGAAGTTGTAGCCACCCCCGGGGGCCGTGCAGGGGCTGCGTATTACGTTTATCTCGTGGTTAAAGAACAAAATAATCAATTATAAAATTGTAGAGCATAAAAAATATTTAAAATTTTGCAATTTTCACTGAAGATCATAATTAAATTTTGGGTTATCAAGGGCCTTACAAAAATTTAATATAATGTATCTTACGTAAAATTTACTAAGGAATCTAACGCCGCAAACCGGAAGACGATATCTTTATCCGTATAGAAATTAGAGTTGATTAAACACACAAAAATTTCTTTGTTTCTTTTTTTTTAAATTGTGGCTAAAGTAGGGCTTTAAAGTTCAGAAAAAATAATTATAATAGAAAAATATCTGCGAAAACGAATATTTCAAACCGGAAGTCGTTTTCTTTATATGTAAAAAGTTATAGCTGTTTTTGCGTAATAAAACGAAATTATGCCCGGATACTGAATCGAAACATACTCCAGAAAGCCAAAAATAGTTATTTTTTGTTTAACTAGGCAAAAAAATATTAGATTTGCCGCCGCGGCTAGAGTTCCATAGACGAGGCATAGCCGAGGCTATGAATCTAGCTTAGGCAGCAAATCTGTTTTTTTGCCATGTTAAACACATTATTTTTTCGGCGATTGTTATTTATTTATATTAATTTAGTGATTATTTTAAATATATATATATATATATATATATATATATATATATATATATATATATATATATATATATATATATATATATATATATATATATATATATATATATATATATATATATATAGGTATCGCAATCAAATTATGTTGCTATGTGTAGGTACCTATATGTTTGGCAGAAAAAACAAAATAGGTCAGACATGTTGATGAATTTTATAAATGTCAAATTTGTTGATTCACAACAATTACTTTTGCTGCCTAGGCTTTTTTAACTATTTTTGTTGCCTAGGCAGCAAAAGTGACACTTTGCTGATTGTCAACTGTTAAAAAACAGCACTTTTAATATCAATCGCCGAAAAATAAATAATTTCCAACCCCTTCCAGGCACAACATGCGGCCACCAGCAATGGTGCCGTGGCGGGCGCTGCGTGTCTCGCGGCCACACCGCTCCGTACACCAGCGGCGGCTCGTCTTCAGGCCGCTCGGGGGCCGTGGTCGCCGCCCCAGGACCCGGGGGCCTGGCGGGCAACGTGGACGGCGGCTGGTCCGACTGGAAGCCCTACAGCGACTGCGCCTCTGGATGTCTGTACGGCGAGGAGGGCCGGCTCAGAGCCGGGAGTACTGGGATCATGGTGGGCACTAGGAGGTGCAACCGGCCAAGGTGAGGAGATGAAAGAATAATTCTCTCTTAGAAAAATTTAAATTTCAGCTCTACCAACGCCTTTGACAGTTTTTGACACAATGTATCTTATAAAAAAATCCGATGTGGCCAACACATGACTTCTCGCCATACTCTATACTATTTTACTAAGTGTGTATGAAGATACTTACTCACAAATATACCATTGTAGAAGGGAATTCGGGAATTGTAGTTTTTAAAATATTATTAAAGTTTGTTATGACCTTATAAATAATAAATGACATTTCATATTTTCCATTCCAATTTGCCAAAAAGTCAAAAATTCATATGACATTAACACTCAAATATAGCGGTCAAATTAGTGTGGACATTTTATTAGTTGTGATATTGAAGGGCTTGGGCCTTGCATATCTACTGAAGATGGAATGTCCAGTCTGCCAGTCCTAAGTGGCTGGATTAGGTTTCCTATTACCTATTTAAAAGTAGGGTTCCATCAATTATTTTTGGCATTTGCTCTTTTTGCAATAAAATCATGCTTTTAAACATAATTGATTATTAAATAACAGTTGATTTAATGTTTTTAATAAATATTTGTCATAATAAAAACATAATTTGCACGCATTAATAATTTTTTTAGACGTATTTGACCTTGAATTTCATATCCACACCTGGTATGGATATGACATCCCTATCCACACAGTATGAAGATATGTAGCCAATATCCAGTAGGGAGTAGAAAATAGCTATTTGTACAACGAGTTTGGAAAAGTAAAATTTTTCCGCATTCTAGACGTGAGATTTTCGATCGAGACGAAGTCGAAATCAAAAACACGTCGTGAATGGGGAAACACTTTTCCTGACGAGTTGTACACAAGATTTTGTAAAATTCAATAATAGATTCCTTATTATTTTAATTGAATATATTTTTGTTTTCATATTTTTATGTCAAATACTCAAATAATCAAGTTAGTTTTGATGCAGTGACATATTTTTTGTTGTCATTGAAATTTTTATTTAAACTCATTTGAGTTTGGAAAAGTTAAACAATTCCATACTGAATTTAAAAATATATATTTTTGTGTTTTTCAGGCCTGAAGGTTCAGGCAGAACTTGCCAAGGTCCCGATCGTCGTCACCAGGCTTGCAGTGCCTCTCAGTGCCTCAATGTGCCACGTATGACAGTTCGAGAATTCGCGGTCCAAATTTGTGAGCGTGCTAGAGAAGTGGACACCGATCTTACTGGCGCTGGACTGCAAAGAACTAGCTCTGATCGTAAGTTAAAGCCAAATATCAAAAATAATATCATTTGAATTTACATAGATTATTCATCAATTCGAATCTTTGTTTTATGTATTCTATAGCTGAAGAAGCTTGCATGGTGTGGTGTCTAAAACGAAATGGTGACACGAAGAATCGAGGGTGGACATTTCCTGATGGAACCGTTTGCCAAACGAGACGTCAAAGATTTGGAAGACAAAGTTACTGTATTAATGGAAGATGTGAGGTAAATAGAGTCAATCAATTAAAATAAATGCATAATTTCCCTGAACTAAGAAATATAAACTATGACTTGATTCGTATTTTCAATAAAAAAGCATGTTAAATAACCATTTTATGACTTTGGTTTAGAAATCTTATAGAGTAAAATTCAGATATCTAGGATCCTGAGCTGCTCGAGAAGGCGGAGATTGTCATGTACTGTTCGTTTTACAAAAGTGGAGCTAGCATGTATATGCTACGCTGCATTTCACTTAATTTTCAAAGAAAACTAAAATATAACTCAATCACAATCAATTACAAAATTCACAGCGTTACACGAAGCAAAACACTACGAACGTCAACATGAGAGTAACAGATATTGAAGCTGATGTTCTGTAGAATAGACAGTAGCGTAGTTTATCATCTATGCCTCTTTTTCTAAGACGAGAATTAGTACTTCGCGCAGAGTTCTCCTTAACTGAATTTACCTCTACGACAAAAATTACGACTAATACTAAAACAGTAGCTGGAATCGGTGAGCCATATTCTCGTATGTCAAACTCTCAAGGCTTTGTCCAAAAACAAAAACTGTGACTATGTTAATAAGTGGAAACGTAGCTTAAACTTAAGAGCATTCTGTACAGGAAGAATATACACGTAAAAAGCACTTTACACGCATACACCTCATCGACACATGATTGCACATTTTAACAAAAACAAATTTTTATATGGTAGATAAGGGATAAAACATCGTTCTATTAGTGCCATTTTTTCTGTTTTGTACCGAAGTTTTAGTTTATAAAATAAAGAAAACTACAAAAATTCACATTTTTTTACCTCTAATTTTCTCGAAATCAGAAAGTTTTTTCTGAAAAATAACACTACCCCAACGTAGATTAAACTTTAAACTACATGATTCAAGTTTAAAATATCATGTTCTGCGAAATATAAAGAAAAATCTGTAGGTGCTTCTAAACGCCTGCAAGCCCGTTGAACGTGCTGAAAAAAATTTGCACTAATAGAATGAAGTTTTATCCCTTATCTACCATATAAAAATTAGTTTTTGTTAAAATGTGCAACCATGTGTCGATGAGGTGTATGCGTGTAAATTCTTTTTACGCGTACATTCTTCCTGTACAGAATGCTCTTGACTCTTCCTCAGGATTTCGAGTGCTCGCGCCTAGACACCGAGCTCCCATTCCTGCAGCACCCAGACCTGTGTCCGGTGGACTCGGTGGACTCGGACAACTCGCTGGGGTGGCGCGGGGGCTCCAAGCAGCGGCGGAGAGACAGCGGCGTGCACTGGGTGCCGGCCAGCGGCTGCCACTTCAACTGCATGGCCCCGGGCACCGGCGTGCGCCTCGTCAAGAGCAAGAGCGACACGCGCCGGAGCAGCATCCAGCTGTGCCAGCCCGATCAAATGGTAAGAACTACACTTAGCTGAGGATGGTCCACCCAAACAATATTTTTACTTTAGTTTATGGAAGAGATACCAAAATTTAATAATGCTTCTAGGACAATTTCCCCCAAACAATATCCCTCCGGACAATATCCCCCGGACAACATCCCCCCGGACAATATCTCCCCTGGACATTATCTTCCTGGACAATATCCTCCCTCGGACAATTTTCCCCTCGGGCAATTTCCCCCTGGACATAAACTAATCTTGTCCAACAGAACTCCGTTTTTTGACATAAACTAATCTATGCTAACAAAACCCTTCCTGAGTCCAACAGAACTCCGTTTTTTTGACATAAACTAATCTCTGCTAACAAAATCCTTCTTGAGTCCAACAGAACTCCGTTTTTTGGACATAAACTAATCTATGCTAACAAAACCCTTTTTGAGTCCAAGTGTCCAACAGAACTCCGTTTTTTTGACATAAACTAATAGTTATTAAAATGTGTAATACACTTAAACAACAACAGTGTAACGGCATAAACAATACATTACAACACTAATAAAAAATCTACTGCATTGTTTCAGTACCGCTGAAAGCCTTGATTTATACGTGACATCATTTACAAAATTAGTAAAACACATTTTTTCGGCGATTGACATTAAAAGTGCTGTTTTTTTGACAGTTGACAGAAGCAAAGTGTCACTTTTGCTGCCTAGGCAGCAAAAATAGTAAAAAAAGCCTAGGCAGCAAAAGTAATTGTTACTATGGTGAATCAACAAATTTGACATTTATAAAATTCAACAACATACCTAACCTATTTTGTTTTTTTCATAGCAACTGTCAACATACACATAGCAACATAATTTGATTGCGAAACCTATCAATATATTTAAAATAATCACTAAATTAATATTAATTAATAACAATGGCCGAAAAAATCATGTGTTTAACATGGCAAAAAACAGATTTGCTGCCTAAACTAGATTCATAGCCTCGGCTGCGCCTCGTCTATGTAACTCTAGACGCGGCAGCACATCTAATATTTTTTTGCCTAGTTAAACAAATAACTATTGCGTAGGGGCATGTTGGCAGGGGGTATTTTGTAGGGGGATGTTGTCCGAGGGGAAAATTGTCCGAGGGGGAGAGGGGTATTGTCCAGGGGGATAATGTCCAGAGGGGATGTGGTCCAGGGGGATATTGTCCGGGGTGATATTGTCCGAGGGGATATTGTCTTTGATTTTTTTTAAATTTCGCCTGCAGCGCATTTCTTATTTTATTCCTATTATTAGGGATGGAAGTTAAGTATTTCTAACCGGTAGGCACCTTTCCTACGTAGAGAGAAAAAGTACTTTTCCGCCCGCTTTACGCAGGATTCCAATTGACTTTTCCTCCATAGGGACGAAAAGTAGGTACTGACTGTTCAGAAATACTTCACTTTTATCCTTAATAATAGGGCTGCGCCTAGTCTATGAAACTAAAGCCGCGGCATTAGTCTGTCATATTTTTGCCTAGTTAAACAAATAACTATATGTTTTATTGACACGTTTATTAATAATAATTGCATTATTTTATAAAATTGATAAGTTTACTACATAAACTGTAGGGTGCGGGCAATTTAATCTAATAATTTTACATCGTCAATTCCAGTAAAATGATAGGTCTGGTGACAAATTGACTTGACAATTTAGCTGAGTTTGACTATGACAAGAAATAAGAAATTGGCGAATTGGTGGAAAAAATTTCGATATTAACAAATTGTTGAATAAAGTACCTAAATAATTTTAAAAATTCTAGAAATCTTGACGAAAATGTCGAGATTCGAGAATCTTGACATTGTAATCTCGTCTTGAACTATTTTAAAAAAAATCAGTCTCGTCTCGACGAGACAAGATTCGACAAAATCTTGTCTCGTCTGCATCACTAAATCGGTCGAAGTGGGTGGATTCCACTATAATAACATCTATCATTCTATAATTGGGAGTAAATCATGTTGAATGGTTAGCAGATAAATTAATGAGAAGGCAATTCTCGAAATTTATTATTTATTAATTTATTTATTTTCTCGTTTTTAGGGTTGTGGGCGCATAAAGTCGCCGTACCAGCACGCCACGACAGTCTGCAGCAAGTACAAAGAGCGGGTTCGTCGTCTATCCGGCCTAGGGATGCAAATCTCAGCTGCGATCGGTAAACGACTTACATTTTGACATTATTGAACTCATTTTCAACACAATAACTTTGCAGAGGACCCGGACAGACCTTGCCGAGTGGCCTGCCAAGATGAAATCGTCTCTCATAGGTTCTATCTCGTGAACGGGGAAGACGGTTGGTTTCCTTTTGGCACCGACTGCGCCAGAGGTGTGTCGGAAAAGCGGGCGTTTTGCATCAGCGGAAAATGCTTAGTAAGTCATTGATATTCCAAAAATAAATTTAATATACCTATCTTAAGGCCGGAATGTAGCTGTCCACGATTTCGTCGAGAAAAAGGAGAGATTTAGTGTGTCGAAGAAAGGCAGCAATAGCGAACGCGCTCTAAAAGTGGCATCGTATTTGTATGATATTGTATTTATAAGACAAAAGAAATAATCAAACGCGTTATTTATATACTGTATAACATGTTACCTATTTAGTGCGACGCATGAATTTTAATAGATTTTGTATTTAAAATGTCCTAAATTAAACATGTAAAAGTAGTATTTTTCTCTTTATTCGGCATTTTTTAAAACAATAATATGAAAAAATTTGGAAAAATCGATGCGTTGCACTGTAGAATGAATATTAAATATTGTCGTAAAAAAATTTCAATGATCTTACGTTAGTATTAGATTCAATATTATACAAACCGTAGAGCACTGTTTTACCTCTTTCTCATACAGCTACATTCCCGCCTTAAGGCGCTACACTTGTAAATCCCGAAGATTAACAATATGAACGATTCTGGCTGTATTATAAAAAGTTTCAAATTGAAATTTAACATGACGAGCGTAAAGTGACTCTTTGTTACTCGCGCACGACAATTGCAGCGCTAGCCGAAGGCGAGAGTTGCAATAGTGCAAGAGGAACAAATACACATTACGCTCGTAATACATAGGTACATAATTTTATGTACGACTAAAATTATTTGTTATAATAATAATAGTATTCAGTTAGTTCAATCTGCGTTCAATCAATTTATGTTTTATTCGTAACCATGACGATACCAATAATATCGAAATAAATTTTAAAAAAAATTTGTTTGATTCTGTCTGTCATTTTCTTTTATTTTATGTAATTTTATGTAACTTTATCGTTGTCATAGGAGACGCGCAATAAAATGTTTTTTGCTTGGTCTTCAGTAACAATCAACTTTACGTTGACAATTGAAAGCATAAATATAAACTTTTCATAGTAGTCGTATATAATAGTTATTTGTGTATTAAGAGCATAAAGTGACTCTTTGTTACTTGCGCACGGTAATTGCAGCGCGAGCCGAAGGCGAGAGCTGCAATAGTGCAAGAGGAACAAAGACACTTTATGCTCGTAATACACACATAATTTTATCTACGACTAAAATTATTTGTTATAATAATAATAGTATTCAGTTAGTTCAATCTGCGTTCAATCAATTTATGTTTTATTCGTAACCATGACGATACCAATAATATCGAAATAAAGAAATGAAAAAATTTGTTTCATTTTGTCATTTTCTTTTATTTTATGTAATCAAAAAGTACTTTATTGCGCGTTGTCATAGGAGACGCGCAATAAAATGTTTTTTGCTTGGTCCTCAGTAACAAATCAACTTTACGTTGACAATTGAAAGTATAAATATAAACTTTTCACAGTAGTCGTAGATAAAAATAATTATTTAATTCTTGCAGGAATTTGGACCAGACGAAACACCGCTATCAGAAAATGAATTCACACTGCCTTTATTATCACGATCAAGAAGAAGTTTGGAAACAAATAAAACAAGAGTAATTGCTACTCTTCAGCAACAGGATTTGGACTTGTTAATTTCGAAACTGAATATTTCATTGTCAGGTAAACATTTAAAAATATATAAAACCTAGACATAGTCCCACTTGACAAAATAAAATCCCCAGAACATTTCAAGAATGTGAACATCCCGGCTTGTTACTTCCTTTGTTCATTAATATCCTAGCGATTGCTAATGTCCGCCCTTAGTAACATTATCTATGTAACATCCCAATGTTAGTAATTTGGTAATTGGTAATAATATCCCAATTCTGTGTCCCATGTAATGCTCTGAGATGTTTGTATTGAGTATGTAATTTTTGACTTACATAATATCACTAAAAGTACAAGAATAAGATATTTTCCAACATCCCATGGACGATTTATGTCAAGTGGGACAAAATATAAATTCGTTTGAAGTTTGAATCTAATATATAATTAGATTTCACGAGATATTGTAACACAGAATAGTATAACAAAAAGTTTTTTATACGAATCGTAGATGAGTGTCGTAATTCGAATGAGTAATTGCCACTATAGGTTATTACAAATTATTCAAATCTGTACGAAAATTAAAACTTTGGACTTTACCTTATTGCAGAATTATTTTGAAGCGATAAATGAACACGAAACGAAACGAAAAAAATATTATTAAATAAAAGTTTAACATAGGGAAATATTTGTTACTTATATATCGATGGTGACATGGCAATAACACGTATCTATATCTTAACTATGTGAAATAATATATAAGATACGTGTTATTGCCATGTCACCATCGATATACAGGATGCTTCAAAATTATTGACAAAAAAATAAAGGGTACATACTAGTATTTGATGTAAAAATATTTTTTTCACTAATATAATTGCACATTACTTGGACCAAAAATTTTCGTGCGACTTGTCTGATAGATTCAGTAATGAATAAAAGTTAGTAAACTTTAAAATTTATTTAATTTAATTAAAGTAAGAATGAGAGACAAAATTAATGAATTGAATGAAGTGTTACACAATTGAAATTTTTGCAATTAAAATTAAAAATAATTGAAAATATAATTATCTATGGTTACAGTTAATTTTAAATACAATTTGCTGAATCTGGTAGTATTTAACAACAAAATAAAGTACAATTAATATTCTACTTTTTGAAATTTCAGTATCTTGTCCATGATCATAATGTTTCTACACAAAATTTGAATGATTATATTATGACAGTGACAGCACAGTTGACATCTTTTGCTTGCATCTTGGTTTACATTATCGTTTGCATATTACATGAACATAAAACTATTAAAATGTAAGTAAAACTATTTATTAGATTAGTAGAATAAGCAGAATTAGGCGAGAGGTCGTGTGCTGACCACATCAGATTTTTTAAATTCATTACTGTAATCTATAAATGTGCAACTATTTTTGAATGCTTATGTATCCTTATTTTTTGTCAATAACTTTGAAGCATAATATACAATACAAACGAACAATCATTCGAATACAATCCTTTTGTGAAAAATTAACATTTTTTGAACACATCTTAGTCCAGGCATTATAAAAAAAATAGGGGAAAAAAATGATAGACAGCTGAATTTTGGTATATACGCTCATAATGGCTTCTAGTTTAACATACTAAAAGTCCTAAACGATATCGCGTGTGCTTCCATTGCTACGACCTTGTAAAGACCTTGAGGATGAGATTTTTGCATATAACTCACGAACGGTGACACCAATTAAAAACTTTTTTTTACGAAAATGTTGGTAATTTAATGTACTACAAAAAGGCCCTTACCAATTTTATCGTCAGTTTATTTATTTCCCTCAAAATCGGGAAAATGCTAATCACCGTTTTGGAATCGTTGAGAGCCCGTGAATTAGACTTCCGATTTCAGAAAAATAGCTGCCATTTATGAATGGAATATACTATCGACTTCCGGTTTGCGGCATTCAATTCCTTGCATATTTTTCTATTAGACGTATATATTTTTTAACTTCATCAGGCTTTGGTTTAGCCGGAATTTTAAGTTATTTTAATTTTAGTATATTACTAATTTTTTCATTTATTATGTTTAATCGAGTGTTATTTCTGAACGAATAAAAATACTGACTTCCGGTTTTCGGCATTAGATTCCTTGAACATTTCTCTATCGAATACATTATACTAAAAATGTTGAAACATCTTCGTTTAGCCGAAATCTAATGATATTCTTTAAGAGAACACATGGATATTATGGAATTTTTTAAAATTTGTTGTGTTTAAACAAGTGTAATTTCTGAACGAATAAAAATATCAACTTCCGGTTTTCAGCATTCGATTCCTTTAACATTTCTCTATTAAATACATTATACCAAAAATGTTGAAACATCTTCGTTTAGCCGAAATCTAATGATTTTCTTTAAGAGAGCACAGGAAAATTATAGAAATATTTTTTATTTGTCATGTTTGAACAAGTGTAATTTCTGAACGAATAAACATACAGACTTCCGGTTTTCAGCATTAGATTCTATGAACATTTCTCTATTAAACACATTATACTAAAAATGTTGAAACATCTTCGTTTAGCCGAAATATAATGATATTCCGTAACAAAGCACAGGGAAGTTATAGAAATATTTTATTCAATATAAAAAGTATAAATTTAACTAATATATGTTACTATTAAAAAATCTACCCTATTTGTATTTTTGGGTTGGAAATGCGATTGATAAAATTAACATACGGTTATTATCAATCACAATTTAAATATAAGTAGAGCTAGTAAGTATTACGTACGACAAATTTTTTTATTAAGAGTATTGACTCCACGTAGCTCAACACCGCGTTTGTCCTATGCATAGAAACACTCCCTAAAAGTACGTAAAAGCAATCTAGCAATTTATAAAATACTAACGAAGTTCTGTAGATAAAGCTAAATTTCATAAATTTATTTTCAGACCAAGAATGCAACTAGGTTTATGGCGAGTTACATTTTCTAATAAATCTCTTAATAGTAAGATAAAGCATGTAAAAAATTGCTTAAAACACGCTTTGTCATTAATATTTTATATGGATTCCAAATATTTTTTCAGAATTTTAACTGGGCATAAACCTAGATTTATTCTTTCACAAACATCTAGTACCTGTTTTTCTTCAAATTTATACCAAAGCCTGATGAAGTTAAAAAATATATACGTCTAATAGAAAAATATGCAAGGAATTGAATGCCGCAAACCGGAAGTCGATAGTATATTCCATTCATAAATGGCAGCTATTTTTCTGAAATCGGAAGTCTAATTCACGGGCTCTCAACGATTCCAAAACGGTGATTAGCCTTTTCCCGATTTTGAGGGAAATAAATAAACTGACGATAAAATTGGTAAGGGCCTTTTTGTAGTACATTAAATTACCAACATTTTCGTAAAAAAAGTTTTTAATTGGTGTCACCGTTCGTGAGTTATTTGCAAAAATATCATCCTCAAGGTCTTTACAAGGTCGTAGCAATGGAAGCACACGCGATATCGTTTAGGACTTTTAGTATGTTAAACTAGAAGCCATTATGAGCGTATATACCAAAATTCAGCTGTCTATCATTTTTTTCCCCTATTTGCCAAAACATTATCTAAAATGCCTGGACTATCTTGGATAAATTAATAATCTACTTATTTTAATAATTTTCAGGGCCAATAAATGCAGGAAACACAGCTCACTCAAGCTCAGAATCGTACGACATAGATCTAACCAATCCGGTTTTTGTAGAAATGACAATGCCGCCTTATGCAATGCAACCCAACACTTACTACCGTGAAAATGAAGTCAACATTAGCGAAAAAGATCGCTTTACTGCCAAATAAAAGTTACTATTACTTGTTACTAGCCGTATTAGTAATTATGTACATAGGTTTAGTAAATTAAAATAGCCCTTCGATTTGATACATCAGTATTATAAGAAGGGTTGATAAAATATTGTAAGCACAACTTTCCTATACTGTTTTATTATTTTTATAAAGATTGATTGATATATTTTTAATATATTTGCCTGTTTATACTCAATATTTATTACTTATGTCAATAATTTGTAAAATATATCACAGAAATAAATATTAAGCAATAATACCCAAAAATTTCCTTGTAGTGTATTCTCCTCCACTAACAACCATTAGTGAGTTGACGGCTGGTAACCGCACACTTGTGGTAGACTTCATAACTTCGTGTATACAGGGTGTTTCATAGCTTCGGGTACATACGTTAAGGGTGTTTGATATGCTGATTATGAATCGAAAAGAATTTTTTAAATCGCAAAACTAATTTCTATGTTTCTTAGTCAAAATTTTTTCGTTGCTATTGCCACTGGGTGGATGGTTATGTTAAAGTTAATAATTAAATAAAATATCTGTTAAGTATAAATAACTGCTAATAATGTAAATAATTATGTAATTTAAGTTGTTGATTACCTACTTCCATTGTTTGTGTTAAATAGGAAAGCGAATCCAGTGCAGTACTAAAAAAAGTGCTGCAGGAAAACTACCCTTAATTTTTAGAATTTAAAAAAAATCTTTTTGATTCGTAATCAGCATATCAAACAACATAAACCTTTAACGTATATACTCGAAGTTATGAAACAACCTGTATATTTTAATGCTCAACACATTTTCACGAAACTGAAAGAATTTTTCAAAACTCGCAATTTTAGTTTGCAAGTTTTATAATCAAACAGTTTTCGGCACTGTTTTCAAATTGAAGTACATAAATTTGCTTTGTCTACAATCGTTGTACAATATGAACTTTGTTATTCAATTTTTAGTAAGGATATGTACAAAATTGTCGCACTAGTGCGACAAAGTACTGTTTTGTCGCACTAGTTCGACAAAAACATAAAACTATTAAATTTATTGCGTCAAATTGGCCTCAAACTACGATTGTGAACATTTTGTCATGATGATCGATAACCACGATTTATTTGAAATGTTATCAGCACGGAAAATAAATATTTAAAATTAGCTACATTGACGTTACGATTGTAGACAAAATATTGTGTGCAACTCGTTGGATAGAGCTTGTTTGTTGCCCTTGGCGAGTCGTCAATCTCGGCTTCGCCTCGACTGAACAAATTTCTCGCCGCGTGCAACAAACAATGATCTATCCGCAATTGATACACAAATAACTATTTTCTATTTGGCCTTCACAAAGTTAACTTTGTGACACGCTACATATTTTTTAGAAGGTTGATATTGGAAATTGGCAGTATCAGATTACATTAACTTCAATTATTGTCAATATTTCAATATAACCTCTAAATCTGTTTTGCTTAATTAATTAATTTTTATTCAATAAAATTAATGAATCTAGTAATACCAAATATATGTTCAATATTTTCTATAATGTTCTGTACTTATCACCTAGAATAGTTCATTAATTATATACGGGTGAGTCAGCTAAGTGTTCCCTATTTCATTTGTTTGTAAAGTCTCAAGTTTTTGTGTAAAGTCCGCCAAATTTTTGCTGTAAATACAGTAGCCACTTGAGTTTTTGTTTAAAGTTGCGAATTGGAAACTGTGGAAATATGAAAATAGATATCTTGTGATTTAGAATATGTATCTTATCTAGGAACAAATTATTATAATTTTCTTGGTCATAATGTTTTCAAAATAACTTTTCTACATTTTTACTTACACAATTTATATTCACATCCTGTTTTAAGAATTGTGTCATCTATTTTTAGTAAATTCAAATTCAATTATCATTATTGCTCTATTGCTTCCTAATTGGTGACTGAAATAATGATTAATTAATTAATGATTAGTCAAACGACTATTTGTAGGATTTTAAAGGACCTTAAGTGGCATCCTTATAAGATTCAAATTCTGCAGGCAATTTCTGAAGAGGATAAAGCAAACCGATTGGAATTTGCAGAAGACGAAATTGAACGAATGAATGAAAACCCTGGTCATCTGAATAACATCATGTTTTCTGATGAGGCACATTTTCATCTTGATGGTGGATTTAATAGACACAATCATCGGTATTGGTCAGATGAAAATCCCCACTGGATTGCTGAACAATCCTTGCACTCTCCTAGAACGACTGTTTGGGCTGCAATTGGAGATTTTGAATTAATTGGTCCAATTTTCACATTGAAGTGAACCACTCGTGAAGTTTTTGTCTGATCGATTTGAAATTTCGGCAGTAAAAATTCCTTTAGATAGTTCATGTTTTGCAAAAATTTCGTCACTTTCTGATAAAAATTGCGTAAGTTATAAAAAATCCAAATAGGGAATAGTTAGCTGACTCACCGTATATATTTTTACATTGACAGTTATATAAATGACAATATTAATGTCACCAACAAAAACGTTACACACATAATTTTGTCTAAATCGACTTGTGTATATTGTGGCAGTTTAATTTAAATTTTAATATTAAAAAGACACCAAATAGAAAAAGTTGTACAAAGATCTCATTTTATAAGACTTTTTTCGCACTTGTCCTTTAGTAAACTCGCCCGAGGGCTCGTTTTACTAAATTTGGACGCGTGCGTAAAAATCATGTCTTATAAAACTTGTTCTTTACTATTTTCTTGCAATTGCACAATTAATTTAAATTTAATTTTATTCCTTTCAGTCAACTGCCCTTAATTATTTATGTTTAAAATTCTTTTTGTTCCATGATCAATAAAGTTGAGTGCTTATGCCATTAAAATATATGCACGAAATATTGAATCACCTTGTATATCTATACCGATGACACAGTTAGGTAAAGTTTGATAGATGTCCGTAACAAAAATAAATACTAATTTTATAAATGCATAATGCAGACTATGTAACCTTGGTTATAACGTATTTACGTAATAGGAATACCAGTGTAGTATTAATGAATCAAAATTTGTGAATGAATGACGTAAACTTCAATGTCAGTTGAAAATTATCATAATCCTGGTAATTTAAAGGAATAAATAAGTGATTGAATTTGAATTTACTAAAAATAGATGACACAATTCTTAAAACAGGATGTGAATATAAATTGTGTAAGTAAAAATGTAGAAAAGTTATTTTGAAAACATTATGACCAAGAAAATTATTATAATTTGTTCCTAGATAAGATACATATTCTAAATCACAAGATATCTATTTTCATATTTCCACAGTTTCCAATTCGCAACTTTGAGGCTGCCTAGTCGTTAACATGGTAAAAGTATGTTTAGTTTTCCCTTTAAGTGGCTCGTCTACGTTTTTCCCGAATTCCCATAATACTTTTTCTTCTATTCCCCACTACTGCAGCTGCCCGAAACCAGCCCGAAACTCGTACTTTGCCGCCTCCTAGTGTAGCAGGGCTAATTTATTGTATTATATCAATAATTATTGTTTTTGTAAGTTGAAATATTTTTGAAAAAGCTCTACGGTTTTCAGTTCGTTATTGATTGAGCGTTTATTTTGAGCTTTAATAATCTTTAAAACTCCCATTGTGTTTTAAACTTGTTAAATTCAATCTGTAGAGATAGTGTTTTTGAGTGCACACTTCAGCAAGGAATAGCAGTAGAAAAAGTGAGTAATTTTATTGTTTTATTGGTGTTCGCATCATGGGCGTCGTTAGCGGGGGGCAAGGGGGGCGCCCGCCCCCCCCCCCCTAGATAATGATACAGAAACTCAAATTTCATACCTATATGACAAAAAAGACCAAACACTTGGAATTTTTTTTAGAAATTTCAATGTACGAAATACGCGAATCTTTTCAAGAATAATGCTCCTATACTCAGAAAATGAGTTTAATTGGAGGGTAGTATTTTCCTCGAAAATCGAAATGAAGCAACAACAATGGGCAACATGGGTTATGGGTTGCAGCGAGCTTTGATATGCTTTTATTGCCCGACGTTGGCTAAATTTATTATTTCTTATTAAGTATAGGTAGAAACGGTATTTAAGGTTTATTCTGAATCTTTAATGTAGGTACTGGATATCAGAAATGTATAGTTCTAATCATTGGCGTAGCCAGGGAGGTTTAGGAATTAAACCACCTTCTTCCCCCAGCGAATTAGTATTTATATTTTTTTGCCTACGTACTTATCTAAATGCTAAAATAAGACATTTATTTCATAATTTTTTTAAAATTTATTATTTATTTTAATTTTTGTAATTGATAGAGGATAAAATATAATGTAATTTCAAGTGTATGTATAACTTAACTTTTAATGAAGCAGCCTTTGACCTTGAACTCAAAAAAAAATTCGCCTGCGGCGCTTTTTTTTCTTTCTCCCAACCAAATTAATTTTTTAGGACTACATTACTGGTCCCAAAAATATTTTGCCCCCCCCTAGGAAATAACCTGGCGACGCCCATGGTTCGCATTAAGGTGTTTATAGTTGAGTAACTTGTGCGTATTTGTTTATTGGTCGATTTTGAGAAAAGGTTTAATTTGAGTAAAGCGTAATTGTATCTCTGTTGTATTTCTGTAATCTATAACGAATTGTGGACCCGGTTAGTTTTTAGTTACGTGTAACCTATCAAATGGGATTTATTTATAACTTGTAAATATATTGTTAACTTGTGTGGAAATCGGTTGTAGTTTTACGTTTCTATTTTACCTTTATTTTGAGAATCCTCTTGTGTTTAGTGAAGTGTTAAACAGGTAGTAACCCAAGTAAGTAATAATAATTAATTACCGCTCTTCAACGTTATCTGTAACTACCAATAATTAAGTAGTCTCCATTCTCGGTAACTACACATTTTTGGTAACGCGCGTACTATACTCATTAGACCGCGCACCGTTACATTTTGGTGGCAGCTAAAACTCTCTTACCAGTGCTTTCAGATATTAATAAATATCCCGTTACACTAGCAATGCAATGTCATTTTGAAGATGAAAAATATTGTAAAAAAGTTTTCGTTGCGAGTAAACTGTCAGTTTATTATTGACTTCAAGATAATGCTTTTTTAAACATTTAAAGAAAGAACGGATCTACAGATTGCTTTTTTAAAATTTTAAAAATAATAATCATGAGATATAACCGTGGTAAAGTTTGCATAAATTGGCAGTTTTTATGAATTTTTTGGAATTTTTATAGTCATGTAGGTACAATTTTTTAGTAAGAATTTTAAAAAGGCACAACTGTTAATTGATCCTTTAAGTTTATAATCCTTGTTGGAATGGAATTTAAGCATTCTTGTACTGGCCACAAAATACTTGCTACGTTAGTACTACATTTTATACTGGATTTTAGGAGGTAGACGGGCCTCTTAAAGTAAAAATTGTAATTTTCGAAAAAACTAAAACATTTTAAATATTTTACGGATGGTCTCTTTTTTTTCTAATGCCAGATTTTTAAAAGTTTCTTCTTCAATTTTTTGTGTATAATTAAATATGACCTATTTTGTAAAAGCCTACCTATATAAAAAAATTACAAAAAGTGGCATTATAGAAAAAAGAATGTATATAACTTCAAGTTATTCGAAAACGTAGTAATAAAATAAATATTATTATTTAAAAGATTTAATAGTTATTTACTTTACAAGTGGGCAAAGTAAGGAATTACCCACGAGGGAAACCTTAACTCACGAGGCCGAAGACTGAGTGAGATAATTTTCTCGAGTGGGTCATTCCTTTTTGCCCACATGTGAAGTATAACGTTTTATCCAACACCTCTTAATAACTGCTTAAATATTTTAAAAATATTAAGTTTCAACCTAAAACATCGTTTCTATGGTGACTTCCAACAAGCAAAGTAACAATTTACCCGCAAGTGGATATAATTTTGATCAAAGCCACTTGTGGGTAATTTTTTACTTTGCTTGTTTAAAATCACCATAGTTATGATGCTTTTATCAAGAGGTGTGAACAAATTTTATGGGGAAAACTGCATATTGTCTTCACCATTTTAACGACTGGTGTTGATCCATTTTAAGTTTAATTTTCTTGGTAGCAGAAAGCAAAAAGAGTATATTTATTTATTCAGATACCTAATTTAACACATTGTTTATACAGACCGTTCACCGAAACCCTTAAGAGGCTCGTCTACCATTTTTTCGAATTACTAGAATACTCTCGATATTACTTTTTTTTTCTATTTCACTCTCTTCCCCACTACTACGGCTGCCCGAAACCAGCCCGAAACTCGTACTTTCCCGCATCCTAGCTATGCTATGTCATTTTGAAGTTGAAAATTACTGTAAACATGGCTCCAGAATCCCATAATAACTTCTGTATTTTTTAAAGAAATTAAGTAAAACAAAAATTATTCGAAAAAGGAAGATTAGTTGCATGCTTCTTGTTTTTTAAATTTTTCTTGCCATTTATAGTGACCGAGGAAAATATTATCAAATAATGACAAAAAACCGCAAAAAACGTCATTTTAAATTTTTTTTTACTTCAAATTCCTAGACCAAAGAAAAAAAATAAAAATATAGAAGCATTAAGGCATCTTTTGTTAATACACTCATATGTAAAAGTATCATAAATTTCAATTATAATTAAAGTAAACGTGGGAGGCGTACACCTCTGTAACGCTGTCAAATTTTAGGGTAGACGAACACCTTAAGTAAAAGGCGTGATAGATATGTATGTATATATTTTTTACAAAGAACTATCGACATCGATATCACTTGTCAATAGTAAGTGCATGGAAACCAACGCATTCTCGAGCTTTTTCTATCGTTTGAAAGCTGTGAGCTTTGTCACGTGAGCTTAACAAAAGAAAACCGTAGGCGAAATGCACCAGAAGGTCAGCGTATCTAAGCAGAAGCTTTTTTGGTAAAAAGTTCTAACATTACGCTAGGCTATTTCTGATATCTGGTAAACATTGTCATGTACAATGTGAAATATGACAGCATCACAAAGGACTCAGTAGATGGTGGAGTAAAATATCTATAGTGAAATACACTGAATGGAACGAGTTTTTTCGTTTCATTTTGGTTGCATTTTCTGGTCATGGCGTCTAAAATCATGGCGTATAAGTTCTATCCTCACCGCGTATAATTTTACCGTGTGCATGGTTAAAAAATAAATGGAGTAGTTGCGAAAAAAAGTTTTTCATAAATTATGAAACTTTGGCCAATTCTGAACATATTTACGTAAAAATCATTTCAAAATTTACAACTGTTCATTCATAATTTCCATAAATAAAGTTCGCGGTACAAATATTTTGACGTAGATTGTGCAATTACAGTTCGTCTAAGTCTTGGCGACTCCGACAGACTCGTTGTAATACCTTAACAAAGCGAAGTAGTCTACATATCTTTTTATTACTTCCTTGTACGGAGTAATAAGGAAGTATTGTAATCGCGAAAAATTTCGGTTTTCAGATTTTGATGGAAATATCAGTTTTGACCTTTTCTGAATCCATTATGACTAGTTTCGTCGTGACGTCTGTACGTATGTACGTATGTACGTATGTACGTACGTCTGTACGTATGTATGTCGCATAACTCAAATTCGGTTAGACGTAGAAAGTTGAAATTTTGTATTTAGGACTGTTATAGCATCTAGTTGTGCACCTCCTATTTTTGGTTTCAATCTACAAAACGGAAGTAGTAAATTTAAAAAAAATTTCCATAAATATTTAATTTAAGACAAATTTTTTTATTTTAAATGAAAGATTATGTGATTATTACCTACAATCGGTATTTTATAAATATTTTTGTATCTGGTATCATTTAAGAATAATTAAAGTATATATTTATAATTTAGTATTTCGGTATCTTGTAGTCCATGATCGATTAACATTTGTTACTACGTAAAATTTATATGTTTATGACATGACAGTGACAATAGTAAAATATGCTTTATATCTTCTTCTGCAGTTTAAATAAAATGACTAAAATATATTTGTGAGTATACTAGTATAATAAGTTAAAAGAACTTTTTATATTATTCTACATTTTAGTTATTAAGAAAAGTATGAACAAACAAGGCGTACAAGGAAGTCATGTGGTGTCCACGTCAGATTTTTTTATTAGAACATAATCTTGAACTTGTTTAAATATTAAATTAACAGATATCTAAATAATATTTAAAAGTAATTTATTGTAAAAAAATATTACTTATTTACTCGATAAGTCGCATAGGTCCTGAAACATTACAAATTTTATGTCAGCCTGTACACTTCAAGGACTGTACATAGAAATGTTTTCACAATGCACGTCAGACTAGAAAATTTGAAATTATAAGATATTTAAAAAATTGTATCTTAAAAATAAAACACTTTTCAATCGTGACACATTTATTAAAATTAGTTATTTAATGTATTTTTTCAGAAAAACATAAATTGCAAAATGCGCAACCACTCCATTACACGCGATGGACCCTGTGGTGGGGATAGAAATTATACGTCATGATTTTAGACGCCGTGGCCCACTTTATACAAAACGCAACTTGAGTTACTTTGCTGACTTGTAGGCTGCATTTCTACCTTCTGATAATTTCCTCTCGTCAACCTGTTTTACGAATTTCTAGAACACTCTCATTTAACAATTTTTTTATTCCACTTCCTTCCCAACTACTACAGCTGCCAGAAACCAGCCAGAAACCAGCCCGAAACTCACACTTTGCCGCATCCTAGCTGTGCGATGTTATCTTAAACTACTGCAATAGTGTTTTCGTTCCGAGTAAACTGTCAACTGTCAAAGAATCAAGATTATGTTTTTATAAACATTTTCCGTTGATCGTTTATCATTAATGCAAAAAATTATACATTAATGAACCCCTATTAATGCATGATTTTTATTAATCAACTATTTTTTTGAATGTGCGTTCAGCACACGTAATATAGTATATTAGCTAGTGTTAATTTGTGGAAAAAAAATAACCATAAATAAACGAAATGATTTTGACATCAACAGCAGTTTCAAGCGTTACTAACCTAACATATTTGTTATGGACAAAAATTAGATTTTTTAAATTTTAAATAAAAGATTGGTTAGGTGGAAGAGCAGTCTTGGCTGAACCTCGCCATTGACTATTTTTTGTCAATAAAGTTCAATTATTATTATTATTATTATTATTATTACCTACCTAATTGGTATTTTATAAATTTTTCTGCTATTATTTAAGAATAATTTAAGTATATACTTATAATTTAGTATTTCGGTATCTTATAGTCCATGATCGTTTAACATTTGTTACTTCGTAAAATTAAAATGATTATGACATGACAGTGACAATAGTAAAATATCGTTTTATCTTCTTCTGCAGTTTAAAAAAAATGACTATATTTGTATAATAAGTAAAAAGAATAATGTAAATATGGCGGGAGGTCTTGTGCTGACCACATCAGATTTTTTATCTATACAACAAATTTCAAGTAGATGCCCGGTATGTAAATATTATTATTTAAGCCTCGTAAAAACTATAAGGAAACATGTGTATTGTCTATGAATTCGTTACAATTTGAGTAGAAAATCACCTGTCAACAAAACATGCAAATAAATCACATGAAACCGTAAGCAAGCAGAGTGCGTTGAAATCACAAAGTCATGAAATCAACAATTGAAATGCACTGATCTATTGACTACATAATTCATAGATCTCCATCCGCTTATGACTTCACGGTGATTTATCTTCTCTGTCGGAGATCTACGGGACTTCCGCATTATGTCAAATCAACATATTCGAATTTTGACTTGTGCAAATTTTTGTACACGTGGCTTACATTGAAATTAAAGCGCATCCATGAAATTCAAAACATGTTGCAATGTTTCGTTTGTGGATTAGTTGATAATGTTGTTGCAATAATAATAACCGCACACACAGAATATTATACAGGGTGTTTCGAATACGTAAGGGTATACAGCTTTATATTCTGATTATGAATTATATTATAATTATTATGAATTATATTATATTATATACAGGTTTGTGGAGGTGAAATGCGAACATAGGGAAATAATGACAATGGAGTTATCATGCTATAGGCATCTTGATATACGTGGAATAAGTACTGTCAATGTCAAAGTAGCTGCCATATTATTAAAATTTTTATTTTCTTTAAAATATTTTCTTTGCATAATAATGTATGTGTACGAGCAGAACAAGAAAGTTTACATGCACTTTTAGATTTTATTATTATTTCTGTTATTGATTACTCTTTTTGCCACACAAATTCACATTACTTCGTTTTGTGACACTACTACAAAATATATCAAGATACCTGGCATGAAAGTTCGATTGTCATGTATGTTCCCTATGTTCGCATTTCACCTCCACCAACCTGTATATAGTGGCTTAACACTCCCGTGGGAGTAGCGCCGCTTCTCATGAAGCTTTCTAGATCCTTTTATCGGAGGGGATCAGTCTCCATATTCTCCACATTCTCTTGCTCTATTTACCCATTCATCTTGGTGCAGTCAGAATCTCAATCCGTGCGGCGATCTGTGGTTTCAACCACAGCGGCAGCGGATATATTCTTTATGCAACCAGGACTACATTTAAGGTGAACAAGTGGATAGCTTGTAACACCCGAGAGTGATTGAATGCCAGACCTTGGGCATTTTTAGTTTTACGAAAAATCACACATTGTCGCCCGACGGAGACTCGAACCATCGATCTCACGTTGACTGACGTCACAGAACGTTAGCCGGCGATAGCCAGTTAAGACGCTGTCGGGTTATATTATATTATAAAAATATTAATACTAAGTATTTTCAGAAATTCGAAAAATTAAAGGTTAGTTTTGTTACACGGTCCAATTGAAGCACTGTCCGTGCAGCCAGAGTTGGCCGGTGCGGAAAGGGAGAGAAAGAATGTGCCTATGTTCTAAACAGAGCTGAATCAAAGTTCGCCAACTTATTGCTCGCCTGAACGCAACTGAGCCAAGAGGAAAACCGAGCTGGACGACTTCTTTATACACTATTTTCAAATAGCGAAGCGGTTTCTGCCAAAAAAATTGCTGATAATCTATATCCGCTTGATTCATATTGTTTACAACTTAAAATTCCCTCTTATTTCGTGTAGGTACTGTACTAGTGGATTAGCATATTAAGTATTAAAAATAAATTTAATGCACATCCAAATAGAATTACGTTAATTTACAAAATAATTTTCTAAGATATGCCATTTTAAATAATTTTTATTTTGCATTTAAAATATGATGATTAATATTTTGAGCCATCTCTGTACAAAACTGGTTTTCAAAAAAGTGCAGCAGTTTTTTATTTTTTTAGAAAATAAAGTATGTCAAGAATAACATAAAATTTTATACTCAGAGCCTAAAGGTCACCTACATTAACCAAACTCATTTTTACAATAGGAAGTGTTTAATATGTATTCACTGTTAGTTAATTATTACTATTTAGTTAATTATTATAATTATTTGACAAGAAACTTGTACAATAACTTGGACGAAAACTTGAAAAGTGTCAAACGCGCTTGAGGCGCTAAAAGATTAACAATTTGAACGATTCTAAGATGGTTGCACATTTTAACAAAAACAAATTTTTATATGGTAGATAACGGATAAAACTTCGTTCTATTAGTACAAAATTTTTTTTCAGCACGTTCAACGGTCGAAATTACTTACTTTCAACCGCTTGCAGGCGTTTAGAAGCACCTACAGATTTTTCTTTATATTTCGCAGAACATGATATTTTAAACTTGAATCATGTAGTTTAAGGGGTAGTGTTATTTTTTAGAAAAAACTTTCTGATTTCGAGAAAATTAGAGGTAAAAAAATGTGAATTTTTGTAGTTTTCTTTATTTTATAAACTAAAACTTCGGTACAAAACAGAAAAAATGGCACTAATAGAACGAAGTTTTATCCCTTATCTACCATATAAAAATTTGTTTTTGTTAAAATGTGCAACCATGTGTCGATGAGGTGTATGCGTGTAAAGTGCTTTTTACGTGTATATTCTTCCTGTAAGTACAGAATGCTCTTAACGTGTGATTCTAAAATACGGGAACAGCTGTAACATTGTGCATTTGTTTAAAAAATAAATGAGATTAGAACCACGTGTAGTAAAATATTGAGTAAACTACCTACTACAATAAAATTATTTATATTTATGTGGTAATCTTATTACCTGCGTCAAATATTGCGAAATCAATGTCGCAATTTTTTTTATTAAACATAAAAGTTCAAACGATTAATTTACAACTATAAATTACGTACGACTATTAAAGTACTATGTTGAAATCAAATACATTATGATTCACCCCTAAGGGCTAACCCAAGGGTATATTACTACCCCTAACCCTTTATTTCACCATTATAACTATTATAAAATAGTTGGAGGTCAATTCGGAGCTGAGAATTTTTTAATGTACCAAGGGATGAGTTTAATGACTTTGCCTACCTGTTTTAGGGGTGAAGATTAGAAACTTGAATTTTCACCCTTAAGTTACACTTTTTATTTTAGACCTGTTTATAGTGAGAATATTAATATGGGAAATTTAGAAATAGTTTTAGGTGACTTATTTTTATACACGAAATATATACCGGGTGTCTCAGGAATAGCGAATATTGCTATTTGAAATGACGTATTGGATATTTATTTTAATGAAAATCTCAAGATACAAATAACAGCAAAAAAAAATTTTTATTACAATAATAGACGACATGAATCATTCGTGGGATGTTTAAACATGTCTTATTCTCGTACTTTAAGAGGCTCGTCTATCATTTTTTCGAATTCCTAGAATACTCTCGATATTACTTTTTTTCTATTTCACTCTCTTCCCCGCTACTACGGCTGCCCGAAACCAGCCCGAAACTCGTACTTTCCCGCATCCTAGCTATGCAATGTCATTTTGAAGTTGAAAAGTACTGTAAACATGGCTCCAGATTCCCATAATAACTTGGGTATTTTTTAATGAAATTAAGTAAAACAAAAATTATTCGAAAAAGGAAGCTTAGCTGCATGCTTCTTGTTTTTTAAATTTTTCTTGCCATTTATAGTGACCGAGGAAAATATTATCAAATAATGACAAAAAACCGCAAAAAACGTCATTTTAAATATTTTTTTACTTCAAATTACTAGGCCAAAGAAAAAAAAGAAAAATATAGAAGCATTAAGACATCCTTTGTTAATATCCTCATAATATGTAAAAGCATCATAATATTTCAATTATAATTAAAGTAAACGTGGGAGGCGTACACCTCTGTAACGCTGGAAAATTTGAGGGTAGACGAACACCTTAAGTGATATTCATAAATATTTAAATCATTTTAAAAATAAAACCATGGAAAACAAATGTTCTACAGATTTGTATGGTTATCACTCATAATCTCTCATGTGCATTAATTCATTTCGGAACAACGTCTTTATCGGTTCGAGTGGTACACGAGAGCTGACACGTTGTTGGAATATATGATAAAAAATTTCCTGGAAATGAATTAATGCACGAGTGCACGAGTAAGAAAATCGCATGACACCGCCGCTCTATTTTTGAATTCTTTTTACGATAGAAACTTGAAATATTTACTAAATTTGTATTTGACATTAATAAATATGTATTATTTACCTTATTAATTGCATATTTACACTCAAAATAACAATTTAACCAATTTTTAATTTAATGTCAAAGTGTCAGATGACGGTAAATTTTCCGTTTATAAATTTCAGTTAAGTTCCTCAAGCTACTAGTAAAAAAATTCCTCTAAATTTTTGTATAACCATGGTTACTATTATTGTAATTAATTTTTCTATTGGCTTTTATTTGTGGTATGCGATTTTCTAAATAAGATAATAGATTACAATATTATCTTTGTATCAAAAATATTATCTAGATAATTTTTAAAATTATGAAGACAATTCCACTCATAGTTTTTCATCCAATCAAAACACAGTATTTTGCTGAATTGTACCAATCACAGACGAACTACAGTGACAATTTTCACTAGTGGAAATTACACTGACAATTTTCACTAGTGAAAATTGCCGCGAAGCGTTGCTTAGATATTATGTCAGTTGATGATTGTTTTAAAAATACATTACTTTTTTTGGAATAAATAAAATAATTCGAGAAATTGTCAAGCCGAATACCATACGTGACTATGATTTTTTGGTAATTTTTGCCGTCTGGTCACGACTGCTTGTTGCGTCGAAAATAAACACGAGTGCGTAGCACGAGTGTTTATTTTCTATCTTCTATCTTTAGATTTTCATTAAAAAATTGACGGCAAAATCATAGTCAGTAATGGGTATTATATATGACAATTTTGGAATGTTATTTTTGATAACTGATACCTACCACCCTTAATGTATAGGTACTCAAAGTTATGGAACAGCCTGTATACAGAAACGTATTTTTTTATCTAATAATGAAATGATAACAATTCTCCTCTACGTAAAATATTTGAGCATGTGAACGCACGGGCATAGCACCATTCCCTGGCAGGTAAAAAGTACCGATAGTTTTTTTTTGCAAATGTATAAATTGATCTGATGTAGTAGTGCAGTGTTGTATGGTGTGACTGCAAGGCTGGAATATAGGAACGGCTCGAGGCGGGAGCCGACATGAAGTGATGTGTTTAATTATGTATATTGGGTTCGGTTTTGGAGCGGCCACCTCTGATGTGGGAAAATATCTACACCCGATCACCCAGTGCCGTGCCAAGGGGGCAGAAGAACACACACAGCTAAAATATCCGTTGTGCTACATATTTACCATTCTATTTTTACCACTCCAACTGTTACCACAGCATTTTACCACCATTCTTTTTTACCGCTATCCTGTTTTACCGTTAACCCATTTTTACCACTCAAGTTTTACCACTGCAACTTTTATCTCTGCATTTGTACCACTATACTTTTTACCGCTATTTCGTTTTACCACTAATACATATTTACCACTCCGTTTTTACCATTACAACTTTTATCACCATACTTTTTTACCGCTATTCCGTTTTACCATTAATAGTTTGTGGGGCTATCGTACGGTTTTGTTAGTGTAGTAAATACCAAAACCGAGTTTGTGGGGCTCTAGTACGGTTTTGTTAGCTTTGTTAGTGTAGCAAATACCAAAACCGAGTTTGTGGGGCTCTAGTACGGTTTTGTTAGCTTTGTTAGTGTAGTAAAAACAAAAACCGAGTTTGTGGGGCTCTAGTACGGTTTTGGTAGCTTTGTTAGTGTAGTAAATACCAAAACCGAGTTTGTGGGGCTTTAGTACGGTTTTGTTAGCTTTGTTAAAAAAGAGACGGTGGTAAAAATGGATTTGTAAAAAAACACGTTGGTAAATATGTTGGTGGTAAAAAGAATTAGTGGTAAAAATAGGGACGTTGGTAAAAATGGATTGGTAAAAGAATACGTTGGAAAATACGTTGGTGGTAAAAAAGAATTAGTGGTAAAAAGGGACGGTGGTAAAAAATGGATTGGTAAAAGTATAATGTTGGTAAAAAATGGATTGGTAAAAGAATTACTGTGGTAAAAAAGGGACGGTGGTAAATAGGAATTGGTAAATATGGGGGCAAATCAAAATATCACCCCTTACCTAATGCCCTGTTGTGAAACTATCAAGCCCATTTTACATTGAGCAACATTGCAGATGCAAGTGCAACTTTTGACAAGTTGCTTCAATATTGCATGAGTGTAATACAGAAATTGCACATTTAACTGGAAGAAGCAATCTTGAGTTTGCATGGAATAGAACATGTTCTAATTTTTGTAAGGCTTGCAGGCAATTCACAGTTATTTCTAGTTATTTTTAGTTCGTTATGATTCTACCAACTGAACATAAAACGTCAAAAAGATTAATTTGTGTTTGGAAGTTAGTGCGTTAGTGGTAATGCCATTCTATCCTTATTTTCCAACAATATACAATACAATAAATCCAAGAGGTTAAGTTGATATACCTAATATAGTAACAAAATATTGGTAAATTTATTAATAAATTTATACATTAAATTGCATGTTGCTGATGTTGCTCAGTGTAAAATGAAAAAATGTCTTTTTGCAATTTTTTTGTTCAACTCTGACTTGAAGATTGCAGTTGCCCGTTGCGCTTGCTCAATGTAAAATGGGCTTTAATGAATTAAGCCTGTTTTACACTATACTTTTTTCGTCTAGATTCATTCTAGATTTTTCGTTTGAATCTCTGATTTACATTATACTAGAAATGGCTCCGAACTTCTCGGAGGAATCTCGTACTAGAATCTAGACAAAAAAAGTATCATGTAAAACAGGCTTTAAAGGAAAAAAGATGAATTGACAGTTGTGCCTATTTAAAATTTTGATACAAAAATTGTACATGATTATAAAATTTCCTATTTATGCAAACTTTCTCTGATAGAAGTTTTTTCTTTTTTAAATTAAAAAAAGCATTATCTTGAAGTCAATAATAAACTGACAGTTTACTCGCAACGAAAACACTTTTACAGTATTTTTTAACTTCAAAATGACATTGCGTAGCTAGGATGCGGCAAAGTACGAGTTTCGGGCTGCTGCAGTAGTGGGGAAGAAAGTGGAATAGAAGAAAAAGTAAAATCGAAAGTATTCGGAAAAAACCTAGACGGGCCGCTTAAATCAACGCCGCATGCAATATTTAGCAATGTGCCCCGTGTAAAAATCCCGGTACGCCACTGGTGGGGCAAGTAGCCGATGCAACGTTAAACGACTGCGTTTCGTATGCATCTTAAACTGTTATAACTACTCAGGTCGTTTTGTTTTTCTTGTGTTTTGTTTCATTCGTTTATTTTCATCGCCTTTGTGATTCAAACAAGCGGTTCACCTTATTTTCTTTCTTACTTACGTGGATTTTTTGTTGCAATTTAACGTCCACGGGACATTGTTAACACACACTTACGACCCGTGTTCGCTCGGATTCTCACAATGGAGAAATATTTCAAACTCACAACATTTTATACAAACTTTTTTACAAACTAAAATTGGAAGAGTGGCGAAATGATTTGATTTACATATTGAATAGCAATAATTTTTTATAATAAACAAAGCTTGTGCCTAACTATCGGATTCATAATTATAATCAGTAAAGCTAGATTCAGACCTACCCAATTATAAGTGTAAGTGGCTAATTTAACCAACCAGCGCTCAACGTTCGCACTTATAATTGAAATTGGTATTTTGTGGAAGCGCTGGTTGGTTGATTTAGCACTTATACTTATAATTGGGTAGGTCTGAATCTAGCTTTAAGGCGCTACAATTTTTAAATTCGTTTTAAAATAGAAGATATTTGTGTTCAAAAAATAACAAAAATTTAATTTACATTAACATATTTCGATTTTAAGTCGCTACACTACCAAAAATATAGTGAAAAAGGGACCTTGCTATATTACAAACTGAGCTCTTGTTAGTACACCTACACTGTTCTTATTTTATATATACATAGTTAAAAGATGACTCTAGAGTGCTAAGAAATTATATTTTTGAAATACTTAATGGTATTGTAGTAATAAATTAGTAAAAATAGTCAATTTGGCCGTTTTTACCTCTCGCCTCATATTCTATAAGAGAGGTATTAATTGTTATTATTAATTTTCGAGTATGAGTTTTTGGAGGATAAGCACGTTTCAGGTTTCAGGGTCTCTACAATACGAATTTATTATTTTCACGATGATGTCTGTGTGTGTATGTGTGTGTGTGTTTGTATGAATGTATGGACTGACGATTTTTCGTCCACGATAACTGAAAAAGTATCAAAACTTTAATAACCAAATTTCATATTTATGGTTTTAATAAGGATCTTAACACCGGATAAGATTTTGGTAGAAATCCGCAAACCGGAAGTAGTAGTTTTTGAAACTTGATATAGTTTTTCTTAAATAAATTGGTACATTATTTATTTATGACAATTTTGGCAATTAAAAATAAAAGATAATATAATTATCTATGGGTACAGTTAATTTTAAATACAATTTGCTGAATCTGGTAGTATTTAGCAATAAAATAAAGTGCAACAAATATTCTACTTTTTTGAAGTATCAGTATCTTGTTGTCCATGATATGAAATTTGTTTCTACTCAAAATTTGATTTATTATGACACTGACAGTACAGTTGTCATCTTTATCGTTTACATAAATTACATAAACATGAAACTATTAAAATGTAAGTAAAATTATTTACTAGTTTTGTAGAATATGCAGAATTAGGCGAGAGGTCGTGTGGTGGCCACAGCAGATTTTTTTATTTTTTTTATCGTCAGATGTCTAATTTTCTTGACAAAAAATATTTTCTTATCACTCTCACGAACAATGCAAGAAATCGACTATTTAAAACAATATGAATGAATATGTAATAATAAGGCTATAATTTGTAATTTTAAAATGCATAAAATAATTCTTATTTTCTTTAATTGTCGCAGCAATATATTGTATCATTTTTTCGATCAAATAATGCTTCATAATTATTATTTATGGTTAATTTCAGATTTTTTAAAAAAACTTCTATTGCGCGTATACTGTAAATACCCTTAAATTTTTCCCCGAAGTCGATGAATTACAATATGTAGGGTTCCCACATCCAAGTTGGATACATGTGAGGACGAAGAATAATAAAAAATGTGCGATTCAAATTGTGGAATATTTTGTCGTCTCTTACAGTTTATTATATTAATAAACATTAAAATATAATTATGACTTTAAACAAATTAAACCTGCGTAAAATTTTTACTGGTCGTAAAAAAGATTTTTTATGACGTTTGTGCATTTTGATAACTACAACTACTACAGTATAACCACGTAGTACTTTGTCATAAAAACTCGGTTTTTAATTGTTTATCGCGACACGTGTGACATTCACTTGTTTGTTGTAAATCACTTGTTTATTAATACTAATTTTACAGATTGTATTTTATTTCAGAAGGACAAGCGCACAAATATTATTTATTATGCGCCATATAATATTTTCTAATAAACTTATTTTCATTTTAGCCACTCAAGGTTATGCCATTGTAGTTTGAATTTTGCACATTTACTTGAGGAAAAATGCAACTTTTTGTTGCTGGTTAATTTTTTTAGGGGATTCCCCCAAACTTTTAACAATTATATCACAGTTGACGCAAACTGCTAAAAAATTTACAGGACGGTATTTTAATAAATTATTACAAAAATATTACATTATGAAGATGTTTATGTTATTTGAAAGCTATGAATATTATGGCTCACGATTTTGTAAATTATCAGATAAAGCCCGTTTTGCAAATAATACTTATGTATCATTTTTTATAAATTTTTTAGTTATTCGAAAGCACTAATAGATATTTATACACCAAGTGAGATACATGAATGTTTATTCAAGAGAAGAAAGTTTAGCCCCCGAGCCCAAAGGGCGAGTGGGATTATTTCTTCGAGTGAATAAACATTCGTATCTCACGTGGTTTATACAATATTTTATTCAATTTTAACGAAATTATTTCAAATAATATGAATTATAAATTTATTTTGACATAACAAAAAAAACTAATCAAAGTAGTCGTTAGTAGCAAGTTGTCATTGTTTTTATGCATTTTTGACGTAATAATAACAGTTTAAAACATCAGAGTGATTTAAAAATGTGTTGAGTGATTTAAAAAAAAATTAATTCACTAGTGAATAAACATTTATTTAAAGTTGTTGCTATGGAGTTAATAATACCAGTTTAAAACGTCAAAATTGAATACAAATATTTTTTCGACAATATTAACAGTAAATTCTAATTAAAATTTGTTAAATTCATTAAAATTTTACTCATTTTCAATAGTCGTAAAGAAACGTTTTTATCAAAATCGTGAAAATAGATATTTGTCTGTAGCGTTCGGTAGAATTTTTGGCCGAGGCAAAGATCGAAGCTAAAAATTCTCGAGGACATGAAAGACATATCTCAGCCGAGTTAAGCCCATTTTACATTGAGCAACCGTAACGAGCAACTGCAATCTTCAAGTCAGAGTTGAACAAGAAAATTGCAGAAGACATTTTTTTCATTTTACATTGAGCAACATGCAATTGCTAAATATATGAATTTATTAATATTTTAGTTTGACAATATTGTGTTACCAACTTCATATAGTGTTACTAACTTCATAGTTTATATGTGTCTTGTAGCTGTTCTTTTTTAACACTCTTTTTTTGACGTTTATGTCAGGTTAGTAATATCATAACTGACTTAAAATAACTAGAAATAACTGTGAATTGCCTTGCAAGCTTGAACGAATTTAGAACAAGTTGTATTTCATGCAACCAATTGCGGGCAACATTGATTCAATCAACGTGCAATTCCTGTATTACACTCACGCAATATTGATGCAACTGGTTGAAAGTTGCGATTGCAGCTGCAATATTGGTCAATGTAAAATGGGCTTTATACAATATTTCTTGTGCAACTGCAATACTTAAATAATTAAAACACATTTTTTGTAACATATGTCAAAAATACCTGACATTGACATGCACAACTCAATAAATTTACTTCGCAGCCGCTACTAATAGCAACGCGGCCGCGAAATGTATCGTACCTTCGCGGCTTAAATTGCAGACTTTTTGAAAATTGCTCTAAAATTTTTTTATGGTTTTCAATGGTTATCAAGGTAACAAAACAAAAAGAATATTATGAAAAATGACCATCTTCGCGCTTTGTTAACAATTCAAAAATGTGAACTTTTTGAAAATCAAAAAAAAGTTTTGACTGTAGATATTATTTCTTTATATTATGAATCTTTTCACTGTCTCACCGCATTATAAATAAATATGAGTTAAAAAGTAAAATAATGTAATCAGGTTCTGTAATAATATAAGCGGAACCAAATTTGATTATTACGTATGAGTAGGTAATTCCCAAAATAAACACAAATTCAATCTACAAAAAATATAAACATAATATTCTTGCATACATTTGTTCGTCATTTAAATTCATCAGCAAATTTCCTAATAATAAATATGCATCAGGATTAACTAAAACTTTTTTTCATTCACAAATCACAGCAGTGCGTAGGTGGTTTAATTTAGAAATTTAATTCATAATTTCAGCAAGTAATTCGTAAATTTCATATTCATTGATGCGCCCTAAATATATCTCCCGAAATACGCTGCTCTAGTTTTTTTTTATTAATTAACAGAAAGGTCAAGATGATGAATTAATATTCAGGGCGTTTTTTAAATATTTATTTAAATATATCTCACGCTTTTTCCCTAGTTTTCTAAGAGGCGACTTGAATTTTTATAAGACGCATTTTAAAAAGACGACACGTGTTACGACCGTTACAATTTAGCTTTTCGATCTAGATCTAGTATACTGTGTAACACGTGTCGAAATGAACAGATTATTTGCGAGTGTTTTAATTTCGGTACGACCCGAAGGGAAGTTCAGAAAGAAACATGAGCATGTAAGAGCATTTCGACAAGTGTTACACACTATACTTTTTCTATAACTCTATATTTACTTACTTTTTCATTAGGAGGCCCGTCTATTACCTACAATCCAGCATAAAATGTACTAACGTAGCGAGTGTTTTGTGGCCAGCACACGACTGGTAAAATTGTATTTAAACAAGGATTTAATAGAGAAAAAATGAATCTACAGATGTGCCTTTTTAAAATTTTTATTAAAAAATTGTACATGAATATAAAAATTCCGAAAAATTTAAAAAGTTTCCTATTTTATGCAAACTTTACACGGTTATATCTCATGATAGAAATTAATTATTAAAATTTTAAAAAGGCACATCTGTAGATCCATTCTTTCTCTATTAAATGTTTATAAAAACATTATCCTGAAGTCAATAATAATCTGGCAGTTTACTCGCAACGAAAACACTTTTACAGTATTTTTAAACTTCAAAATGACATTGCATAGTTAGGATGCGACAAAAAACAAGTTTCGGGCTGGTTTCAGGCAGCCCTAGTAGTGGGGAAAAGAGTGGAAAGGAAAAAAGTAAAATCGAGAGTATTCTAGGGATACTATTTTACAATTCACTTTGACACACATTGTCATTATTTATTTATGATGAATAACATTAGCAACAGATAAAAAACATGCATGTTTAAATCATTACGATACGATAACAGTCTTGATAAATCCCTCCATAGCACACACAATTGTATAATGAATTCATAATACAACACTATTTTGTTATGAGTCCATTATTCAACAATATTGTATAATAATGAACTGCCATCACACCAAAATGGGCGGTAAGGTTAATATTTTAATATTTTAAGGAATGAGAATTAGTAAGTAAGAAATGTATTATTTCAAATATTCAAATAGATAAAACGAATTTGACTCGCACGTAATGGCTTTAATTCATTGGGATGATTATACACTCGACTTCACCTTGTACATAAATTTTCATCCTATTTAATTATAGCCTACATTATGTCCTCGTTCAATAATATACTATTATCTACAACAATAGAATAATATATTCATTATATACGTGGAAGTAGTATAATAAACCTCACCATAAGGACACATTATGAATTAATGAATTCATTATTTCACACTGTTAAATAATGAGTACTTTATTCTTCCGAACTGTCAAACTGCCATCGCACGTGTTTTACAATCAGTATTACATTAAGTTATCGTTTTATGCCGTTGTAAGCAGAAACAGTAAAAATAATTAAATAAATAATAAAAATTTGTAAAACGCTGTATATGACTAGCCCATAATAGTACTAAATTACTCGGATGAATTGTCGATTGTCATCACATGCACCAAAGTTTGAGGTTAGGTTAATATGAATACAAATTTGTATAAATAAGAAATGTTGCTTTATTTAAAAAGTCGTAGATAAAACGTCGTATTTGACTCGCAAATAATGGCTATAATTCACTCGGATGATTTATTAACTCGCCTTCGGCTCGTGAATAAACTTTCACCCTCTTATTATTACCTAAATAAAAACACAGAAAATAAATTAGATTTTTTCCTGTAACTTTTATTTCAATTTCTTAAAATAATCTCCTGTAATTCAAAATATTTAATTATTATTTTGAAATCGAAGTACAAAATTTTTAATAATAATTGTAATTTGACGATATTGTCATTGGTCCAAAATAGCAGGGTACGAAAGTAGAAGGTACTTTTTATAAGTACTAGGTACCAGTTTAAAAGTTGCAAAATATTGTTTTAAATTAATATTTATAAAACAACAATTTAACGATTTTTTGTTTTACGTAACACAATTTGATTTTAAATATCAATAAAAATCCATAATTTATTTCAATAAAAAATTTAGTCATATCAATAACAGCAATAAAATCCTTATCGATAATATTTATATGCAAATTTAATTTATGGCATGTAATAACAGTTCTTGGAAAAGTTTAAGATTTTCTCAGTATTTCCAACTTGTCTTAGAAATAATATAAAATATTGATAATTTTACAACGGTGCGTAAAATTCATTGTAAGTAGTAAATACGTTTAATCAGCTGGAACAAATTGTAGAAATATTTATTGCACGTACTACGTACAATTGTAAATTCCTTAATAGGCAACGTAAAATTTCATAAACAATTAATAGTAAGTTAGAAACAGTTAGATAATAACAAAAATGGTAGAATTTTTAAAATAAATTCATTTTGACTAAACGAAAATAATAAATATTACTGAAAATCAAAACCCTTAATATTATGAAACAGATTAATTTAAGTCGGCTTTAGACAATCATTTGTGAATGCAAATTTTTAAAGAAGTACGTTTTTTATAACTCAAACATATTATTTGAAGCAATATCTGTAATAATTAATTTTAATGTTGTTATGGTTACTATTATTGTTATCATAAAATTGGCTGTTATTTGTGTGATATGATTTTCACTTATAATATCACATGTGCATTAATTCTTTCTGGAAAATTTTTTGAGTGCTTTTCAACAACGTCTTAATTAGGTCGAGTGGTACACGAGAGCTAATTACGTTGTTGGAATGCACGATAAAAAATTTCCTGGACATGAATTAATGCACGAGTGCATATTCAGTAAGAAAATCGCAATGACACCGCCGCTCTTTTTGAATTCTGAATTACAATAGAAACTTGAAATATTTACAAAATTTGTATTTAACATTAATAAATATGTATTATTTACCTTATTAATTGCTTATTTATACTCAAAATGACAGTTTAACCAATTTTTAATTTAATGTCAAACTGACATAGACGGTAAAGTTTCCGCTTATTAAATTCAGTTAAGTTCCCCAAGCTACTAATAAAAATTTCCGCTAAATTTCTATATAACCATGGTTACTATTATTGTAATCAATTCCTCCATTGGCTGTTATTTGTGTCATGCGATTTTCAGTAACATTCTTTTCATGTGTTATCTACAATAATAATAAAGTATTTATATTTCTAATAGATGAGGTTATTATAAAATTATGTAGGAATTTTAGATTTTTTGCATTATTATAAAAATGTCTAAACATAAAATACAAATAACCAGTAGCTTCTCAAATTAACAACAAACTAAAAATTATCTAGTTATGTTAATAAAACAAGTTCAGATAAAAATAAAATTCTTTGTAATAAACTGTTAACATTTACAAAGACAATTGAAAGTTTTAACATTTGTAGCTTCTTTTAATCTTCAAGTTAAAAAGATTAAAACACTTACACATCTAAAGAAATAATAATAACTATCGCATGAAAGAAAAACTTTTTCTAGGGACTTTCATCTTTCACCAGGGTGGTACGCCTGCGCAATGCTACCATCCCGACGTTGGCGCGAAGCGGGCTGCATGAAGCCAGTGGCGTGCGTGGGACGAGGGCATTTATAATAGGTCAGATTCAATTTAAAAAAAATCCGCAAGTTTGCTTTTACGAGTATGAACGCGTGGGCAGTACATATCTATTTGATTCTATGGTATCATATTTCGGAAAATATTATATATGGCCTTGTTAAGGATATTTAGAACTAGGACGAAAAATGGGGTTGAGATGTCTTGAGACTTGCCCTATTTTAATCATATTCTTGAAAATATTAATGGAATAATTAACTTGGTAACCTGAAACTTTATATGCTCAGCATTAAATGCAACAATAGCTTAAACCACGGATGGCAGAATAAATAGCAAAGGAAAATGGTCCTTACTTATAGGCACCTTAGTCTCGCCTTAGAAATGAAATTACCATAATTTTTATTTATATTTTATCTACGATAATTACACTCCTGTATAAAGTAAGCCATAAACAAAATACAATTTTCTCGTTTTGACAGTGGATAAAAAGGAAGGTAATTTTTTGCAAGTGATAAATCCCTATTTACCTTTTTCTTAGCAACCAAACAATAAACAAAACACTAAAATGTCATTTGCTTTATATTTCTAATATGAGTCAGTGAAAAAATGATTTGATTTTAGGAATATTTGTGAAAAAGAACCAAAGGAGTCGTCAAATGATCTCGTTGAATTACACTCGAGCATTTTATTTCCTCCGAATAAATTTCTGTTTGACATCTCAACCTTGTTACCAGTGACAATAGTGTTGAATAATGGCCTCAAAATTAGAGTGCGGATTATATGCATTTGCATATATTGTATTATTGTGAATATTAGTATTTTTTTTTACAAATGTATGCATTTCAATTTCAATTTTTACCTCTCGCCTAGAGAGGTATAGGGATCGTGAAAAAATTCGATGTCGAGATTTTTGTCAATTAGCACGTTTTAGCACCTTTAGAACCTATTTTGACTATTTTCACGATGATGTCTGTGTGTGTGTCTGTGTGTGTGTCTGTGTGTGTGTATGAAAGTCTGTATGTACGCCTACTATAGCCTTTCGTCCCGGTTCATTATCTCAAATTCTACTGAACATAAAATTCTAATATTTTGCATTATACAATTATATATGTTAATGAAGAGCTGAAAAGATTTTGGTAAAAATCCACCAACCGGAAATGGTACTTTTCTTGTAGCACTATAACATTTTTTGCAAAAATTGTATAAAATAATGCGATTGTTACAATTTGACATACCACACATGAAAGAAGAAATTACATTGTACAATATTTAATCTTATTTGTTTCTATATCTTTAACCAATAAAGAAATATATTTTTTTTAAATATATAATTTTACCTACCACGATTTGTGAATCCCGAAATAGAAATAAAATTTAAAACAAAAATAAAATTGTCAATGTGACAGATAAACAGATGTCTGTGGCAAGGAGGTTTCTCTGTGGTGTAGGGCATGTGTAGAGTGTTGTGTAGAATTTTGAAATGTTGGATATAGTATAGATATTAAATGGACATAGTATAGTATTATGTAAATATGGTATTTATAAAATAAAATTATATATTAAACTAAGAGCTTATTAGATTTGTGAAATATATAATTTATTACCTAATTAAAGCTTAATATTTGATTTGGTTAAATACGAGGTTAGATAATATAATACTTCAATGTCAAGGCGAGAGGTATTGTAACGGCCACGTCAGATTTTTTAATTTTGATATGTATAAAATATATAATATAGTTGATTCCACGTAAGTTTGTGATTGCACAATAATAGACGAATGATTTTGTAGGACAAACGTAAATGTATAAGTTTCTAAAATGCAAATAATGGACGCACAATTTCTATTTCTGCAAGTAGGGAGGTAAATATTTTTTAATAAAATTGAGGTTTTGTCACAAATTATATCTGTGTAAACGATATAATGTTGCGCAATCACAAACTTACGTGGAATTAACTATAGCTCAAATTTGATACGACCTATTTATAGTAGTTTTTACATTTATTTTAAAGGTAGGTAGGCACACAAGTCGTCTTCCAGAAGTTATACGTTGTTTTGTTTATTTTATATGATATTCTTGTGCATTGTTGACAAAATGTAGTATTTTTCTGATTTATAAAAATAAATTATTAGTAAAAATTAATAAAATTAATATGCATGCATATATTTGTAAAATATTGCATATTTGTTTAATTTTGTGCATATATTGAGTATATTTTGGCCTTATTTCAATGCCTGCATATTTTGGTCATATTTGACTGCATATATTCTGCACTCTACTCATATGGTATGTCATAAAATCTGGATTTTTATGACGTCACTCCTATATGGATTTGAAACGTCTATAGTAGATAAAATAATTTATATGTAATTTTTTTTTCGTACGCACGAAAATTTATTTCGATAAAATATGTTGCCCTAAAATCTTGAAATAATGTAATAAATAATCAAATTTTTACACGACATTTTCACTAATGAGTCATAATTTATTTAAAGGAACAGTTAAATAAGTAAAACTATTATACCAGAAATTGGCGAATCTTCTAATGAAACATAAATTATTAAACACTATCAAATGGAAATAAAAGTAAACAGTTCTTGCCGAAATATAAGTTAATTTGTTCTATTTTAGTATTGTGAAAATTTGCTAGCAATGATTGAATCTGAATAATTAAAATAACATCCATTGTTTATTTAACAAGAAGTAATTATTATTTTCCTGAATTCAAAATGTTTATTTATCACAAAAAATATCGAAACTCAAGGATAACTAGAGCATATCCTTGTTCCGTTATTTTTTTCCCTTTCAACTTATTTGTTATTTAAACACAGTCTGCGTAATTATTGTAACTAATGTAATGATGAAACTGAAATATAAAACCAATAAATATGAGTAAACTTTAAACTTAAACTAAGCATTTTTACTGTGATTTATTTTTGTAATATGTGGGCTCATCAAAAATTAAATTGCGACACAATTACGTACGTAGAAAACTTGAAAAGGATTGACCGACAATTCTAGAAATTAAGCTTTAAATTGCTACAAGAAATTAATTAATAGTTTTGATATAACTCAATTAGAACTTCAAAGACACTCATATCAATTTAGTTTTTCATTTATTTCATTTCAAAAGATTTGTCTCTTTTTTTAATGACTAATAATTATTTTATTGATCGGATTTGCCAATTTTTTAAATCATTTTATCATGCCTGTTTCCAAGACGGTGTGTTGATCTTACCGGTTGCTAGGCTAAACAAAACGGTAAGTAAATTCAAACTGAACGGTAAGTAAATTAACAGAACGATATGTAATGTACTTACCGTCTAGAACGGTAAGTAAATTTAATATTAATTAAGAAGAAATTAATATTTGCGTATGGATAAATAATAGTGCAAAAAATGATATAAGCATCACGAACGTTAAGGAATTACTTGATACTTAATATACTAATTCAGCATCCATGCTTGTATATCCTTAAAATATGTATTCTAAGTAATGATACACTCTGTATAATTCATACCACAATACATTATTTCAATTTTTTAAATATAGTTCTCTCATTTTGTTTTTAAATTGTGCCCAAATGAACAAATTCTAAAACTTCTGGACCTAGGGTTTGTTAATAGCCTGAGGGACATAAACATCAAATAATGCCCGCAGTACAACTCTCTAATAGGACATTTCACTTTAACAATTTTAAGTTTAGTTGGTTATTTTTATATTATAGGAAATTTAAAAAGAAGTAATTTTTAAGGAGCTCGTCTACCTTTTTTCGATTTGCTAAAATACTCTGAATATTACTTTTGTTTCTATTTCACTCTCTTCCCCACTACTACGGCTGCCCGAAACCAGCCCGAATCTCGTACTTTGCCGCATCTTAGCTATGCAAAAATCATATCAAATAATAACAAAAAACGATTTTTTAAATATTTTTTACTTCAAATTCCTAGGCCAAAGACAAAACATAAAAAAATAGAAGCATTAAGACATCCTTTGTTAATATACTCATATGTAAACGCATCATATATTTCAATTATAACTAACGTAAACGTGGAAGGCGTACACCTCTGTAACGCTGTCAAATTCTGGGTAGAGGAACACCTTAAGCACTCTGTTGCTTGGTGTACCTTAACAAGCCATATACAGGCTGATCCAAAACTTCGTGCATATATTTTAATAGCATATAATAGTCAACACACTTACTGAATATAAAACCTTTTTTTTTCAAATTCGTTAATTTAAGAGAAGGTAGTTTTCGCAGAAAGCCCATTTTTGAAACCACTGGATTGTTAGTTGTATACTGGATGCATGGAATAAATTTTTTAATTAATTGTGCAATGGCCAGAATATTAAATTTATAAAATACAATTTGATTAAAAAACCTGAAAACTAAAATTGAGAATTTAAAAATAGTTATTTACGATACAAATGCGGGAAGATTATTGTCCCACATGAGCGACTTTTTGAAGCACGAGCGAAGCGAGGGCTTCATTAACGCGAATGCTGAGACGGGTCTTCCCGCAAGAGTGTTGTACAATGTTTTTTGTAACGAATAAAACTATAATCAAATACATTCAAGTTGTAGTTGTAGTCTTGTCATTAAATTTGAGGTTACGATGCTTTTTGTACTCACTACTACCAACAGATGGCGCGCTGATCACACATTCTATATTTAAATATTGGCGGTTATTGATGATTTTTGTGTATTTAATATAGCGGAAAGTAACTTTTAAAAGAATAAATTAGATTATTTCCAAGATGATTTTACTTCACATTGTCCAGAAAGGCCAGTGTTTTTGCTAATTTTTCCCGTTTATGAACAATGGGAAATTGAAGTTCCCGTTTGTCAGTAACGTGTGGCAATTGTCATTTCCAATGTTATGAGTACAAAAAAATTATTTCAGTTCTGTGATAATTTGTTCAGCACTATGTCAATAAATATACGTACGCAGTTGTGACTCACCCTGTATAAACAATGTATGAACAATAATGTAACAGTAATCCATAAATAACTTTTGTGTGATTGTATTTCTATAGCAGCATGATTTTGTCGATTGACAAAAAATGTTTTGCTATTTTTAATCATTGCTGCGTCATATTGTACTTTTATCTATGCAATTATAAATAAACTAATTAGCTACATTTTTAAATACCAAATTTAATTAATTAACTAGGATTATACCACCCAACAATGCAAACAAACATTATTACATTTTATTATTTATTGTTTTAAATGTCTAAGCGTGTAGGCGTTTTGAATCTAAAAATATAATATCTATTTAATCATATTTAATAAATTTATTTCTGTCACAAATTCATTTTATTAATGCTTTTGCAGTATTATATTGCAAACCTACGCAATTTTTTCTGAATATGTGGAATTAAATAAAGTGCGCACATGAAAAAATGTCAGAGTTTTTCACGTAACTTTTCTTAAATCTACAAAGGTTTTCATTATGTGCAACAGTGTAAGCATTCAGAGGATTTCAGAAGTACATTATCCTCATAAATTTAATAAAGGATTATAAATTAATTAATAAATATTATAAATGTTTCCAAAATAGGTACTTTTTTATCTGTAGATTGCATAATACAATAAGAATTGATGATCAAAATATTGATAATGCAATCAACATTCATGTAAATTCAATTTGATTGCTCTACTAATAATAATAATATGTACCTAATAATTTGAATAAGTTTGATCCTTTGGTGAAATTTTATACAACCATTGTTTGTACAATAATTGACTCAATTTTTCAAAATTGTAGTGAAGATAGTAAAGCCGGCTTCACAATTACTATATTTTTTAAATCGTATCATCAACTGTTATTACCTTTTAATATGCAACATTTATGGATAATTATAAACAACATAATACATTAGTTACTTATAATGTTATAATACCTTAGATACTTATAATTCATTAGTTACGAAATTAATACGTTAGATACAACCATAATAACATCAAAACTTTCCATAATATGCAAACTGTCAACTAACTGACAGATAAAATTGTTGATTTGTCTTAACATCGCTGTCGTTGATGATACTATTAAGCTTTGAATATAACGCGAATATATGCGATTTAATTTATTGTGAAATACTCAAACAGGAAAAAATTTTCAAATGTCATGTCAGAAAGACAACACACGCCTACTACTAAAAATTTAAACGTGTTGGATAACATATCGAACGGGTTGAACGGATGTGTGATATTGTTTATTTTCGTAGCTAGGTAACTGTATAGAAACTGTTAATTTCGTATATGGTCGCGGGAAAATACATTCTATTTTTGTTTAATAGAATATGCTACTTAAGAGGCCCGTCTACCATCTAAAATCCAGCATAAAATTTACCTACTAACGTACCAAGTGTTTTGTGGCCAGTACAAGAATGGTAAAATTTTATTTCAACAAGGATTTAATAGAGAAAGAATGGATCTAGAGATGTGCTTTTTAAAATTTTGATTAAAAAATTGTACATAAATATAAAAATTCCGAGAAATTCAAAAAAAAATCCTATTTTATGAAAATTTTACATGGTTATATCTTATGATAGAAATTAATTTTTTTAATTTTGAAAAGGTATACCTATCTGTAGATCCAGTCTTTCTCTATTAAATGTTTATAAAAACATTATCCTGAAGTCAATAATAATCTGACAGTTTACACGCAACGAAAAATTTTTACAGTATGTTTCAACTTCAAAATGACATTGCGTTACTAGGATGCGGCAAAGTACGAGTTTCGGGCTGGTTTCAGGCAGCCGTAGTAGTAGAGAAACGAGTGGAATGAAAAAAAAAAGTAAAATTCGGTAAAAACGTAGACGAGCCCTTACTTTTGCGAATTTTTCAAAAATTATTTTTGTTCAACGCTCAGCACGTTATAGGAATGTCAAAAAATCAATTATTTCTAAAAAAAATTAATAGAAAATCTATTTTGAAGTTAAAATAATTCGTGAATCGATTTTTTTTAATTTGATTTTTTTATTTCGATTTTATACCAAGTTATTTTATAAAAATAGCACAAGTTGAACAATGCAACATTTTTATGTGAATATAAAAAAAATTAATCGGTAAACGATTGTGAAAAAAAATCGGTTATTTTTTAATATATAGGTACCATAATTTTTTTCCGAATATGTACTCACCCCTGTATATTACCCGCATGTGCGGTTAAATCCTATGAAGCAAGCAACCCACTGAACTGACGCCCACCAGAAAATCTATCACCCAATTACTAATGAAACGAAATATTTCCTGAATCTTTTCATTCAACCCTTACCACCCTACACCTCAACCGTACATCTCTCGCGTGCGGTAGTGTGCGTGCGTGTGTGTGGCTGTATATAAAGCGTGGTAAGCATGCCGCGACTCAGTACCAACCGCACCGTGAACCAACGCACACACAAACCGCGAGTGACAATGACCAACACACTGTGATAAAAAACAAACAGTCGATGAAGTGATAGTGACAACAATCAACATGCATTTGTCTCTCGTTGTTTTGCTGCTGTTGCCAGCAAGTTTGCACAGTTTTGACGGCATGGCGAACATAACGAACACCATCCACAAGGGGTTGAGAAGCTACGAGGAGGACTTCTCCAGCCGTGAGTCGTATCCTAGTGAAGAAACGTCTGCTTCCCAATGCGGGAGTTGCAGAATACGCGAAGCGGTGAGAACGCGGTCGCTTGAAGTTATCAAACAGCAGATTCTACTGAGGTTAGGGATGCAGAATGCACTTAACACTACTGGCAGGAGGCTTCCTCAGGTTCCACAGGAAGTTCTAGCGCAGTATCCTAACCTTTCGGTTCCTGATATGCAGTCAGATCAGCCGCATTCGCCGTTTAAGGATAAGTTTAATGTTATGGAAGAGGAAGATTCACTGCATATCAAAGCTGAGAAGATTATGGTCTTTTCCAAACCTTGTAAGTACTGAATTTTTTGACAACTTTTGCTTATAAGTTCTGCTTGATGTTTGACAAGTGTTATAAGAAGAAACGTATACTACGGGAAAAATCTAAATTCGCAAAATAAAGGAATTGACAACATATTTGAAATGTATTATCAACACCCAGACAATTATCACTATCAGACTTTGTGTAAAGAATTACTTGTGGTGTTCAAACAAAATATTTAAAAAACTATATATTTGTGGTACAACAAAATATGTTAAATTTACTTTGTTTAAAATTATTTCTGTTACATGCTGTTCGTCATACAATTTTTTCTGAAGTACCTATAGTAACATCCTGTAGTTATACAGAACTTAACCCAAATGTAAAATTTATCTAAATTATTTATTATTTTGTGAATTTTTGATTAAAGTATCTTAAAAAAATGTGAAACTATTAATTCAAATATATAAGTATATTTAAAAAATATCGAAACATGTTACTATTTCAAAAGGGAAAACGATATTAAACAGTACATCTTAATATATTTATACACCAAGTGAGATACATGAAAGTTTATTCAAGAGAAGAAAATTTCTTCGAGTGAATAAACATTCGTATCTCACGTGGTTTATACAATATTTTATTCAATTTTGACGAAATTATTTCAAATATATGAATTATAAATTTATTTTGACATAACAAAAAAACTTATCAAAGTAATCGTCAGTGGTAAGTTGTCATTGTTTTTATGCATTTTTGACGAAATAATGACATCAGAGTGATTTAAAAATGTGTTGAGTGATTTAAAATGTTTTAATTCACTTGTGAATAAACATTTATTTAAAGTTGTTGCTATGGAGTTAATAATTGCAGTTTAAAACGTCAAAATTGAATAAAAATTATTTAAACAATAGAGTTTATACTATTTGTACCTACTTAAAAAGTTTAAATTTGTTACACGCGAATTCTGTAGTACTTTTGGTTCTTAAATTAAACTTCATAGTTTGGCAAACTTGAATACTAAATTAGGAAAATATTATTTCTTATAAGTTTTCGTGGTTACTATTTTTGGATGAATGTACGATTTGAGAATGCAATCAAATAAATAAATAAATAAATTAAAAGTGACCATAATGGTTAAAATTGAGTAAACTAAAATAATAGAAGATTATGATACAAGTTCGTACAGTTATTTTCTTCAAGATTACGAGCGAAGCGAGTGTTCTAAGAGTAACAAGTGTAAAATAGTATATTAAAGAACAAGTTTCATACACTATTTTTTAAATATCTTAAGCTATTCCCTTATTAAAAATTATTCTGACGAGACTTATGTTTTAAGTAAAATAATCTCAATGACAAAAACAAAAATATCAAAAAATTTCCTATCTCTGTATGTCAAACTGACTGCCAATTTGAGATTTAAGTAAATTAAAAAAATATACAAGCAATACAAATGAGTGTATTCCATTACTTGAAAAATAATATAATAGGTACTACACTTCTTGTAAACTGTGCAAACACATTTTTGCACAGTTCTTGAAAACAGTTAACAAAATTTAATTTTTGAACAGTTTACAAAAAATAGCTTTACGTGCTCTTGACAGTTTTAACATGTAAAATTTCTATAGGTATGGCATATTGCAAAAAATGTATATACCAGGTCAAGTACTTAAATTGATTATTTATTACTTCTTTAAAAAAGCTTGAAAATATTTTTATCATACGATTATTATATATTATCAATATTTTAATTTAGTACCAAAATTCTAAATCGAAAATGTTTTGAATCCAGTCAGCAAAAAATCTATCCTTTACTGACAACCATCAGTGAGTTGACAGCTGGTAACCGCACACACGTTTAAAATATCACTCAACTCAAATTGAATAAAGGCTTGTTAGTTATAAATGTAAACTTAATTGATTATTTATTATATTTAGATTTGCTCCATATTATTATTATTATCAATGTCATATTTGACTTATTCTTTTTGTATTTCTACTTTAACTTTCTTGAATTGCTTTTTAACTCAAAAAATATGAGTGCATCAACGATAAGACAAAATAGTTAACATACTTTTTGAACTAATTGCTTTTAAAATAGAAATATTGTTGCGACTATCAACAACTTTACCATTAAATATCTCGTACAAAAGGTTAACATTGTTTTTTTATTTCTTTATTATTTATTTACCTCAGTCTTGTTGGTGTCAAGTTCCATTTTAAGAGTTAATTTTGTTTATGAGTAAAACTGCATTGTGAAAAATTATTTGAACACTTTTCTAATAATCTTTGTAACAAGTTATCGCTCTTCATGTACTAACTCGTTAGCGTCTTAGGCGACCATTCAAAAAAAATTGTAATTTAAATCAATTATTTCACAGATACCATGTTTATCTCTACAGATAGTACAACTAAAAACAATTTAAAATCATTAGTGCTTATGTGGTGTTAAACTGATAACAAATGACGATTTGACATGGTAACGGATTAACTTTTTTTGGGATTTAAAGATTTTTTTATCGAAGGTGCACGGTATTAGAATTTGGAAATATATAAGTACATTTACATTTTATTACAAATAGATTTCAGGCATATACAAAATTAAAACTACTTTAATGAGTCCAGTGGGCTGTCAGTTTGTTTTTAATCCGAAATCTTAAGTTTATTGGGCTTGAGTTCAATGAGTTAGGTGTGCATTAATTAAAAGATAAGCCAGGCCTATATATAGGATGTTCCATAACTTCGAGTACATACGTTAAGGTATATGTTGTTTGATATGCTGATTGCGAGTCAAAAATAATTTTTTTAAAATTCGAAAAAATTAAGGGTAGTTTACCTGCAGCATTTTTTGTAGTACTGCACTGGATTCGTTTTCCTATTAAAAACAAACAATAGAAGTAGGTGATCAACATCTTAAATTACATAATACTAGTAAAATTTAATTATTTTTAATGAAACAATAATTACTCCACCTAGTGGCAGACGCAACGAAAAATTTTTTGACTGAGAAACATGGAAATTAATATTGCGATTTAAAAAAATTCTTTTTGATTCGTAAGCAGCATATCAAACATCATTTATAATACCCTTAACGTATGTACCTGAAGTTATGATACACCCTGTATATATAAGTTTTATTGAAATCTTGTTTTTAATTTAATTTAAAAAACAATTATGTACTGCACAGTGCAAAGGTTTATGATATCACTGTTAGAAGTGGAACTTAAAAAAATATTATTGTAATAAGAATGTCCCAACGAAACAATAATAAAATGTATGTGAGACAGGTTTTTATTTAATATTTAATTATAACCTCTGGTGGAGTGAGTTGACGGCTGATAACCGCACACACGGTACGAAACATAAGTTGAGAAAAAAGTTTGTTTAAATTTAAAGGATATTTCATTTGTCTTGTATCATAATATTTTTAATAACTTCAGTAACATGAGTGAGTTGTCAGCTGGTAACCGCACACACAGTACACTATAGTATATCAATACCGATGACTCACAGTATGTGTGACTGCCACACCTAAGTTGGGTGCAAGGTGGAGCTTGAATTTTAAATTTATTATTTAATTACGGGACTGTTAACTTAGCATGATACATTTGACACAGTACAATATACCGATGATTCGCAGTATGTGTGGGAGCCACACCCAAATTGGGTTTATTATTTATGACACTTGGATGTTATTTAAACAAGTACTCAAAGTAAGAAATCCTAGTGTTTATTTCAGGTTATTAAATTTTTGTTACTAAAACAAACAATGGAAACACTACTAAAAATCTGTCTACAAGGTTTAGTTGATAGGATAGTAAGACTTGTTCCAGTAAATATAACTGCTTTCTATTCACTTGACTGGAATCATAACTAAACCAATGATGGAGTTTAGTGCTTAATATTTGTTTACACTACCGAGAATAATGACAGGAGTGGACACTAGGGCGGATGAAGTGTGGTCTTTCTGTTTAACTTTTAGAGAGAGGCAGAAAATACGGGCAAGTCTAAGACGATAAACAACGGGAACGGTGGCATTGCACACAGGGTAAACAAAAATGTATCATACAGTATTGCTAAGATACGGAGAGTCCACTGCCGTGTATACAGGGTGTTCATTTTAAATGGCGCACCATTGCTATAAGAACTACGAAGTTTGTTAAATTAGCAAACAAATTCTATTTTATATGACTACTTTAATGAACGAAACAAATTTTTTTTAGACTAGTGGTTCTCAAACTACGGGGTGCAACTTTCTTATTTCAAATGGACTTATTCAATTCAGTATTTTTTTCTGAATTCAACGAGATATTAGTTTCATACCCTGGCATAACAAAAACATGAGAAAAACGCTATTGAAAATTATGATAATTTAATTAAAATCTGATTGTTACAAGAGTGCTATGGAAGAAAACAATTGAATATTTGTTTTGTTGAAAAATACTGTAAAAGTGTTTTCGTTGCGAGTAAACTGTCAGATTATTATTGACTTAAGGATAATGGTTTTATAAACATTTAATAGATAAAGAATGGATCTACAGATGTACAAAAATTTGTACCATGAGATATAACCATGTAAAGTTTGCATAAAATAGGAAATCTTTATATTCACGTACAATTTTTTAATCAAAAATTTAAAAAGCACATCTGTAGATCCATTCTTTCTCTATTAAATCCTTGTTGAAATAAATTTTTACCATTTTTGTACTGGTCACAAAACACTCGCTACGTTAGTACATTTTATGCTGGATTTTAGGTAGTAGACGGGCCTCTTAAGAGCATTCTGTACAGGAAGAATGTACACGTTAAAGCACTTTACACTCATACACCTCATCGACACATGGTTGCACATTTTAACAAAAACAAATTTTTATATGGTAGATAAGGAATAAAACTTCGTTCTATTAGTGCAAATTTTTTTTCAGCACGTTCAACGGTCGAAATTACTTACTTTCAACCGCTTGCAGGCGTTTAGAAGCACCTACAGATTTTTCTTTATATTTCGCAGAACATGATATTTTAAACTTGAATCGTGTAGTTTAAAGTTTAATCTACGTTGGGGTAGTGTTATTTTTTAGAAAAAACTTTCTGATTTCGAGAAAATTAGAGGTAAAAAAATGTGAATTTTTGTAGTTTTCTTTATTTTATAAACTAAAACTTCGGTACAAAACGGAAAAAATGGCACTAATAGAACGAAGTTTTATCCCTTATCTACCAAATAAAAATTTGTTTTTGTTAAAATGTGCAACCCTGTGTCGATGAGGTGTATATGCGTGTAAATTACTTTTTTCACGACATGCGGAGAAAACACAATTTTCTTCTCGCAAAATAGTGAGGAAAGTAGGTTTTCCCTCTCTAGAGAGGAAAGTAAGCAGTGTTACCACCAGTGTTATTTTACGATGAAATATTTTAAAAATTGTAAGTAAATTTATTGTTTTATTGAAAATTCTGATTTTATAGTGATATACTGTAAACAATTATTTTACAATTATTATGTTTTATACTATCTTTTTCTACTATTTCACGATTTTACAACTTAAATTTAATTTGGCATATTGGTTGCATTTCGTTGTTTTCAAACGTCATTCTGACAGATGGCAGTTATAACCTAACTTCTAGTTATATGTTTCTTCTACATTTACAATGTTTTGAAATATGTCGTGAAAAAAATGTTGTGTCTAACACGAGAGGAAAGCTCTTTTTCCACTCTTGCTAGATTGTCTCACTCGCTTCGCTCGTAATCCAAACTTCGAGCTCGAGTGGGAAAAAGAAGCGCTTTCCTCTCTAGTTGGACAAATAACTATTTTACGTGTACTTATATTCTTCCTGTACAGAATGCTCTTAAGATGAGTTGAGACATCGGGGTGGCAAAAATAAAAGCAGATGGTCAATCATTTATGATCTACACCAAGCAAGTACTTGAAGCAGTACCTGGGTACCTATTCTAATTCATAGCGACAGTCGCTAGCGAAGTTCAGTTGATAACTTCGTGACGTCATTCCGTTTGTAACTATATCAAGGGTTAGGGATATTTGGCCTCCAGTTGATGACCACTGATAGAGATTTTACATTTACTGTGAAATTTGGCAAGAAAAACTGCTAAACCACCATTTTACCTATCACTTATCATAAACGTATTATTTGTTTTAAAATAAGCCATTTTTTGATTTTCAAAGTAAATTATTCTTTCAAGAAAAATGTCAATTTCTTATTTCTACAATTTGCAAGTTGAATTATTTAATAAACTAATCAAAAATATTAAATACATATAATGAACCCATAATTTATTGGTATTTTATATTTATAAAATAAATATGTTAACCTCACAACGAACAAAAAAAAACGCAACGCACAAGTCTAACCGTAGCGAGGGTTGATAAGTCGTAGCGACAGTCGCTTGGCTACTACGTCACACATGGTGGGGGGTTATCAAGACAACCCAACTTATCAACGTTGATAAGTGAAATAGAATAGGACCCCTGGCCGAGTGTATCGTCGCCTTCATGTTCTGTGTCTTGATCTTGTCTTCTTGTCATCACGTTTCATGTGTAACTCAACAAAGCCAAACCCGTGCCAAAATATCGTCGGTCATGTTGTGGAAATAAGTTTTCACTTTCTGTGTCGTCGGCTGAAGACTACGCCGAAGTATAGAGTGCTGCTATTAATACTCGGTTTACGATCATTAAAGGTTCGTTTGTCGGGTGTACACTAAAAATACTTAGTTATCTTAGACTGAGCTTGAGTCTGACCAATGACTTGCGGGTAATTATATGTTTTATACTATTTTAAGAGCAGACAATACTTATACGCAAAGAGGTACTACGTTCACTGTGACATGAATCGTCCATGGGATGTTTAAAATATCTTATTCGTGTACTTTAAGAGGAACGGTTACTGCACTACCAAAATTTATCGGTCCGAGTCGGTTATCAAAAGAGTCAATTTCTTAGAATTTTAATAAGTGTACCCAATACGACTCTAGTTTGGAGGTGGAACTAAATTGAAATTCGAATACTTATTCGAATATTTACACTGCCTGGCCTTATTTTTGTGTCAAAAAGGGGTTTAGTTTACACCGTAAAATTTAGTCTAAATATTACAAAAATTTAACAATTTTTTTTTTAATTTGTAGAAGATAGAACCTGTGACATTTCTGTATTGAAATTTTAAAATTCAAAACATAATACACTTTTAAATGAATTACAAAATTGCCAATGTTTATAACGCCTATAATAACAAATCAAGCAAAAATTTAAAATTGTAATACACAAATGTCATACAAACAACCTTCCTCTACAAATTAAAAAAAAATAATTTAAAATGTTAATATTTAGATTAAATATGAGGGTGAAAACGAAACCTTGTTTTCACTTGTACGTTGCACCAGTATCCGTTCCTCTTAATGGCCAGTTGCACCGCTTCCACTTAAATTTTAAGTTTCCCTTAAATGAACAATATGGAATCAACATCAAAGTGTCAAACGGCGAAATATCATTGCTGTCATAAGTGATATTTCGTAAGTCTACCCTAGCAACATCCTGAATATGGTCAAAAATTGCATACTCAATACAAACATCACAGAAAATTACATCACATAATTGGGGAATTATTACCAAATTACTAACATTGGGATGTTACATAGATAATGTTATTAAGGGTGGACATTAGCGAAAGCTGGGATATTAATAGGATGTTAAAGGCAATACCGAGGCAATACAAAGCGGAATGTTTACATTCTTGAAATGTTCTGGGGATTTTATTTTGTCAAGTTAAAATTATGGACGTTTTTACCATTTTTATAACTGGCAGATTCAAATAGTAAGGTATTGCATCCCTGTACTCCATAACTTCACAATTTTAACGTTTCTAACTACTGTACTGAAATTTTACTACTAAAATTTTAAAAGTAAATAAGCTTTAATTTTATTTTTCTTTTCTTGGTATTAAATATATTATTAGATATTATAATAGTGTATTATCTTATCATCATTTTCGTTACGAGTATTTTAGGAACGAGCGCAGCGAGTGTATAAGAACAAGTACCTATCTAGAGAGTTTATAAACGAGTCACATACTATACTTTTTCTACGACCACAACTTAAACCAAATGAATATGTAAAATTCCATTTAAAATAATTTGAACATTTACGTTAAATCATAATATTATACATAGCTACAAAATTCTACTTAGGCAAGTGTATTTAACTATTATATTGGAAAAAATTGTCAATTATTGAAAGAAATCATTAATTTCAGACAGTTTTTCACGAAAACTTAATTTCAAATATAGGAGCCAACTTCACCCCATGCTTAATATGTCAGTTGCTATGTTCAGCCCGTGACTAAAAACGGCCAAAGCCACGGCTTATCGAGGTGGGTTTAAAATGTTATTTAGCGCCATGGAAGCCAGTTCGTTAAATGATGTTTTAATACCAGGAGTATAAAAAGTAAATTGCGATTTCTTTTTGATATTATTGTATTTTTATACTCTACTAGAATTTCCTTCAATTCGTATAATTTGTTTAAAACTGTTCATTTCTAATTCATCATACAGGTCAGATGAAGATAAAACAAACAACAAATAAATCCACAAATGAAAGTATTTGAAGTTAAATTTGCAGCGCATCTGATCCGATCTGATCTCAGACAGCGGCATCAGGTACTGAAGCTGTGACGTAGACGTGTCTACTTAGTCCTAGACGGTGTCTAAGTCTATGACGAGGTCTCGTGTCTGGCGGGGTCAGCGCTGATTGACAGGTCACTAGGTTATGTAACGTGCTCGTCTGTACACCGCAAGTGGACGAATACGAGGAAATACGTACAAAACACAACTAAAATGCAAAAAAAACAGGGGGGGGGTCTAGATAAGGACTAGACTATTTGAGCCGTTGTCCTTTATTAAGGAAGCAGGAAAATAGGAGTAGGGGAGAGTGTTGTACCTTGGGACGCATGTGCAACATCAATTGCAGCCACTTTTAGCGTTAAACATACTAATTTCAAATAGAATGTTGAAAATAAAGTGATACACGTTGTTTCAAGACTCATGCGGTTATTGCCCAGTTACTTTTTTTAGAGGGAAATGTATTTTTTGATCGTATGTTGCATTTTGTATGACTAAGTACCTATTTGGTACCTTTCATTGTCTGATAGTCCAATTAGTATATACATTGTTACTTCTTCGAAAACTTCTTGTATTGATATTTAAAAGTTAATTAAACAAATACTGCGTTATATTTAATAAAAATATTTGCTTAGTTGTACCTTTGGACAATAATTTGCTTGTACCTTGGGACATGTTCCAAGGCACATGTACATGTCTTCAAGGATATGTAAACTTCAAATTTAATTTTCAAGGATAATGTAAATTATAATTGCGTGCATTTATCGCTAAACTAAAATTTTAAGTATCG